>MJUT01008328.1:373780-394273 GCA_002080005.1 Gigantidas platifrons
ATTTTGGACATTGTACTAGTACATCATTATCCAGGCATACATTATAATTAATTCTAGCATGATGTCCTTCTTTCGCTTTGTAGACAAACGAGCGAATTATCGATTGTGTATAATCTCATTAGCACATGCGCCGGTGAATGTGACTGACTTTTCCGTCGTAAATGTACATGTTGGTGAATTATCGTCTGCTCGAATTTGGCAGCATAAATTGTGTGTGACATTTTCCGCAAACGTCAATATAAATTGCCGTCTTCCAATCAAAGTATACTACCGTATTTGTACTCTTAGACATATCAGAAACTCTGGCTCCGGATAAAATAATAATATCCGCCAACCCATGTTAAAGCTCAAAACACATTCTGGCTTTCATGATTTATTTATTAATTAAGTGCATGTAATATACATACATGTAGCTTACAACAAATACTACGATTTGAAAATTATAACAAACCGGAGGAAGCTACTCAGTTAAATTAAATTAAACCATAATTAATCTAAAATTATGATTAATATATTTTTATCGAATTTACAGTTCTTAAATAATGTAATTATTAATAAAACTAAGGTTCTCCTCCCTAAGGCATAGGTGACCTTAGTCGATTTGGCTATCCTTTAACGGCTCTTTTGGCTTAGTCTTGCCCCCAAATCCTTTTAATTTATTTGTCTTTAAAATATTTTAACTTTGAACGTACCCCATGAAATGTATTTCAGAAACCCATCGTGCGCTGTAAATGGGCTACCTTTGTTTTTCTTTAGTTTACGAGATATACCATAGTATCTATGTGCATCAGCGAATGCTATATTTATGTACTAAGGTGTCAGTATGGTTTTTGTATATGTCTACTATTAATGATTTTATTTGATTTGATTTTTGGTGATTTTACCCCACTCTCAGCAATATTTCAGTTATATCATGACGACCAGTTTTAGTGGTGGAGGAAGCCGGAGTATCCGGAGAGAACCACCGACCATGGGCAAGCAACTGGTAAACTTTATCACTTTCGGATGCGAGTCGAGTGCACCATTTTCGTAATTTACAAAGCCGGGCGCGAACCCACGACGTATAGGTGACAGGCTTGTATGAGTTGTTAGGTAATCCAACTACCTACCTGATTGAGCCACCCGAGCCCTCTACTATTAATAACCCCCACATTATATATCAATATATTTAAATAAAGATTCAATTTGTAAATACTAGTACATCAAATGACAACCCAGTATAGAAATACGATGGCTAGCTGTTTTGAACGTAGAAAATACAGAAAAAGCAGATTACACAGCGCATATGGTCATATGAAGCAACCTATATACAGTGTATTACATGTATTGATCAATACAATATGTTGAGATGAACTCGGTTGTATTGTGAAATATTTCTAACTAAACCAAAACATTATCGCGAAGTCGTCTGATTTTCCAGTTGTCATCTCAGAAGTATAACCAAATACCAGAGATATACGTTATGTAGAATAAACTTATTGAAATAGTCCATGTTTTAACATTTGAAAAGCTCCTTCTATTAGATCGGAAAACTGTTCAAAGTTCACTTCGCCCCTGCATACAAGACAAACACTGTACAACTATCGACTAAACTGTCTGACCTGCATTAGTCTAATCATCTAAACCATGTTGTATCATGACACATGTGAATATATATGACACCCTTAATCCTCTTCAATATGGTTCAGGCTATCTTGTGATACACATATGTACAGTTTATTTATAAATCGCAAGTTGGCCTTCAGAACTTTTCATTTAATTTTTATGTTCAATTCTGATTTCATTAGACCATATTTAGTACAAATTTAAAAACAGAAAATATCACACTGTCGGAACAAAAATTGTATGTCTTAACATTGAATGGAAACTCGAACTATTTTATAGTATTGAGTTGGTTATGTATTTGCCGAATGCCGGATAGGTTATTTCCAAAGAGCATATAACGAAATGCAATAGTCTTGTTGGTTTTTGTCGCCTGGAAGGGTTTATTATTAAAAAAAAAACAGTTTTCATTTGCGAATGCATAAAGTATGTAAGGTGCTAACTATTGACACTGTAGTACATTGCAGCAAAACTAAATACACAAAAATATTAAAACTAAGGGTCTCCTCTCTCAGGCATATGTGATCATGGACGATTTTATTAAAACTAAGGGTCTCCTCTCTCAGGCATATGTGATCATGGACGATTTTTGCTATCGTGTTTAGGTTCTTTCTTGTTATTGCTCCTTTTTACTTAGCTTTCCGTTATTTTTACTATGAGCAAGACTGGTTAAGGTTACACCCAGACACCAGCCGTGCACAAATCCAAACTGTCCTACCTTGCGATATACCATAACAGTTGATTGTTGGTGGTGTATCGTCAATAATCATGGCGCTTAGAACGAACAACCTTACAGACAATAAATCACCAAGTTGATAAAAATAAGGAGCCGCAGAATACCCAAGCTCCACCATATTAATCGCCCCATGTTAGAGGGCATGATGAATATTGTCTGAACGTTTTTGACCTTGTTGCGTATCATGATACAATTTTGTTCACATATCTGGTTCTTTACACACCACAAAGACACGACCTCTCATGACCCAAGATGATTTAATGTTTGTCCCCATGAAATATAGTTAGGACAAAGTTCATAATTGTGTTCATTAAAGTCATTACACAATCCTTCATGGTAGATTATTGGAGAACTATATATATAATAACAATATATGTCTGATGCTACAAATAGGAAACAGTAGTGCTTCAAAACTCCTCTTTATGTAAATAAATCTGAAGTCGGTATTGAAATAGTATGCTCAACTTTATGATTGTTCAGGTAATAAAACTGACACCTAACTACCTTCATTGTTTGTATGGCTTTTAAACTGGACGATAATGTTAATTATTTGTGAATATTATTTAACAGAACACAAGGGGATATCAGTATAATTTAACCCTAAATAATCGTAACGGTTTTCAATATAAATTCCAGTAATTTACATTTATGTACGGATTAACATCGGCAGGCATAACAAGGTTAAATATAAAACGTGCATATATATACTTTTTTCACAAGTACGTTCTAAATTGTTAAATAATACGTAACATGATAGATCGCGTTACATTGATAACACATACTGATGAAAACTGGCCTGTACCGAGGTTTCTTAGTGTAGGGTGTATCTATACAAATGTCACCTACAAGTATAAACATTGTGTATTCTTTGTGACATTAGTAGGTTTATATTATCTATAGGTACACTAGAAGATACTGTGAGACACATATATTATATGTTTAATTATTATGGCACAAAATAAGGGCATCCAAACTTGCCGTTTTTTCTGCTTCGAGTACAATATTATCAAATTACAATAAATGAATATCAAGCGTTTTGTGAAAGAGCATTTAAAACTGAACGATTTTTTAAATATGGTTAGAGTCAACACTGATAAAGAATGAAAGAGCAGATGGGAAAGTAAAATCAATGCGAATACGTGAACGTAGAGTATCAAAGATAGATTGTGATATTATAACCCTATGCAAACCCAATAACAGTACAAATACTAAAGTACAACACGAACGTGTAACAATCTCATGCAACGCCTGGTGATCCGACAGGGTTGCCTTTTCTGGAGATTAATCTTCTCGTTATAGGATGCCGTTTTAAGATATAATCTGAGGTTTTTTTTTAAATATTTATTTTGCATTCCTATTATTAACATTTGTCCCACTTTTATCCAAGACTTTTAGCTTAAATGTGGGAACCTGTGGTTCAACATAATGAAAGCAGAAAATACAGCTTGCATAATATAAACACTTCCAAAATTTTGAAAAATATTATCAACACTTTCTTATGATAAAACAATTATTGACTTTTAATAGCGGCCTTTATGAAAACTATGTCTTGTGTTGCTATATTATTATATTAACATCATCAAAAGTCAATAATTGTGTGATATTGATATTATTTTATGACTGATTTATATCTATATACAGTGTACCCAATTGTCAGATTTGAATTACTGTTTTGATGTCCAGTGCAGTGTTCAGTGTTATAGACAGCACAAAAAATAAAACTCATTTTATGACCTCAATACCAAGTAACCCAAAGTTTGAACATATATTTTCCTCGTGATTGTCTATTTAATATTGCATACTTTACGCTGTGCTTAAAATGTAAACTATAAGTGAAGTTGTTTCATTTTATGGACCAAGGTTGGTGCAGAACTTGTATGGTAATGCTATGTAGTATACTACATACATCAAAGTACAAGTAGTTTGTATAACTATTTATTGATAACATGCTTTACCTTCTTATTTGAACAGCTAGTAAACATTGGCAGTATACGGTGACCGTGTCAGCTTTGTGTAAGACGTTCTTATAACATTACGACAGAATTGATAACGGTCAAGTATCTATATATAGGCCAACTTTCAGTAAAGGTTCAGGTATCTTAATTGTTTTAACATTGAGTGACAAGTACTTTGTATCATAAAATCTGAGTTATCTATAAAGAGTTGGCAAATAATCCATTGTAAACTATTGGTTCGTTATAGTAGATCAGAGTCATTCAAATGTTTGCATTAAAATTTAGTAGAAGTAGAATGTGTTTGCTTAACTCTATGAAACCTGATTTTGACGATCATTGGTGTTTGTTGTACATGTTTACATTTAAACGATACGTCTATTAGCTTTTTGGTCAGTTAAGGACAACCTGTATTGTTCAGGTGTGAACGACCCTGTTGCCCGTCGTATAATTATATGTTACACGATGCATTGTACCGAATTTAAAGTCTTTCCAATATTTTATACTGATGAATTTTCAATTAAAGTCAAATTTAAATACGTGTGAAGAATAAATGATCCTGGTAGCTTACCCGCGGGGTACATATAAGTTGTTTACGATTTAGTTTCATAGCTGTCGCATTTATTACAGGCTAATTTACATTATGGAATGCAAAGTTTTTTTTCTGGAAAACGACATTAGTAAATTGAAAATATCAGAACTGGAAAGAGTTAATAATTTTAAGAAATAATAAATTGGGTGCTGTTTTGATCAATTAAAGTGGCATAAATGGGCACATCCTTACGAATATGCAACATATGTTTCTAATTTGATGACACCCAGTATTTGAAACGTTTTATATTTAATAGTTTAAAAGGCAATAAATATTGCACTTAAATATCTATATCTATACTTGTACATTAATACGTTTTCTGATGCATTGAATATAATAATTATTCAAATAATAAATTTACTTATAACTTTTGTCAGATTCAGTGGCATTTCTGTGATATATAAAGATCATTTAAATTAACACTTTCTTATATAGTTTGAGTGTGAAATATATGTACATAAATTTTGTATTTATTTCTAATGACACCTGTCTTTGAATTGCAAGAAAAACGTTCATTTTGATATAAATTTATGAACATACTTGAAGAACAATACAATAAATTGAATAATTCTACCCAGAAATAGTATATTCAACAAATACAAAATGCAACAGAAACTCATTACAATAAACATGCAAACGAATACAATAAACATGTAACAGAAGCTCGCTACAATAAACATCCAACACAAGCTCGTTATAATAAACATTCAACACAAGCTCGTTATAATAAACATGTTTCGGCAGTTCGTTACAATAAACAAGCAACAGAAATTCGTTACAATAAACATGTAAAATAATACAATAAACATCCAACACAAGATCGTTACAATAAACATGTATCAGCAGTTCAGTACAATACATATGCAACTGAAGCATGCTACAATAAACATCCCTCCGTTTATGGAGGCGAATATACATTTGTATTCAGCACTTCTACATGCCATCAAACAATTCAGCGTGTTTCCGTTCTGTTACACGGGCGTTCTGTATAATTGTCCCTGAATTATGCTGTAGAGTGACATATTATCCCTTATCTTACGTTATAGAGTTACCCAAGAATGACTTAGAATTACAGTAAACAGTTTTAATACTGAGAATAAGACATAAGTAATAATCCATGCCCTACTTGTACCGTATTAAAGTCTTAATATCTTATCATTACTATAGTATTAATAAATGGGTGTTTTCATAATGGACCGGTTATATGTCCAAGGTTAGTCATAATGGCCCAAGGAAGGTTGTATTGGCCCGAGGCAACGCCTAGGGCCAATACAACCTTCCGAGGGCCATTATGACTTAAGCGAGGACATATAATCGGTCTATTATGAAAACACCCATTTCTTAATACTTTTATTAACCAGTCAATTTCAATTTTAGGTAATCTTCATTCTTTTTGAAGAAGGCCATAGTATTGACCGAAATGGTAGGCTATAATTATTTTATCATATTTCAATATTATTATTTAAATATTAAAATTTTGAAATTTTATGAAAACAGAATTTTTTGAAACTTTTATGATTTTGATTTTTGTTGTTGAAAATTTAGTCATTTTTTGAAATTTTCTTGGAAAATTTTGAACTTTAAAATTTTTAATTTTTTTTTATTGATTTTAGAATTTTGAAATTTTATGAAATTTTTGAAATTTTTAGGTAATTTTCATTCTTTTTGAAGAAGGCCATAATGGACCGGTCCATTATGGCTTTTACCCGGTACATTATGGCTTTTACCGGTCCATTATGGCCTTAAAAGCCATAATAGACCGGTAAAGCATTTTGGGGCAAAATAATGTTCTTGCTGTATAAATACAAACCAGTCTGTAGTATTAATAATATAACATACTGGTTAATAAAGATAAGTTAAAACCGGTCTATACCATTTCATCTTATAATCATATCATACAGGACATTTTTATATAACATACTCCAGTAAATCACATGAATAAGTAATGGAATATGGTGTCTATGTGATTATATAATAGATATCGTATTTAAGTTAGGGCCCAGAAAACTAATTTAACTCCGCCACTTTTTATTGAAGTGTCAGTACCATGCCAGGACAGTGAGAGGTCATGTATTTATGTGTGAGGAGTATTGATGTTGCCTCATTCTATGAATTTGATGTTTTATGTTTTATGTTGGACTGTTCTACTTTACATGCAGTGCCATTATAAATCATTACTTGTGATTAAATACTAAAAGTAAATTTGTCATATAAATATTTCTATTCATTAAATAATTGATAATTAAACAATCGGGGGGGGGGGTTAATTTTAAATGGACGGAATGTCACAGGTCAGACTTGATTCATGTTTCAATGTCATTGTGATTATGTTAATTACAAACAACAGTTAATGTCGCAGTTGGTTTTTAAAATATTTGGACAATAATTCACACCAAACTGGCAAACTGGAAGTATACTAAAGAAAGAAATAATAAAGGAAATAGTTCGTTACCCCCAGGAATATTATCAGAAACACTTAAATATGTCATAGCTATAGCCTATCATTAAATATGTCATAGCTTTACCCTATCATTAAATATGTCATAGCTTTACCCTATCATTAAATATGTCATAGCTATATGTTATCATTAAATATGTCATAGCAATAGCCTATCATTAATTATGCCATAGCTATAGCCGACCATTAATTATGTCATATCTGTATGTTATTAAATGTGTCATAGCTATATGTTATTAAATATGTCATAGCTATAGCCTAACATTAAATATGTCATAGCTATAGCCTATCATTAATTATGTCATAACTATAGCCGACCATTAATTATGTCATAGCTATAGGTTATCATTAATATGTCATAGCTATAGGTTATCATTAAATATGTCATAGCTGTATGTTATCGTTAAATATGTCACAGCTATATGTTATCATTAAATATGTCATAGCTATAGCCTATTATTAACTATGTCATAGCTATAGTCTATCATTAACTATGTCATAGCTATAGCCTATCATTAACTATGTCATAGCTATAGCCTATCATTAACTATGTCATACAATGTAGCTATACCCTATCATTAAATATGTTATAGCTATAGTCTATTATTAACTATGTCATAGCTAAACCTGCCATTAAATATGTAATAGCTGTATGTTATCATTAAATATATCATAGCTGTATGTTTTTAAATATGTCATAGCTATAGCCTATCATTAACTATGTCATAGCTATAGCCTATCATTAACTATGTCATAGCTATAGTCTATCATTAACTATGTCATAGCTATAGTCTATCATTAAATGTGTCATAGCTATAATCTTAGAGGGGACGATTGTTTTCTGGCTATTTTTGACATTTTTAAATGAGAAACAACAAACTGTTTCAATGCTTCAACGAATGGAATTACATGTATATCTAAATAAAAAAGATTTACAGATTTGTCAGTAGCTATGTAGACGTTACATTGTTTCATTCACTATAACATAGAGATACCTTTATATATGATAAGATATAAGTAACCATGATTATATAATATGATCTAGTTTAATTGATATTAAACAGACAGAAATAAAATTCCAAGTCAAGTGTCCGTCCTTGGCACAATAAGAGTTCGTTGAAACAACGCCCTGGTTTGCATTCAGCGATAATATCATTATAAACGGTTTCATCTCGTATAACCAAACTCAACCTCAGTATATCTGTATTGAATTTATGTGGAAATACTATCAAATTCCAAGTTTTAAAATTATAACTAATATCTTATATCTGTAACATCTGTAGCTGAAAAATATAAAACCTTTAAAAATGTCCCTTTAACATAATTTGATATGGCGGTGTTTTAAACTGAGATAATTAACACGAGTATCATTGTTTGGAGAAAGTACACAAGAATCTGTCACGGTGATTTGCTCTATTTGACTTTGTGGATTATTGACAACAACAAAAAAGTAAAATACATTCAATTTCCATGAGTATGTGTTGAACGGTATGGGTGTAAAGGCATATGAGAAAATTCCCCATTTATCGTAGTCGTTAGTTCACAGCTGATCACCCTCCTATACTCTACATACTCATGAATAATTCATTTCGAATTTGATTGGCTCCAATACGTTTTCTTTGTGGTAGTTATTTGCAGTTATATTACATT
This sequence comes from Gigantidas platifrons, assembly GCA_002080005.1. Classification (NCBI taxonomy): domain Eukaryota; kingdom Metazoa; phylum Mollusca; class Bivalvia; order Mytilida; family Modiolidae; genus Gigantidas; species Gigantidas platifrons. The sequence continues at coordinate 382,771 of MJUT01008328.1, forward strand.
CTGCTGGAACAGAAAAATATTTTACACTACGTTGATGCTATATTTCAATATTGCTTATATAAAAAGTTATCATTTTTGTTACTATCAACCAATCGTAAAATTTGACTATAATTATGTATTATAGCAATTTCTAAATGCCGGGTCAGTACCGGGACTACTCCGAAACGAATGTAATTGTTTCAAGAGAAATAGTACGACATTGTAAGTGTTTGCTCAATATTTTTTTGAAGGTTTTGAAATCTCAAATGATTTCTAAAGATAATAAGGAACACTGTTCAACTGTTCAAACACTTTTTTAATTTAACTTTGTTGACTAGTTTTTGAAGGGATTTTAAAAAGACCGTAACTAAGTGTGCGGTATTTTCGCACGTTTTCAGATATCAGTTAATCTTGAGGTAAAGATATGTTCAAGTATAATTAATATGTTTTCTAAACGGTTTAAATACTAAACGGTAGACTACTATCCTTGTGTTAATATGACCTCTTTTTAATGTTGATAGTCAAAATGCACGGAATGTGGTTACTTTGCATATAGGGTATATCAGAATTCGAACAAAATAATTATGGCGTAAACTGTAATTTTCCTTCCATCGATTGCACAAATCATGTATGCAGTACTAACCTGAACAAATTTGCTATGTTCTATGTGCACTTTCTATACAAAATGTGTTGTTTTTATAAAGAAAACGTTTTGTTTTTCAATCATATCAGTTAACGTATTAAATTTTACATCAATTTAATCTAGTTTAATCAATAAAAGGACAATCTGATATTTTTTCTCGACTTCTGACTAATTTTTTAATATTATATATATAATGTAAAACAAACAGAACTATTTTATGAATGAAAACCATTTAGAAGTGATTCATAGTAGCGTACAGTAGTATAGTCAGGTTATTTTATTAAACATTTGAAGTACATGTGCTCACCATAAAGTACTTTTTTTTTGCCTAACTTAGCCTTTCTTTCTTGTTTATTTTATTTGGAAAAAAGTTATATCTAATCATGTTTTTTTTGTCAAAAATCTAGATTAACAGGAATTATATATAGTATGTATTGACATCTGAGGAAATTTTTCATATTAAATTTGACGAATTGTTTGAAATAGTAAACACAACATGCATTAAAAATTAAGATATAACTGGATTGTATTCGAAGAGTTGTCGGTGTCAGTTTGATTATTTGACTGTCGTAAATGTAGTTTTACTTGGCGACACGTACAATACTGTTACAATGTATATCTATTACAAGATAAAGGTATTTCTAATTGGGCTTGAAAACGGTCTAAAAATTGCAACAACAAAAAATGGTAATAAAATGCCGTGAAATGTTGTCGAATACTTTGGGACAGAAACGTTATAGAAAATCGTGGCTTTATATGAAACTGTTCATCGTAGAACGGACCCGCTGGACGTTATTTCGCGACATGTAGACCTACGCTTCAATGTCGGATAAAATCCAATAATAAATTACTTCAAAGGTGGCTGATGTCTTTATTATGGGTGTAAAAAATGTTCTGTTATATTTTGTTAGGATATCAAAAATAGGAGAATACATGCTGAGAAAAACACGAAAAGAATGTAAAAAAATCGGGAATATGCATGATTGATATCAGAACGACAATGATGTAGCGTTTACCACTCAACTGCAAGATAGGGACTGTACAAATGCATAACCACTTACTTTCTTGGTTTGGAACGGGTACTTCAATAAAACGTTACGGCGTTAAGCAAGTTGTATGTGCCCAAACCTATCACAAACTTTTACATATTTATTTTTATAATGAAACACAATTGTCAAGAGCCACCCTCCATGAAGACAGTCATATTTATGACAAAACGCTTTAAAAATAGGTGGAATAATAGACAAGCATTCATTACTTGTCATAACAGTTTTCTTGCCGCATAAATACATTGTGAACAAATTACTTGCAATTATCAATATTATGAAACAATAATTGCAATACACATTTATTTGAAAGATGATTCCAAAATGTTGAATTTGTTCTAGATAAAAATATTAAAATGTCATAAAATAATTGAATTTAAAACATCACGATTAAGTTTGCAGCTGCTAAGAGGGAAAACAGTCAGAATTATTCCACAAGTATGTGAACCATGTAGTACAAATTACACTCAATACAAGTGATGGATGGTAAGTATGAAAATTAATAGAGATTTAATTAAAATTAAGGAAGAAATTATATGAATATTTTTTTTTAATTATTAAAGAGACGTTCTTAAGTGTAAATGACAATAATTCCTTCATTAATAATTTATTCAGACTTCTATTAAGTTATGTCCTTTTCAATACACTACATTGCAAAATACATACACAAACATGGCAATAAGCAAACAGTTCCGATTCACAATGTGGGAAACATCCCGTATTATTGATGCAATGCAAGTCTGGAAGTCTTAAAGGACACTAACTCCTTCACAAAAGGTCCAATGAAGCAAACAAATGTATGCTCTTCGCAATATAGCAATAAGCTAGCATATAAAGTTTCAAATAGATCAGACTTAAATATAAAATTAGTTGTACGAAGAAGGTTTTGTGACGAACGATGGGAGGAGAGGTGAAAAATTATCTCCCCCTGGATGGGTAGACATGATGACGCTTATGCTGGTATGGATGATTGCACATATCCATATTGGTGCTGACATTAGGGTTTTTCTAAAAGACCCAGACAAATTGATTTCATGCACAGGCCTTGAAAGAAATGCAACCGTTTTTAAAACTTCGCTCTTAGGTATATGCCGGCACATATTCTTAAATAATTTCTTGAATAACTTGCTGAATTCTTTAAAATACAAAAATGTATATGCTCTATGAATCTTTGAAGCCAAACTGCAGCATCAAGACGTGGGAACAAGGAAGTAAAAGGCAAGCAACACATTGTATTGTAACAACAGCTAATTAAATATATTTGTATAATATACTACCATCCAAGTCGACAAATGCAAATGTCAAACTTTTATCAATTATTAAATCAACTTCGACTGCAAATGTGAAACTTAATCAAATATTATGTATAATTGTTGTAACAAAATATTTGAACCAGTCAAATTGCTTGTTAATACAGTATTAATGGGAAATGTTTAAAACACGAGAAGACAGGAATTCAATCATGATTGTAGATTATCCCCGGCTATATAAAACGTTAACAAAAATGAAATACCTTATACATAAAATGTATCGCCATATTTAACCATAGTTCAGCAATATATTGATATCATTTTTATAGTGGAAATGTATTACAAGAGAAACCAATAAACTTGATAAATAAACAACACACTTTATGACAAAATATATTATATAATCAACTTAGAGTCAGTCTCAACCTTAGATTATACAAACATGATCACTGAGGCCCCCGTATCACATTACTTTATGAAGTCAACACGGTTCAAATTCGCAACCTTAGAAATCATTAAAAACAAACATGATCACAAAGGCCCCGTATCACATTGCTTTATGGAGTAAACCTCACAACCTCAGAGATTATACAAACATGACCACCGAGGCTCCCGTATCACATTACATTATGGGGTCAACACCTGTCAAACTCACAACCTTAGAGATTATACAAACATGACCACCGAGGCTCCCGTATCACATTACATTATGGAGTCAATGTGAGTCAGGCTCACAACCTTAGAGATTATACAAACACGACCACCGAGGCTCCCGTATCACATTATATTATGGGGTCAACACCTGTCAAACTCACAACCTTAGAGATTATACAAACATGACCACCGAGGCTCCCGTATCACATTACATTATGGAGTCAATGTGAGTCAGGCTCACAACCTCAGAGATTATACAAACATGATAACAGCGGTACCCGTATCACATTCCACTATGGGCTCAAACGTGAGTCAAACTCACAATCTTAGAAATCACAGAGCCCCCCCCGTATCACATTATATTTAGTAATCCCGGTGTCTGATGCGTTTAATATGTGGTCAATTTCCAAAATATATAATGTGTTTAAAAGCGAACATATATCAGAAAGACTAGTTTGTTTATCAACCACCAAAAACTAAAAAGGACCATAGTCATGACATGTTGATGCTATTGTCGTATCAATAATTAAGATATGCGTAGATTTTCATTAAATTCTATATGTATAGTTTTGCAGTGATAGTCAAATTAAAAGAGAAATAATTATAAAACATTTATCGACAATACAATACAAAAAAAAATGTACAATACAAGACGGACTTGGACTATAGTTTATACAAGCCAAGACAGACTTGGACTATAGTTTATACATTATATTCTTGGGGTTTGAGTAAATTCTAAATTTATATAACATTGATCAATTTTATTTTCAAATATGTATTGTTGCTTTATTTATTATCATGTATATTTAGATGAAATATTTGAGAGCCAACTGTTTCCCCTTTTCATGAGCTGACATACCTCCTGTAAAATATCATAAACCTGACATACCTCCTGTAAAATATCTTAAACCTGACATACCTCCTGTAAAATATCATAAACCTGACATACCTCCTGTAAAATATCATAAACCTGACATACCTCCTGTAAAATTTGTATTATGTGTCTCACTTTTGAGTTTTATTCTAGCATTTTGTATTTTCACTTAAAATTTAAAAGGAAATTTGGTCGTTTCAGAGGTATTTACATTTCATTAAGTATTTATAGTGGGGCTAGATTTACTGTAAAATCCAAAGATTGTATCGTATAGATTAAAACAGCAGCGATAACATCAAATAGTCGAGTCATCCATGTGCATCAATTTGAAACACTTTTAAGTAAACTCAAGCATGTGACAATATTTGCTCTTCTTCCAAATTCTACCGACGCATCACTGGATAAACAAAAAGATATCATGCTTGCTTTAAATAATTATTCTAACTTTTCAACTTCATAAGGTAGTTTATTTCTATACAGAATTATATTTACGACGTGATGGCATTCACCTCACGAAATATAATGAGAATTTAAAAAAAAAAAAGATTTGTGTTGCAAAAATATTATGTCATAGAATAAGTTGATATGATTAAATTCCTGCATAAATTACTAAAACGTCAACTTCAAAGGATATGAACAAATTTCCGGATATGTGGAAAAAGGGGGGATAAATTAAAAAGTATATAAAGGGGAGATAATAGAATATTATAATTACCTATAAATCTCAAGGTAGTCTCTTCATTTCTTCTAATTATCATTTATACATCAACACAATGTAGTATACTCCATTAGTATTGCAACTATACATGTATTATACCGTGAATAAGTAAGATATCTACATCCAATATATATCACTAAATATAAACTGTATATTGTAAATATTATAACAATTTGTATTAAAATCCAAATCTCGATATGTAACGTATCATTTTTGACTTTGTCGTAATTCTACCGTCAATTTACTTATAGTACTATAACATTAAACAGTTTTTGGAGATTTAATTTTTTGAACAGGTGATCTCACAGTCGCCTTTTCACTACCAATCGTTGATCATATCATATACAATTTTCTTATGATTGGCAGGCTAATTTTACCTGTACCATTTATAAGTGAAAGTTATCTTTTCTAGTTCACGTGTGCACAAAAAATTGACTTCACAAGAAGAAGAGAGGTGACAATTTATCACTCCTATTTGAATTTAAACATTTTTAAGAATGTTTGAAATAGTTTAACATTCAGACATCAATATATTAGTGGGATGTTAATGACTTCTAATGGGTTTGTAGATTAGTCAATTGGTCTAAAAGCTAGAAGAATATACCTAAATATGGGTATATTGTCACGAGCTTTTCAGGATGTTAAGCCTATTTTTATTTTATTTTTTGCACATTCATGCCTGGAGGTTTGAACAAATTGTACAAAATAAATTAAACAAGTAATAATAATTATATAAGATGATTGTTATCGAACATTTTCTTTGAAGCACACAAGGAATGTCTAGATATGAATATGCATGAAACAAGAAAAAAGACGTTACTGAGAAGACTAGTCATAATTCGTGGTATTCTAGTAATATTTAGAAATTATAAAAGTGATTTTTATCTGGACAAAATATTATCTACTGAAATGGGAATGTGCACTTCGGTGAAACATATTTTACTCCAATTCAAGTTTCTTTAATTTCTGGAAAACCTTTTTTTACAGAGATAGAGTTTCCTTGTTTTCTTACTTCTAATTTCCTATATATTATGTTAAATGCCGTTTTCATCGTGTTTACTTGCATCCATATTTCATTCTTTATCTGATGGGTCTAATATACGTATTCGTGAACAAGTATATGGAAGCCACAAAGAGTGTCCATGTTCGTAGTTCTCAATCAACTTTCTATTTGTAATAAATACTAGTCTACAACACCAAAGTCATATTCCTTTAAAAACCAAGTTACATGGTATAAAGAACAAATATAACAATTAATAACATACACAATAATTCACATATTAAAATACAGATTAAGAAAAGAAATTTAGAGATGGCAGGACCAACTTCATAATTTATTTAGATTTTTCAATATATGTACGTTTCTATTGGAATAATTAACCTTATTTTAAAATATTGACTTTATTTAAATAATATGATTTCAAAAATGTTTTCTTATAATTCACTAAGACTCTAAAATTTAGAATATATACAGTCCGGCGTTACGTGGTTTTAATAAAAATAATAGTTTCGATCACAGTAATGACCGTATTTAGATGGAATGGGGTACTATATATACACATGTACTATTAATATACAATACCATTTAGTCCTTGTTTAATAATTCTATCAACTAAGTGTTTGTTAGAGATATAACCATTTGGAATTGAGATTTCTGGTTGTCGAATCACATTTCAATTTGTGTACGATGACGAACGGCATTTGTTTTCAGTCTTTGTCACATTTATTCCACCTGGATCGACTCATTTCATGATCCACCCTAAAAATGCTTGGATCACTCATTAACAAATGTATTGCATGCACGATTTGATAACGATTCAGTTTAATAACATTAATCTTGTAACAGTATATCAATGTAAGTAAGTAAGTAAAACTTTATTTCAATTCGGCATGTAATATAAACAATCAACATAAGCTCTTGTAATATTGTTTACCAATCAGTTTTAAACCTATTATTGATGTGAACTACAGACATGTCATTCCAGAATTCTCTGACCTAGGATCAAAACGTTATAATAGTCAGGTATATTAACAAGGTAAAGGCTAGTCTACCTGTATGCATACTTCTGGCTACCTTTTTTGACAGTGGTGCACAGTTTAATCATTGCAATCCCAGAGGAATTCATTTTAACGATAACATTTCTGTATTCTTTCAAGTTTGTGTACATTAACGTATGGATAGAGGTTATATATTACCCAGATTAATTTCGATTTATTTATCTAAACCTACGTAAGGTGTGAATACGATATTTAGTAGATTATCATATAACGCCATATTGTAGGTTTTATGATAAAATCGAGTTTATTTTAGGTTAGCAAAGTATTTTAAGTCCTCCACTCAGATAATTTCAGAGCTGAAGTAAAAAATAAACAGGGCTATATATACATGTTTTTCAGTATTAAAGGCATATCGTGTACGATTTTTTTTTAACAATTTTAACTGTCCATAAATGATTTGTTTAAGCTATCATTAAACAGTTATGCTGCAAAATATACGATTGGTGTTCTTTTTTTTTGGACAAAAAAGACCCAAAACTATCGTTATCGGAATTATTGTCCAGGATGACAAAAAATTCAAAGTGAAAGTAACAGCGCCGCCTATAAAAACGGAAGTTTGGAATTCTCGGGGGTTTAGCTTTGAGGTAAGGGAAATACTGTTAAGATTCAAACACTTCATGATTGTCACGCTCGTTTAATGTTGTTTGAATCTTAACGTTTCGTAGCGTATTCGCCAATAATTCGGTGTTCAATCTTCATTTTATGAAAGTCAGTACGGAAAACAATAATTTTGGGTATGAAAAAATACAAATGTGGTAGACAATATACCTTTAAATAAATCAATTTTGAATAATTCAAATTCTTTTCATCTTTAAATCATAAAATATTGAACAAACATCTTATATGTTATAAATGACACACGGAAGAGCTTTAGGAATGTAATATACAAAATGGATAATAATATGTGTACATTACATTTGATGTGTTGTAATATTTACCATAACCGGTCTATGTGTACAGTTATACACTGGCCAAGTCAATCAAATGTAAGAACAACGGGAGGGAATTTCATGGAATCAGTTGGTGGCTTAAATATGTAGAGATATCCACCACCATCGACTTCTTTAAAGGTTTAACACCGAGGTATAGGTTTAGGCTGAACGTGTTTAACGCAACTTTCAACAATGTTTTAGTTATATCGTGGCGGTCAGTTTTATTGGTATGGGAAACTGGAGTACCCGGACAAAGCCACCGACCTATCGCAAATCACTGACAAACTTTATTACACAATGTGCTATCGAGTATTACACCTAACAAAAAGTAGCATGTTGAACTTTAAACCGTATGTTTACAATACAGACAACACATTTGACATACAGATGTTTGCAAACTGTGACATGTATTAAACAGAACATCTTAATATCTTGTGTCGTATGGGTATCTTTACTGATGAAAACCACTTTTGTGCTGACAATTGCAAATTTTCATTTTATTTTAGAAATATCGACAGTTTTTATAACTTTATAATTTTGGTCAGTTTCATCGGTTATTCTCTCATAGAAAACTCTACCATAAGTCGAAAGTTTATTGTTGAACGTCAACTAAGCAATAGTTTAGCTATATTTATGTCTGGGAACAAATTTGCAAAAATGACAGCACTGGGATGGAAGGGGGACTTTAGATTGCCACAGGATACAGAAGATATCTTGGATAGAATATTGTAACTTTGTGGGTATTTTGGTGCCCAAACCCACATCAGTCATGTTTGGCTCTTGGTCAGAGGTTGGTGACCTTACTACTCACACCCCTTAGCTTATTTATGAATGCACCATTGCCCACAATTTGCACCTACAAAATATGAAAGGAACCCTTGTATATGTCTTCAGATCAATTGTGTCGGTAATTTCTGACATTCCATAGTCAGTAGTTTCTGACATTCCATAGTCGGTAATTTCTGACATTCCATAGTCAGTAGTTTCTGACATTCCATAGTCAGTAGTTTCTGACATTCCATAGTCGGTAGTTTCTGACATTCCATAGTCGGTAATTTCTGACATTCCATAGTCGGTAGTTTTTGATATTCCGTCATTATTTCTGCCAATCAGTCAATTATCTTTAACAAGAAGCCATTTCCAAATTAACAAACAAAAGCGATGTTGTCTTTTGGTGAGATTAATTTGCTTCAGTCGAATACAAAAATACAGATGCATACCCATTTAGATATATACATATGATTAAAATGTAAAAATATCACAAACGACAGAGGATGACAGACGTTGGACGCTATGTGATGGCAAATATCCAGAAAACCTGTCTCGTTACATATCGCTTGCCCAATAATTATATTTGGCCTTGCGTGTTTTTAACAAGCAAATACTGTTCCAATCAAAGTTAGTAAGATCTCGGCGTTTTTGGTTTTGAATTTATCTTTTAAAATCAATAGATATGAAAGTGGCATCACATGTTTAATCTAACAGTACATCTACTTATCATTAAAAGTACCGACATTTGTACATACTATTTTGTTCAGAGCTATAGAACAAAACTGTTATCCACCTCATGTTTCTGCAATAGGCCATGTAGACCCTTCTAATTCATAAGGATACTGTAGACATCCAGTACTTACTTATGTTAATTGCTATATACCAAAACAATTATAACGTTATTATCAGAATCTTGAGGAAATGTTCAATATATGTTTATAATACCATTTTAATGTTTTGTTAGGGTGGTGATCGTATGGTAGTTGGATTTAGAAATACCTATGCAATCAGTGCGTATTACCACTATGGTTTTGAGTTCAAATCCCGCTCTTGCGAGGTGTACTCTATACAGTATTATAAGATCAAATTTGTCAGTGACTTGCGACAGGTCGGTGGTTTTCTCCGGGTACTCTGGTTTCCTCCACCAATAAAACTGACCGCCACGGCGTAACTGAAATATTGCTGAAAGTGGCGTTAAACACCATAAACCAAACCCGAAATGTAATTAATTTATTCACTGTAGATATCCCAGTTACAATAAAAACAAATAAAAATAATAAATATTCACAATGTACAGTGAATTTTTATAATGATTAATTATAACAAATAAATGATTTGATTTCTTACCTTTTACGAGTTAAAATGTCCAAAATACTTTTGTTAGTAAGTGCTATAACGTCACCAAAAGGTTTGCATAATTTATAAACAATACATGATATAAGATGACAACGGTAAGGAGGATACAGATGGAATCTTCAATTTATCACGATTTTTATCTCGAAGTTAAGTATCCAAAGAAGTAAGGAGATTATTGGTTCAATTTTTAGGATGCAGTGATTGGTTAAACATAATTGGCACCGGTAACAGTGTCACAGAACATAAGCATGACTCACATCTGTTCTACATTCGTTTTTTTTCTGGTAAACAGCAGCAAGTGTAGCTGTGTTAAATGTAGAATAATCAAAAATTTTAATTTTACTGCCAAATTAGGTAACAACAACCATCGCCATCTTATGAAATAAGTAACAAAGCCATATTAACAATTTACTGTAATGTGCAAGGCATCACACACTGTCAACAGTTTGTGATTTACATAAAAATAGATTAAATAAAATAAACTACATGTTCTCTCACCTGTAATACATTGCTTAAGGTAAACTTTAGAATCTTTCGATTTTGAGCATACCGAAGGAAGGTTATTCCAGAAACGCGTCGTGCGCACTAAATATAATATCTACATTTTAATTACGATCACTGGGTCAATACATCTGCTGGTGGACTATTAGTTCCCGAGGGTATTTTCCGCCCAGTAGTCAGTGTTACTCTCACTGGTTCAATACATCTGCTGGTGGACTATTAGTTCCCGAGGGTATTTCCCGCCCAGTAGTCAGTGCTTCAACACTAATATGGTTTATTATATATACTAGTAGTTATTACTGGAATTTACAGAACTTCCTTAATAATGTAATTATTAATAAAACTAAGCTTCTCCTCCCTCAGGCATATGTGACTAGTCGATTTTGGCTATCCTATTGAGGCCCTTTGGCTTCATAGCTCCCAAAACTTTAAATTATTTGGCTTTCCAATCATTCGATTTTAAGCTTACCTGATGAAGGTTATTCCTGAAACGTGTCGTGCGCACTAAATATAATATCTACGATTTTATTAGAACACTATTGACAGTCGTCATTTTTAAAGCGTTTATGTGTCGAATACAATCTGACTGGTGAATAACCCAATACAACACAATTTGGTTATTTCATGACGAATACGTTTTTTTTAGTAATCCATTAAAAGGAAAAAAAAGAATTTAAGTACAATTCTTATTATTTAAAAAAAAAAAAAAAAAAAAAAAAAA
>MJUT01008328.1:394347-406492 GCA_002080005.1 Gigantidas platifrons
TAAAAAAAAAAAAAAAAAAAAAAAAAAAAAAATTAAGCAACCTTATTTAAGTTGTTAACGTGTTTCATAATCTCTTATTAAAATAGTTCCTTGATGTTTAATTTGGTGACTTGAAAATTAATGACTTCACAACTATATACTTGTGCGGGAATTTCAACGTTCACGTTATAAGGGGATTCTTTGGGGTTTTGTCCGTTGTTGTCCTTGTTTCCCGTGGATGGGTTATCATGGCGTCAATATATTGAATAAAATTTAAGTTGGGGATTAAGTTAAGACAATATTTTGAAGTATTGGATACAATCTCAGGGCTTTCAATATTTTTCAAGTGTACCAGTACTTCACTATTTACAGGTGGTACTTTTTCTTAAAATTTGAACATTTTGCATGAATATCTTATGCAACACTCTTTGAAAGTTGGAGGTACCAATTAGCATTTTAAGTGGGGAAAAGTACCTGGTACCACCCATTATTGAAAGGTTTGCAATCTATATGAAGTTATTTCACACGCTCTATAAATGTGAGTTTTTTAAGACATCTTCTTATCTGATGGAATCAAACAGATTTTCTTATTATTATATATTTTCTTGTTTGAGAACATTAAAATCTAAGTCATCACTTGAATATTATTATCATAAATATAATTTTTGATTAAATTGTTGTTAATTTTGTGATTCGTATTGCTAATTGAGTTTGATGATAAATTGTAACACAGGGAATAAATCTAGTTGGCGCGGGTTAAAAGCCGAATCATTACACTGTATATCCCAGGAGGGGTATTTTTTTATTACTTAAATAATTACAAGAATCCTTTTTAATTTTGATTTAAAGTTATTGTTCGTGTTGCTTCAATGAATCAAACCAAGGTAAAAGAATAGAAAGTTAATGCATTGAAACAGTCACGACTATTTACCTCCCTGATACAAGTATGTCAACATCACTTGTCAATAATACAAACGTTATATACCCCCCTTACTGCAGTGTGATCTATTACGGCACACGTGTGTTACCCCTCCACGGGAAAATCTTCTTTCATCTTCAATATATATGTTTTCCTAATCTATTACGTTACATGCATTTCATAAACCTTTAATCCATGACAATTTATTTTCCCAATAAATAGTTCAATATAAATGTGCAAAGTTTGGATTTTCAATGACATCCAGATTACCAGTAATCCGACATCTTTAAATATGACCATCTCAAAGTCTATCAGATATATTGGGTAGACACATGTTCTTTAAAGAAGAGTAAAATTATAATCTTTTATGAAGTAATATATAGTAATTGACACATTAGACATCATACAGTTGACCGTAGATCTACAAACGTATAAGCTTTCATCTGTTAGAAAGAACACAGATTTCAAATAAATAAACAAACACAAATATGGTGCAGTTGCATTTATGATTAACATGTGGATGTCTTTTTTATGTTTTATGCATACAACTCTAATTCAAGGGTTCAGTGTGCTCAACGGATCTATGGTGGTCTTGTCATGTACCATTCAAAATCTTGCATCCAATAAAAATGAAATGGTTCTGGATCAATCAGATTGCATATTACATTCGACCATCTTTGACTAATGTCATTCGTATGTATTTATCTATCAAAGATAATATAATACTTGACAATAATAATAAAAGTTGTTTTCTGTCTAAAATCTATTGGCCTCGAAATGACAATGGCTCCATGGATACTATCTGGGCATACTGGACTCTTGTGTCTGGAAGATGGCGGAAAAACCTTAAAATTATATAAGATTTTCTTTCAACAGCCTCTTTTATAATGTTTACTTAATGGGTCAACTATCAACAGTTTGAGTGTATTAAACTGTTTTAAGTTAGTCCTATTAGTTAGCTTTAACAATGTTACTGCTATGTATATATTTGACTAACAAATATACATAAGGTACATTCCACAGTCGCCATTATATTGTTAGATGTATTATATAGATGCACAAATGTACGTCATGTCAGGTAGTTTATTTATATATAGATGGCTTTGAAGTTTTTCAATGTTACTTAATAGATGAAGCCTTTTTCTCCTAAGTTCGCTTGACATTTTGACACTATACAACATGGTAAGTACACTAAAACGGGGTGGTGTTTCAAACGACAAGGCAAGCCGTGTTACATAACTCTTTATGTTTTAAAAATAAACGCCAAATGTTTATTCTGTAGTTGAATACCATCAAGTTTAGGAGAGGTTACACAACAAAACTATTAGTTTATACGGCATATTGTTTCCTTGTTGTTAAATATTACGACAAATACAAATTGTTGATGGGATTTAAATTCTTGTTAAAATACTAGATGTCCTCCGGGGTAAAGCCAGGTCCTTTCTTCTATCATGATACAGCAGATATTTTAATTGTATTGAGTTTAAGTATTATTAAAGATGGTAGAAATTCTCCCTTTAGTAACTTGAACAATAGATTTAGCTGTTATATGCTGGTTTAATGATATGGTATTTGAAGTCTTAATAAATTCCAATACATCCCTCATTGTTCGACATTTGTATTTCTAAAGACAACCTTTCAGCTTTGCATATTTTAACGTAAAGCCATGATATATCAGATACTGTTCACGTAAGGTAAAGAAAGAAATGGGCAGATGGAAAAGTTTGCTGATCTTTGCGACTTCAAATTAAATTTCTAAGTTAACTCGATAAAATTGTATTGAATAACATTGAATTTTTAAGTTTTAAGGGCTTTTTGTATTTAATACTCAAACAAATTTTGACATTTAAAATAGGCTTACATGTCTTGCAGGAAAATAATTGCGAATTACCATTATGTTCAGTTCACACGAATACGACACTTTCTACATGTAGTCTGCTGTTTGGTTACAGGCTGAAAAAAAAACTAGATACGATACAGACAAACCTTGTTATTTATTGAACGAATAAATCTATAAGATATCATCTTTAACAAGGTATGGTGGACCTTTTAGGTAAGCCATCGCTATTTAGGTATGAGGAAGAGTTTGAAGATACCAAAGGGGTAATCAGAATCCGTATATAGAAGAAGAACAGACAACACAATGGTTAAAAGAAAAGTACAAAAGGATAAACAACGATATACAAAACATATACATATAAAACTAAAGAGCGAGTAACACGAACCCCACTTAAAACCAGTGGTGCTCCGGAAGGGTAAGCAGTTCCTGTTCCACTAATGGCACCCGTCGTGTTAATCTAGTTACAAACCCGGTGATAAGTCATGAATGAGGAAATGATCGTTTCATCTTCCCTGAAGAATCGTCTTATTTCATATTAGCATACGAATATATTTGTGTATATTTTAAAGGTTATCCTACAAAAGAAGGTGACTAGATACGTGACGGTATTATTGAACCTACGATATATGTACTCTTTCGTCATACATTGTCACGTGCATGAAAACAACATCACATACATGCGACGCCATACCTTCACTTCCCTGAAGATGCACTTTAACGTGTGAAACTGATATAGTAAATGACTTCTACACGTTTAGCTACTCATATTGAACGTTTAAACACCGCTATCTTACTTATAATACGTAAGATAAGCTGTCCAACTGTAATAGTATGTGTATGTGGGTTGTTGATAGGGACACGAAGAGACGCAATGACATGCTTCACTTCGATCAAAGTCATCATTCAATTATACTTTCATTTCAAATAAAGGTTTTGATGTCCTGGGTGGGTATTTAAAGAAAGTATCTATTGAGTGGTGATGCTCTCCCAATAGATATTTCTTTATGGTGTTTAACGTCACTTTCAACAATATTTCAGATATATCGTGGCGGTCAGGAACCGGAATACCAGAAGAAAACCACCGACCTACTTCCGAAAGTCATTGACAAACTTGATCACATAAAGTTGTATCGAATACATCTCGCCTGAGCGGGATTCGAACTCGCAATGTTAGTGGTGATAGACACTGATTGCATAGGTAGTTATAAATCCAACACCATACGATCACGACCACAACAGCCATATGTGAACTAATTCCACTTTCCATACAACTATATCTGTATCAGCTCCTTTTTTATTTGATCACATTACGGTGCATTGACCACAGAGTTTACTTTTCAGATTCAATTCACCTAATCATCTATTTATTTTTATTACATTTTGAAAATTATAACAAATGTTATTTATTACACACTTTACAGTATATTCGAAGCTTTCTGTGATAAGCAAGAAACAATTTGAAATGTCTATGATCATTATGTTCTGTAGGAAAAGTTCACAGTCTATTTTAATACATAGTTTTTGCATTTGTTCTTTTTAAATGTCTGTTTGGTACAAATAAAACCAACATACGGACATTTCCCCAATGTCCCATTGATACAGTAAAATTGAATAAAAAATCGTAAAATCATTGATTTGGTAACGATAGTTGACTCTTTGAGGCAGGTTTACCTTACTAAAAATAAAGACGATCTGTTGGTTTAACTACATGTGTAGGTCCAACTATCACTTCAATCAGTACAATTATATTTCATTCTATATTGTACAAGTATTGCTATTTTATGTTCAATATTTGATTCCAACAAATTGATGACTTGTTTATTCTGATCTTACACGAAGATGACTAAGTTCTTTAGATGTTTATGACTAATTGATATTAAGTCTGTTTGACGTATCAATTATGATATTTGCCCTATGAGTAATGGTCTTTAACCAATAAATTACACCTTCCTATCTAATAGTCAGGTAACTACTAGCATTCAGTAACACTGTTATTGTACTGTCAATGTTTATATTTAAACCCGCCACATATATGTGCCTGTATAAAGCCGACATCTTGATTTCCAATGTCATATATCTTTCTTTGCTATGCTAAATGAATTTAGGTGAGAGATGCTTGTTCGCTTTGTCGATATTGGTGGAATTGTTGACCATCACTGTTCAAACTTTCGTTTCAGAAGTAAAAGCGAAAACTGTGCAAAATGTGGGCACTTGCCTTATCGCCATTCCCTCTCGTTTCAATGTGTGGTGTTCTAAATTTGCTTAGAAATTTCGTACTTTTTGATTGGTGTCCACATTGGGATATTCTGGTTATAAAATGTCTTGACGAGAGCCCAACGATTGTGTCATTATTTGTATTCTGTTTCTAGAAATAATGGTGACAGTGTTTGTATGATTTCTGTATCTGTATTTAATTACCTATCTGATATTCTCGAATCTGTTACAGAAATAACCTACAGTAGCTTTATAAATAGGAAGTTCGGATATCTCGATGTTGTACATACCAGCACCCTTCTAGTATCACGTATTGTTTATGATCATCACGATGGCTACGAGATAGAGAGAAGCAATAATGCAATGTTCTTTAGCCTTGTTTGGTTGGATCAGATTCAAATTCAGATAGAGTTTAATTCACACATTTACATTCCTCTCATTTCTTACCAAATCCCAGATTGTTTTACATAAACATAAACCTGATCGGGAGGTATAAAGGCTGCATGAAATGCGTAGCGCTGGTCATTGCATTGACAAAAATAATGTCCAAACCGCCACATAGATAACTTGTTTCATTTCAATACAAGGGAAATAATGTATTTGACTTTTATTTCATATGTTTTTTCTGCGTTGTCATGAATAAGAGAAACCACTTCTGATTCCCCGCTGTGTTTAGAAATTTTACAATAGCGATTAGATGGTAAAGGTGTTTAATTAGACATCGAGAGAAAATGCTTAAAATTAATTCGGATTAAAATACTTTTTTGTTAAGATTAAATTATAATGAGTGCATTTTGTCGACTTTTGTTGTAAAGTTTTATTCGAGAGAAAAATTAGTCTGTGATTAGTCTGTTTTAAACATTATTATAGGAATAAATAGGATCATCAATGAATATCCCCCGCTTCATGACTGGCTGATTTGTACTGCCGATCTCACCAGAATTCTACAGTTAATTCCTGATAAATTTCTAATTAAGTTATCTCATTTTGGAGGTAGAAAATTGCTGACTCATTATCAACACACTTAAGTAGCCTGGTCAAGGAGAACACAACAATAACGTCTATGATATTCAGGAGCTGAATTCTATTAACCATAATGTAAGAAAGGCAATGTACATAGTTCACGGAATGTTTGTAGCACTTTTATGAAGATGTCTGTAACGATATGAAAATATTGACAGCAAAGTTTTTTCAATAGGCTTCCAGCTGGTGGCGGAATGTGTTTTTATACGATATGTGGTATACTTAAATAGACTACATTACCATTTGTATGTACAAATACACGTCACTTCACTGGTCGACCTTCAAATGACCAAAAAGAATGCAGTGTCATCTTTCATTTATATTTCAATAGAATTTTATCTTTTAAAAAAAGCAAATTAAATACCACACAGCCAGAGATATAGCTCACGTGGCTTGATCCATATATTAAGTTTTGTGAGGTGAAGGCACTTTAAACCTATACTGATTGTGGTTTAGTAAATGAATGTCTTATTTGAATGACAATAGAGTGTTAATATAAAAATAGAAACGCTTTACTGGACATAGTGCACTATGTAATACTAGAAAATATCATAACTTGGCAAAAATAACAATCAGACGATGTTGTGGATGACAGGAATAAGAAAAAAGCAAAATATGTCATCAATATTATATTTAATATTATAATTACGTCCAGTCGAGGCATCGAATTTATGATCGATAATGTAGTTAGGCTTCTTACGTTTTATAATCCACATGATGAACAATAAATCTGTGGATACTAAAATAAATAGAAGGAAATATATGTTAATTACTGTTGGTTGTTTGCTTTACAATGGTAGCTTGTTATGTCTACAACTAGAACCTGTTGGGAGTAACATGTCCTTCAAAATCTGTTATTTTCCGTTTTACTTTGTAAATTATATATATAAGTAAAAATATTCTTTTGATCCTA
Source organism: Gigantidas platifrons (assembly GCA_002080005.1). Lineage (NCBI taxonomy): Eukaryota > Metazoa > Mollusca > Bivalvia > Mytilida > Modiolidae > Gigantidas > Gigantidas platifrons. The sequence continues at coordinate 401,236 of MJUT01008328.1, forward strand.
CACGTACTTGATGAGGGTTATTCAAGAAACTATTATAAGTATCACATGATTGATGTCTTTAGTTTATAATTAGTAACTACCTCAACATATTATACCTTCTTAGTTAATAATACATTTCTCTGACGTCACACTATTGTTCGAACAGTGGATTATTTTTAAGAATCTACAGTTGATTCTTTTGTTCTTGAATATATGAACTTTAACCTTTTACAATTTTAGGCTTAAAAACGTGTTTTACTCGAACCACTGTCTGGCTTTTTAAAGTCTACTTTGACTTTCAAAACTTCCATCTTACTACTCGGCTAAGTTTACAACATGGATAAATTCTATAATTAATATATTTAACTCTTGGTAGTAAGCTTTGTTAAAAGAATATCAATAATGTGCTTTAAAAAAAGCAATTGATCAATATATACAAGACACGATACAAGTATTTGAGTTCTGACATAATTTATGTTCAAAACTGACGAGTATTCTCGCAATACAAAAACAACCAATGAACCGACCGCAACTTAACAAATCAGACAGACCACAGGTGAACATTTAAGACACTTGAAAGACCTTGAAATATCTAAATATAAACGATTCTATTCACTCGAAAGACCTTGAAATATCTAAATATAAACGAGAATCGAAAGCACGGATGCCGAAACAATTTTGTTGTTTATTTTTTGTTAATTGTGGCTTATTTAGCTTCCTGAACATTAAAAAGGTAAAAATATAAAATGAAAACACTGTTGCAGATAGAAATGTAGTATGTGAGAGAATACACTCCAACTTGTAGATTCTTAAAAATAATAAACTCGACCTTGACGGGTCTCGTTGATTATTTTTAAGAATCTACAGTTGGAGTGTATTCTCCACTACGTAGTTAGTTAAGTAGGGATATTCATCACCCCTGCTAGTCCGAGATTCCTCTGCCGTTCGCCGACTATTTAAAACTTGCTGTTGTCGTTGAACGTCAGAGCGCTTGCCATAAGCAAAACAGCGGATTTTCTTCCGCATCTCAACTGTAGCACATTTCCACGTTTTATGGCTATCAGATTTTATTTTCTACCCAAAACCCTATATATATCGCTTCACCAATCATTTTTCTATTCATTCATAACCATCTTACCCCCAGAGAGTGGTGTTACACTCGATTACAGCACGTTTTTTCCTTACACCCGATGATTTGGTCATTTCACTGCCATTTTTTTAACGTGATCTCGCGATACTAACTGAAAGATGACAGCAATGCATTGCATGATGGGAGATACTAAATGCAGTGCGCCAAATTAGCATACGTAAACAAACATACAAGACGATATAAAGCGTATTCTGCAGGACAAACAGTTCCATATACAGATCAAATCAGAGCAGAAGGAAATAATACAAAATATGTTGGATAGAAAAGATTCATTTGGCAGTGTTATCCGCGGGGCTTCGGAAAAAGCATGTCTTACGTTTCCCCCTATTTTGGACAAGGTCAGATCATATATGCAAATCATCTCCCATGATACATTGCGGTAATAGTAGTTCTCTCGAAGTCACGTGACAAATATTTCAAAATGTCAGTGTTCAAAATGACGAAATCATATGGTCTGGAGAAATTGTGCTGTAATGGAGTGTAACACCAATTTCTGAGGGTAAGATGGCTATGAATTAATAGAAAAATGATTGGTGAAGCGATTTATATAAGGGTTTTGGATAGAAAATAAAATCTGATAGTCACAAAACGTGGAAATGTGCCTTTGTCGAGTGTGTGAGGAAAATCCGCTGTTTTGTTTATGGCAAGCGCTCTGACGTTCAACGACAACAGCAAGTTCTAAATAGTCGTCGAACGGAAGAGGAATCTCGGACTACACCCTGCTATTGTTAGCTAGTAGTCAGTTAAGTAGGGACATTCATCACCCCTGCTATTGTTAGCTAGTAGTCAGTTAAGTAGGGACATTCATCACCCCCTGCTATTGTTAGCTAGTAGTTAGTTAAGTAGAGACATTCATCACCCCTGCTATTGTTAGCTAGTAGTCAGTTAAGTAGGGACATTCATCATCCCTGCTATTGTTATCTAGTAGTTAGTTAAGTAGGGACATTCATCACCCCTGCTATTGTTAGCTAGTAGTTAGTTAAGTAGGGGCATGCATCACCCCTGCTATTGTTAGCTAGTAGTCAGTTAAGTACGGTCATTCATCACCTCCTGCCATTGTTAGCTAGTAGTCAGTTAAGTAGGGACATTCATTACCCCTACTATTGTTAGCTAGTAATCAGTTAAGTAGGGACATTCATCACCCCTTGCTATTGTTAGCGAGTAGTTAGTTAACAGCCCTGCTATTGTAACTGTCCACGGTTGTTATTATTTCTATGATGGTGTGCGATATTCTGATTTGAAGCCAATCTATGTGTTTACGTTAATTGTTTGTTTATTACTGTTAGAGGATTTGGTTTTGTGTTCCGTTAAACGGGTTAATGCTGCCACATTATTGTGCCTGTTCCAAGTAGTAACCTCAATATCCATAGATTGGCCTCTCTATGTTTGGTAGATTGAGGTTCCAAGCGGAGTGATTCCTACTGTTTTTTTATATTGTTGTCCTTCACTGTTTAACTTCTTATTTTCAAAAGTTGGTATATTATAGAGATACAAGACTTAAAAGTAAGATCAGTTGATGTAGTCATCATGTCCGCTCCGCATAGGCTGATTGGCTGGCATTAAACTGTTATATTACAGATAGTGCTTATACCTGTGTGTATTGCGATATGAGAATACGCTATACCACATAAAACAGCAAGTTTCCTTTTATCATTGGTTAGTAACATGTCCAATAACTTGAGTGTTGCGCAATTTTCCAGTATCCTCAAAATATTGCATTTTCTCTCCATGTCCTTTAAATAACTTAAATGTACTTTAAGCTTTTCTTAAATTCTTTTTTTATCAAAATATTAAATTAAATTTTACTTTTGTAAATATTGACTTAAATTTGTTAGATCATCATTGCTGGTGACATTTGGTACCAGTTACCGGTACCTTCTCAGCACCGTCTGCTAGACTTTTGCAACACCGTCAATGGGACCGTCTATGAGACTATAATAGAGAGCACGACACCGAGAGGGTGATTGATGATTATTGTTGATTTAAGATTTCGTCTGTTAAAACAAGCTTTTCATACATCACACAATGATTATTATATAATGAAAAGAGTTTGAAGATACCGAAGGGGCAATGACATTATCTATCAGCGAATAACCCTTAATATTTATTCTGGGTTTTTTTTTAATTGTTTTTAATTTGCGTGTCGCTCTTACAGAACGGGTAACAGACAAGAACAAGAGGTATGTAAAATTCTGGAGCACATAAGTAATTTTTGGACGGGTTGTTGATACCCAGTGTTGTGCTATATATCTTTGTTAATATATTTTACTGCCTCGGGTATCTCACATTTAACTGTCAACAAAATTGTTTACTAGCGACATATTAATTAGAGAGAAGTGTTTAGACATTATCCTGATTAACTCTGTATGTACTTTAAACAACATGTTATTCAGATAACCCATGATATATTGAAATGGAGAATTATTAGTGATCTTTTTTTGTTTTCTAATTATAACAAAATATACATTTATATACGTGTCACTTATATGCTGATTGTGAATGTAAACTTTCATTACAACTATATTTACGCCCAATAATAATGATTGGTTAAAATATCTATGAATATGAATGATGTAACTTGATACACCTCGCTAAGATGCTCATATACCAGATTGAATTAAATCTTCTAAAAGAATTGTCGTGTCTCGCTACAAAATCACACAGAAATCATTGAATTAAATGAGTTAGTGTTGTGTGAAATACTCGACATTAATTACAATGACAGTGTATGTAGACATTTATATAGTTTCAATCTAAAAGCTTGACTCTTGTTAATCTGAAACTTTGTCAACCATAAAGCGCCCCGTTAAAATCTATTTGTGTAAATGATTCTTATTTTTTCTGTGCTCTTGGCGCCTTATAATCAAATTTTATTGGCGGTATTTATTGACCAAAAATCAACAGGGATGAACATTAAATCGGCTAAATTAAAGAACACGGAAAATAATTTAAATTTTTTATTACTTTGTGTACACATAAAATAAAATCACAAAAACTTCGTGGTTTATCTCGAGACAGTTGATGTGTACTAGCAGTGGACAACAGTGGCCTTTCTAGGAGGTGGCTTTTAGAATTACATAGAGAGTATAACAATAAAGTGGGTGCTTGTTGACAGATTATATTTTCAAATGCTTAGAAGATATACTTGCAAATGTATTATGTTTCTTTTTTGGTTTTGATTGCACTTCTTTTGCAGAATGCGCATTTTCTCAAGAACTTAATGAACATGTCAAAAAGTAATGCGTTGACAATTCTGTAGAACATTGCACCAAAAGAGCATCTGAAAAACAAATTTTGGTAAACGTGGAGCAAAGCTAAAATATAGCATACCAGTGTATAACGTTTGAGATCCTATACAAGGTTCCAGCTACATACCCAAAGACCGAGATTTCAACTGCCAGTTTGGTATAACCGACTATGCCTTCCATATGCATGTAAGAGGTATATTAAAAATCATTTCTGGAAATTTTCTATGAATAAGACGATGCATATAGAAAATCCTGTTACATATGTTATTAGCTTTATTTTCAGAGTCCCCATGGTGATATATATCAACAGCAAGAACTATGACCTCATAATGGATACCACTAGTGGAACAGAACCATTATATTGATTTAAATAAACTTTATCATATATTATTTTACGGATGTCTGTGGTGGAAGGGGGATATACTTTTATTTTGGGGTTTTAGAGCAGCTTTGATACATATTACTATGTGACAGGTGTCTCTAGTGAAGCAGGGGCTGCTAATCTTTACGCACTATTTCATAGCTTTTCTGGTTCTCTTGTGATTCCGTGAAATGTAATATGTTATTCTTTTGATTAATCTTGATGTTAATCAATTGTCTCTGTACTATGTCTTACTTCTGTTTTATGTTAGTCACTTGTCTTCGTGTGTTGTATCAGGATTGTCTCTGTACTATGTCTTACTTCTGTTTTATGTTAGTCATTTGTCTTCGTGTGTTGTATCAGGATTGTCTCTGTACTATGTCTTACTTCTGTTTTATGTTAGTCACTTGTCTTCGTGTGTTGTATCAGGATTGTCTCTGTACTATGTCTTACTTCTGTTTTATGTTAGTCATTTGTCTTCGTGTGTTGTATCAGGATTGTCTCTGTACTATGTCTTAC
>MJUT01008328.1:411855-422815 GCA_002080005.1 Gigantidas platifrons
AAACAACAACATACTACACTGTCGGAACAGTTCTACAATTCAATAGAAAAACAACACCATCCTACACTGTCAGAACAGTTCTACAATTCAATAGAAAAACAACACCATACTACACTGTCAGAACAGTTCTACAATTCAATAGAAAAACAACACCATACTACACTGTCGGAAGAGTTCTACAATTCAATAGAAAAACAACACCATACTACACTGTCGGAAGAGTTCTACAATTCAATAGAAAAACAACACCATCCTACACTGTCGGAAGAGTTCTACAATTCAATAGAAAAACAACACCATACTACACTGTCGGAACAGTTCTACAATTCAATAGACCATACTACACTGTCGGAACAGTTCTACAATTCAATAGAAAAACAACACCATAATACACTGTCGGAACAGTTCTACAATTCAATAGAAAAACAACACCATACTACACTGTCGGAAGAGTTCTACAATTCAATAGAAAAACAACACCATACTACACTGTCGGAACAGTTCTACAATTCAATAGAAAAACAACACCATACTACACTGTCGGAAGAGTTCTACAATTCAATAGAAAAACAACACCATACTACACTGTCGGAACAGTTCTACAATTCAATAGAAAAACAACACCATACTACACTGTCGGAACAGTTCTACAATTCAATAGAAAAACAACAAAATACTACACTGTCGGAAGAGTTCTACAATTCAATCGAGAAATCGTAGAATCAAAGGCAAAATCGAGACCCCTAACAAACATATACATGATCTTATTGTGTATTAGATATTGTAACATTTTTATATATTATAAGGTGAACGCCCTGTCTGTGTTATAGCATTCTTTTGCAAATGGCTGTCAGTTCTGTATTGTGACATATACCTTTCTTTGTATTCACTGATGGAATTAGAAGCCGACTATTAATTATCTAAACATGTTTGTTTTCATTTGGTGTGTATATTTTTCATTTTTTAATTATAGATTGTACTTGTATTTCTATTTATTTAGCTGCATTTTAACCTAAACGCCTCTAGTTGTAACTCTACTAGGTTGACTATACAATACTTGGATCACGTTGCAGAGCTAAAGTTTTGACAGGTAGTACGAAATAAAAAAAATGAAGTGATTATGTTTCCATTTACGAAGGTGATAGACTGGTGTCATTTGATTACAGCTGATGAGTATCTTTTTACGTAAAGTCCTAAATAGACTTATTGAACGAATCATATTTTACATGCTTGGTTTAGAAGATATATAACAATATACTGATGCCACCTATATGTAGAACATGCTTGGTCAAGGGAGATAACATATTTATATGTAGAACATGCTTGGTCAAGGGAGATAACAGATTTATATGTAGAACATGCTTGGTCAAGGGAGATAACAGATTTATATGTAGAACATGCTTGGTCAAGGGAAATAACAGATTTATATGTAGAACATGCTTGGTCAAGGGAGATAACAGATTTATATGTAGAACATGCTTGGTCAAGGGAGATACCATATTTATAAGTAGGACCTGCTTGGTCAAGGGAGATAACATATTTATATGTAGGACCTGCTTGGTCAAGGGAGATAACATATTTATATGTAGGACCTGCTTGGTCAAGGGAGATAACAGATTTATATTTAGGACCTGCTTGGTCAAGGGAGATAACAGATTTATATGTAGGACCTGCTTGGTCAAGAAGATAATAGTGTGCTGTCACTTGTATGTAGAACATGCTTGGTAGACTTAGAGAAATGAACAGCAAGAAGAGTTTGAAGATACCAAATGGGTAATCAGAATCCGTACATTGATGAAGAACAGACAACAAAATGGCCAAAAGAAAAGGGATAAACAACGATCTCACAAATATACACATAAAACTAAAGATAGAGTAATACAAACCCCACTAAAAACCGGGGTGAACTCAAGTGCCTTCATATTTCATGGAAATATCACAGATCTACACCACAGAAATAGTCCTGTCAGACATGTAATACCTATTTATCACCAGCAGCAAAGACAACACGTATTATTTCAGCTAAATGATACCGCTAACCGTAAACTCAGAAGTAGAAAATGGTAAAGGGAGTAATCACCTTTTGACAGCCTTTTGAAATAACTGGACAAAGGTAGATTTATTTACACGGAATTGAAATATATAGTGTTTCTTGTATACTAAAGTAAAAAACTTCAATACTGGCGATGAATAAAATAAAATCACAACAATTATGTTATCGTATTGATGAAACCTTTCTCCACAAATGTCAAAATATTATCATAATATCCATTTAATTAAAGATTGGAGGCCTCCTTCACAGGACAATAAACCACTCACCAATTAAATGATTGTCCATTCATTTTAATGTAAAATTCCTCGGTATGTAGCCTCATGCTGGCGTTTCACGTATACTAGTATTATCTTAATTAGTTGTCATGGTAAATGGTCAAACATACATTTATCTTTACCTTTATGCTGATATCAGATTGTTGTTCCAGGAATGAGGTAGGGTGCCTAACGTTAAACTGGGGATCACAAGGTTACGGATCAGTTGGTTTCGTTACCACCTATTCATATTGTGAGAATTTATTTATTTATCATTATTTTTGTGATGCCTTGTTATTTTATATTCACATTGTTTCTTAGCTATAAAAAAAACCCCCACCTCTTCAGTTCTGGATAGTCTGCATTCGTCACAAAACAACAATTTAAGCAATCATTATGAAGTTTTCATTGGCGTTTCCTTTGCTTTGGCTATCTGTAGTTATTCCCTGTTTGTTGATATTTGAAGAACGACTCGCCCAAGTGGCTTCAGGGGAAAATACCAAAAATGTGAAAGCTTGAAATCAAAAGCTGACAGGAACTGTTTCTTCAGGTGAGATAAATAGCTTTATCATTTTAGCTTGCGGCTAAATCTTACCTGCAGAGAGCAACCTAAAAGCCGGAGTTATCAAGTGATTGTCCCAACATTAAATACCACTTCAATAATCTTCAAATTGTATTGCTATTGATAAATAATGTACATGTACATATTTTGATATTAATTAAAACTCATTCTTAAGCTGTTTAGAATTCCTGAATGAAACGTTAAAAAACGAGTCGGACTTCGGTTTTTGTTCTACATTTTGTCATACTGAACTCTGATGAAGGTTATTCCAGAAAAGCGTCGTGCGCACTAATTTTGATATCTACGTTTTTCACTACTGTTCATAAGGTATTTATCACTGTTCATAAGGTATTTATCACTGTTTATAAGGTATTTATCACTGTTCATAAGGTATTTATCACTGTTCATAAGGTATTTATCACTGTTCATAAGGTATTTATCACTGTTCATCGGGTATTTATCACTGTTCATAAGGTATTTATCACTGTTCATAAGGTATTTATCACTGTTCATAAGGTATTTATCCTAGGTTAAAAATACAATTCAACAGAATATACAAACATGGCTTCCATCAACGACTAGCTTTATTGAGATTTCATACATGTAAGAATGGTAAAGGAAGTAAAAAGAAAGTCCAATGTTTACGTTTTACTCTGGAAGGGAATTTATGGCGTCATGATTATTACTAATGTTAAATAAATAGAAGTAGATATAGGAACATAACATGTTTGACGACATCCTGAAACAAATTCCTATTCGTTAATTTTAGGTTTTAGCAACACAGAATTATACACATATAGATTTCTGTATTTGGTCTACACATTGTGTGCTATATTGAGCGCACATGGTTAGATCAATTGTGATCTGTTGAGCTATTTTGATAGGTTTTCACATAATTTGTCTTCTTTGAACCCATTTCAACCAAAATTGATCGTAAAATTAATTGGGCCATCGTTTCTAGAACTCGTCGTACACCACTGAACCAAAATGGTTCAAACTTTCTAGAACTTATCGTAAACCACGGAACCAATATTGGCCAAATTTTCTAGAACTCATCGTAAACCACTAAGCCAAAGAGGGCCAAACTTTCTCGAACTCATCGTACACTACTGAACCAATATTGGCCAAATTTTCTAGAACTCATAATAAACCACTGAACCAAAATGGGCCAAACTTTCTAAAACGCATCATAAACTACTGTTCCACAGAGGACCAAACTTTCTTGAACTCATCGTAAACCACTGAACCAAAATTTCTAGAACTCATAATAAACCACTGAACCAAAATGGGCCAAACGTTCTAGAACTCATCGTAAATCACTGAACCAATATTGGCCAAACTTTCTAGAACTCATCGTAAATCACTGAACCAATATTGACCAAACTTTCTAGAACTCATCGTAAATCACTGAACCAGTATTAGCCAAACGTTCTTCAACTCATCGTTAACCACTGAAAAAAAAACAATACTGGCCAAACTTTATTGAACTCATCGTACACCACTGAACCAATATTGGCAAAACTTTCTAGAACTCACCGTAAACCACTGAACCAAAGAGGGCCAAACTTTATTGAACTCATCGTACACCACTGAACCAAAATGTGCCAAACTTTCTAGAACTCATCATGATGAATTTCCAGTAAATATATTAAAAATCCATTCCACGGACCGGTTCCACGACATACCCGAGATGAACATCTGAACCATTACACCACATGTTCATGGGAGCCTCATCAAGTTTAGAGAATCGTGTCAGATCTTAATGGGAACGTACTTAGAAACATCTAGGCCATAACAACAAGTCGTGTTTGTATTTTATTCGTTCTATTTGTCTAGAACCGGTGTTATAAATTCTATGTTAATATGGGGTTTAACTCTCAAGTAATTTCCTTCAAAGTTATGGTTTCTCTATAATAATACATTGTAATTCGTCTTTATCGTCATCTTACATGCAATGTGTTATGGTCTTCCCAATTACCAACAGTTGATATATTTACAGAGAAGACTTTAGATATAAATGTTTTGTTATATTATCCTGTGTGCCTTAGGCTATATATGGAGGGTACCTATCATGTTCTGCGTGTATTCAGTAACAAAGGACTATAAAATATGAATTCGTTAATATGTACAAATTGCATAATTTAACTTATAAATCACTGATGTGTTAAATTACAAATGATAGTTGTAAGGTCCCAATTCAAAAGAAGATATTCTTGAATAAATACAACATTCTTCTTAATTAAGTATATATATATATATATAAAACATTTCAAAGAATGTGTACCCTTTGAAATATGTACAGGAAATATTTGATAAAGGTTTAAATTCAGATTTTTGTTTATTACTTATTAGTTAGACGACAATGACGTATATTGATGAATATTTCCAAATATCAAAACTGCGTGCCATCTTATTTGTTAAGTTGAGAACTACTTTTATATTAGGGCTAGCGTATTGGCAGTTAAATAACTAGACTTCAATCATTTCTTCGAGATTCATGATGGATATATTGTGAACACTGTGAAAATAGTCGTAATAATTGATTTATAATAGAATGGTGTTTAATGTGCCCTCATGCGTGAAAGATAGACGATACGTAAGAAAAAAGCTAACAGAAAAAAGCACGTTACCCGAATATCTCTTTTGTTACTTTGTTCGTTTTTTATTTTACAAGTAAAAACAAATATGTGTCTCCTCGCATTTTAGTGAACTAGAACTATATATCTCTCAGATGATACGATATTCCAGGACCTGTGGTTATTATCAGGATTTCCTTGATAGAGGGTTGCTGCTAACAAGGAAGCTACTGAATCAAGGATTCCTTTTGTTAAAGTTGAAGTCATCACTTCGAAAATTTTACGGTCGCCACCATGACTTGGTTGACCGTTATGGAATATCTGTGTCACAAATGACCACGGATATATTCCACTTGTCGTAAACACTTCTCGGTCCTTTCTTCATTCACGACTTATTACCGGGTTGTAACTAGATTAACACGACGGGTGTCACTAGTGGAGCAGGAACTGCTTACCCTTCCGGGTCACCTGAGTTCACCCCTGGTTTTTAGTGGGGTTCGTGTTACTCGATCTTTAGTTTTATATGTATGTTTTGTAGATCGTTGTTTGTCCTTTTGTACTTTTCTCTTGGCCATTGTGTTGTCTGTTTTTCTTCGATATACGGATTCTGATTGCCCCTGGGGTATCTTCAAACTCTTCTTATAGGCAAACTAAAATATAAACACGTTTCATTCATTACAATTGACATAATTTAATATTTCAAAAGATTGTTTGATTGTCAAAAAATGAATAAAGAAAATTAAAGTTTCGTGTTTATTTGAGATGATATGGAAATACTACTTTTTTAAGCTAACTATCGTGATTGTAAAACGTTTTTGTTTTCTTTCCAGAAGACAGGTACTTAAATATCTTAAACATAACTATAGAATCGCAGTCATAGTATGTTAAATAAGATCATACTTTGTAATCTGGCTTTAGTATTATTTCTACCTGAGAGACAAAGTAGTCCACAAAGTGTCTTACGGCAGGTTACTAATTATATAGACGTGTGTAATGTTACTGGACAGACATGGACCATTCACATTGAATCTCATAATAATTATTTATATAAAGATTTTTATTTACAAATATTCTCGATCAAGCACTTGTAGTTATTTGTAAAAAATGTGATAATGTTGACTGTGGTCTTCAACAAAATATACATCCCTTTGTCCTATGTTCTTTTCATGAATCGTATCTGTGGTGTAATGGTTAGTGTGCTGGCCTCGAAGTTGCTAGATCGAGCCTCGGTCAGGTCAAACCAAATTCTATATAACTGGTACTTGCTGCTTCTCCGCTAAGCACGCTCCATTAAGGAGTAACAACAACGATGGATTACATGGAATCAGAATAATTTGTCTGAATACAACGACATGTCTACCCGCGGACTATTGTTTCATTGAGCTAGCTAATCCGACTCAGCGTGCTAGTCAGGTATAAATCGGACATCATAATTATCTCGAGGATATGGAACTCGTTCTCGAATTGAAATAATTGACAGATTGCTTACTAGGGGTTAAATAACACTCAGTCGCTAGTTTCTCGTTAATTTTCAACTAATTGAGTTTAATCTGTTCAAAGATGGACGTTATATATTTATATATCAGAAGTAGTTACTGTACGTGGCCGCCACGATATAACTGAACTATTGTTGAAAGTGGCGTTAGGCACCATAAACCTACTGTACGTGATTATATAGACATATTGCCCTCTTGTAAGGTTGTCTATTTAAGTCGTATGTATCAATAGACCTTCAAGTTATGCAATAATAGATCTGTAGATAGCTAATTAGAGCACACTGTATGAACTTTTGTTGCCGTTTAATACCACATGATATATTAGATAAATTGTACAATAATAATAGACCGTTAACAGATTAACACATAAACGACCAAATCAAAACATTTTATTGATACGAGGTTAAATTCATTTGTTATCTTGAAAGACAAGTTGACGTTTTACGACCCAATAAATGTTTCTTTTGTATAATAGTGTTACATCTGTGATTTGTATCTAATTAAAATCCACGAGATAACATCAAGTTAGTAATAGACCAGCTAATTCTGGTAGGAGGTTTCAAACTTTGGACTTTTTGATAAAATTGTTATTGTAAAATTAAAGATTTTATCAACGATATATTGTTATTTTGAAAACATAAGACGACCAACGCCCTTTCGGGCAAACATATTTATGTAAATTTGATTTTTTAAATTTCATATAGATCCTCAAATTTTAAAACATTCTTTGTGTACAGTTATGTTGTTGCTTGTCTTGTGGTCATAAAAACCTACGAATTCTGCTTTTTTAAATCTTTGTTTGAAATATTACTTTTTAAGTGTTTTTGTTTTGAAGTATATGTAAAGACAATATTAGGAAATTAGTTTCATTTCGTATTTATATTTGTGTCGTAATTAGCTTGGGTAAACCACTTAAACAATCTTTTATAACGATTTACAAACCTATCGACATTCTTTTTGTGACATATTTTTGTGTGGCGGTGTCTACATATGAATATATTTATACCTCTATTATATAAAATTATTTGAACTGATTTTATTTTTTGACCTAATATCTCCCAACATGATGTCGAATACCTGAATATTGTATAATAGCGGTTTGTTGGTTCTCTTTACTACATATTTTCACTTGTTTAGAGAAAACGAAAGTCAGGAATCTTTTGTCAGAGCATTACATAATCGCGGTATTACCATTGTGAATACAAGATCATGTGTAGGTTTTTCGAAGTGAATCTGTCAACAAACATTACAAAGTGGATTCTATAGAAAAGACATATGTCATGTCATTGTATTGTCTGTACTTCTTCTTTGGTTTTACGTCTTTTGGTTAAATCTTTAATATCTTCTAACATTTCTAATGGCACAGTGTTGGCACGTGTAGCAAATGTCATGACAAGGACAAAGCCATCTTGTGTTGACATAATTATAATTGTAACTTCGAAACAATATAAAACAGATTTCCAACGTTATATGTCGTTGTTTTTGTGTGTGTGTTCAGTGAGTTAAGGTGAAAGGTGATTGTTCATTTTGTTGATATTGGCGAAATTGTTGACTATCACTGTTTAAACTTTGTTTTAATACATAATGTTGTCGTTTTCGCACTTCTGAATGCTTTAAAAGGGCAGAATTTTAAGGTTTCGTACAAGTTGGTTTATAAGACATAAAGGATACATTTGCCTTCCAAATAATAGACACAATGCCCTTGAAACTGACTTGCATATACTGATAGACCACCACCTGAATATCCACGCGTTGCTATTGTTTTGAACACGCGACTGATGAAACATTTACAAGATAGTTGACGAGATAAAACAGATAACATTCCTGGTTAACTGTAATAATTAATTGTCAAGATGTCAATACACATAGGTTGTAAATCGTAGTATCATGATGATTAGCCACGTTTATAATTGACTGTTTAAATTAACACAGACTGCCAATTCAATCGGTGATAATCATGGCGACACTAGTATATCTTTATCTTTGAAACCACGGTCTGATTTGAGTTGTAATAATACCATGTAAAAATAGCTCTGATCGGTATTTAAATCTTCTTCTCCATTGACAAGTGGGTCAACTAGGGTGACGATCGACATTTCATGCTCAAGTATAAATTTTATCCGTGAACTGTTCTCTCTGAAAATAAATAGAAGTGGAAGATTGAAGTTCGTTAACGATGAAGGTTTTATCTTTAACATTTATAAGAATTGTATACTAAAACATAAAGGATCTGTCAGCGAACAGACAATGGTAAGATACTCATATATAAACACTGGGGAGAGAGAGAGGAAGAACAGATTGTGGATTCTCTGTTGTAGGGTACGACACATTCGGAAGGTGAAGTCGTTGGTTGATCTTTGGACGAATCAAATACAAAAATCATTTGGATAATGCAACGCTTCTCTCACCTGGATAATACAGAGTTTCTCACATCTGAAGATTACACGCTCCTCACACTTGGACTATGCAACGCTCCTCACACCGGGAAATTGCAACGCTTCTCACACATGGGCAATGCAAGGCTCCTTTCACCTGGATAATATAAAGCTCCTAACACCTGTACAATACAACGCTCATTTCACCTGGATAATACAACTTTTCTAACACCAGGATAATATAAAGCTCCTCACACCTGTACAATACAACGCTCATTTCACCTGGATAATAAAACGCTCCTAACACCTGTACAATACAACGCTCATTTCACCTGGATAATACAACGCTCCTAACACCAGGATAATATAAAGCTCCTCACACCTATACAATACAACGCTCATTTCACCTGGATAATAAAACGCTCCTAACACCTGGATAATATAAAGCTCCTCACACCTGTACAATACAACGCTCCTCTCACCTAGATAAAACAAAACTCCTCACCCATGGACAATGCAACGCTTATTTCACCTGGACAATACAAAGCTCGTTACACCTGGATAATACAAAACTCACAGCTGGATAATGCAACGCTTCTCTCGCGTATATAATACAAAGCTCCCCACACCTGGATAATGCAATGCTCCTCTCACCTGATCATGCAACCCTCTTCTCACATGGGCAATGAAATGGTCTGCTCATCTCTGGATAATAGAAAGCTCCTCACACCTGGATAATGCAACAATCCTCTCACCTAGATCGTGCAACGCTCCTCTCATCTGGAAACCATAAAGCTCCTCACACCTAGGTTATGAAACACTATTCTCACCCGGAGAATGCAACGACCTTGCACGAAAAAGGCAATTATAGCTATCCTCATTGGTCACAAAAACTTTCATCCATAATGGCCATGATATTATCAGATTCATTGTTTGTAATTCTGCTGATGAATATTACATGACTACTGGTTCCTCGTTCTTTCAGACAAGAGTTAACCAATCAAAATCTCTACAATGCAGCAATCAAAGACCTATTTGTTCCTGTGATATATTACTCCAGTGTCATGTGATATGTTCTCTCTTGTTCATGTACATTTTTGCAAGTGTTTTTAGTACTATGAGATCTACTTTCAAATATCATCGGGGGAAAATGTACATTTATATTTTTTAATTCATCAAAACTGACTGATATCCTTCTTACTAGGTACAAATAGAATAAAAGAAATCAATTGTCATGGCAACTTGTAATCTAAAAAGACGTAAGAAGTAATTTCTCTGACAGCCGATCTCCTTACAAATACTGACACCGTAAACAAGGAAGTTCTTTACAATGACTATTTATTATAATATTGATATAAGTAATAACTTAACAGATATATAGGACACTTACTGATGTCTAGATAGGGTTATGGGTTTAACGTTTAGGACACTTACCGGTGTCTAAATAGGGTTATGGCTTTAATTTCTTACCGACGTCTAGATAGGGTTATGGCTTTAACGTTTCTTACCGATGTCTAGATAGGGTTATGGCTTTAACGTTTCTTACCGACGTCTAGATAGGGTTATGGCTTTAACGTTTCTTACCGACGTCTAGATAGGGTTATGGCTTTAACGTTTCTTACCGACGTCTAGATAGGGTTATGG
>MJUT01008328.1:424555-463265 GCA_002080005.1 Gigantidas platifrons
TTTAACGTTTCTTACCGATGTCTAGATAGGGTTATGGTTTTAACATTTCTTACCGATGTCTAGATAGGGTTATGGCTTTAACGTTTCTTACCGATGTCTAGATAGGGTTATGGGTTTAACGTTTCTCTCTATAAAAACGTAGATATGTAATGTAGTGCGTATGACGCGTTTCTGGAATAACCTTCATCAGGTGCTCAATGTCAAAAGATTCGAAAGCTCCACCAGCAAAAAATAATGAATACTGGTGGGGTGATGCACTCGGGGATCAATCAATACTCCACCAGCAGAACACACTGACTACTGGTGGGATGATACACTCGCGGACTAATACTCCACCAGCAGAAAACACTGACTACTGGTGGGATGATACACTCGCGGACTAATACTCCAGCAGAGGTATCGATCCAGTGATAGTAATAACAACGTATATATCTAATTTAGTGCACATCACGAGTTTCTAAAATAACCTTTATCAATATTCGGGTATTTCATGGCAGTCGTTTTAGTGGTGGAGTACCGGTGACAACACCGACCTGCCGTTAATGAAATATGTTTAGATAACCAAAGCTGCTTGTGTGAATGTGATCAAAACGCTTGATTTGTTAAGACGATTTAAATCCAAAGGCAATACACAACATTCATCTTTGTTTATGTATGCTGGACTGACCATGAACTTTTCCTTTCCTTATAAATAAAATTAAAGATTTAACCACATAAGCCTAAGATTGTTTTGTAAGTTATAAAATATTATCTTTTGAATAAGGTTGGATTATTACCATGATTAGTATTTACACTTATGATAGTGTATACCGGTAAATAAATATAGAATCCAGTAGACAATTTATATCTTGATTATTATCACGCCGATCTTTTTATGTGACAGTAAAATCACTTATCTCTTTGTTATAAGACGGACCCACAGGACGATTGTTAATACCCCGAGGCTGGATACAACTTTTCTCTTTGGTTCAATTGAACATAATATTAGCTACAGAGAGTGTTAACGTAAATAAGGAAACGGAGCCTAAATCCCATTAAAAAAAATAGATAGTTGAAAGAATAAACATATATACTTCATTCATTTAATATTTGTTTAATATTTCTACAGAAAGATTATATCGTCAATTCCGACGAAGCTAAAAAAAAATACTTGTAAGACTAAACAAGATCAATCTGATTAAAATCAGCTGTCTGTTTGGCTCCGTTTACTACGTACTACGCCACATACATCTGAATGAACCCGGTAGAGGTCGATGTCCAGATGACCTTACGATTAGCCAATCTAAACGTCGCTGGCAAAACCTTGACAGGGACTTTGGAAAAATAACCGTCACTGATAATGTCCGCGTAGTACGTAGTAAACGGAGTCAAACAGACAGCTGATTTTAATCAGATTGAAACAAGATAATACAATATCCTTATTGGCAAAGCAACACCAATAAATACATCATGAAATAGTAATAAATGCATTAACAAAATACCATCGTCAGCAAATACTGAGAATGAGACCATGTGATTTTAAGAAGCCATCACCCAAACATTTTCACTTGACAATCGTGTTAGACATGACAGAAGGGTCAGTGCCCAAATATTATTGTCGGGGAAACAATCTACGAGAAGCCAGAATATGTAAATTAACACAAAAACCATGAAAAATGAGGTCACCATAAATAAAAACCAATGCGAATAGGAGCTAACAATACTTTTAGGTAGAAGTTTTACTATACATATCATGATACTTAGCAAAACCACAATTTAACATATAAAAAACTACCACGAATTTCCCACCAAAAAGAACATTTGTAGATTCGATGCTTCGAAATAAATGTAGTAAACAAACAAAAAAATAACTTTAACAATAGAGAAGAACGATGTCATCTAGTATGCAATATGCAATTGCTCTCTAATACATAAAAAAGGCAGATTTCAAAAATCTAGAATGACACAAAAGTTTTGGGCCTGTGGATGGTCTTGACTGGATTGTAGTGATATAAAGTAGGTTTAAGCTTCTTAATGGATTTGCGTGCAAAATAAAAACAGCTAGTATTACATGCAGATCAGAATGCGCATACTTTACTAGATTATTTCATATCCCTTCATTATAAAAAGTTTATATTGCTCTTGAGGTTTTCTTCAGGGGTACGAGATAATTGTTGCATGGGCTTATACTCTCAATGGATATTTAGGTTATTACAAAGCGATTTTGATTCAATATTTAATAAAACCATGCCCTAATACATTTACTTAGGATATCGCCTGTATAGTATTATTTGTGATGTGGCTAAATTGCGACATTTTAAACCAGTTCAGACGGAATGTGGGTTACGAAAAAAGATGTCGAATTAAACACATTGTCCGAATAAGTAAAGTCAATTAGATCCTTATTACTCCGTGGAATGCATTGAAATTTTGTAGGAATGATCCACCAATATCAGTATTGAAGAATACATAGACAAATGAATGTTGACCTAGATAAAAAATATGTTGTAGTACCTGCAAACAAGGCCTCTAAAAAGACTGTTTTTGTTTGGAAAACATATTGCTATGGGTTTCTAGTTACAGAACTGTGCACTTCGAAGAACGGAACTCTTGCAAGCTCATATGCAAAAATACCAGTTTTTACACAGAATATTTATTGACATCAATAATTTGGTCATTAATGACGTCAATAAATATTCTGATTAATAATGGAAGTGATGACTTACCTACTTTATACTAAAAACCAAAATTTCACACAAGAATTCATATAGAGTGCATTGTCGGTTCTTCTACATGTCCAACAAAAGAACTGTCTATAACTATATCGTTGACATAGAAGGACTACAACCATGCTGTGGACAAGTCTATTTACAGAGTGTAATAATACGTGAATAGACTTTGTCACATTATGAATGCTGCAAAACTCACTGAAAGACTTTCTGGCCATATTCTTTTCTTTTCCAAAAGAAATCACCCATCTAAATGACTTTTCTACACTTTACACTACTATTCCCATGAAAATTTAAAAACCCGGAGGGCAAACTTTTCATCAAAACATCTACATCTTCATGGACAGAATGTGTGTCCTGCTTCTTGTCGATCTATTCCATTAGTTATATTAGGTCAATTACATACTAAGATTTATCAAAGACAAAACATTCCAAAAGGTAAAGCCTTTCATCTCACATTCAGGTTAAAGGTGTTCCGTTAATCAATAATCCGAATGGATTCCATTAATATAGCCCCAAAGATCTTGAGATAAAAGAAATATCAGAAACAACTTCCTCTGTCTCATTTCTGTGGGCGGTCTTGTATTTGTCTGTTAGGGGTCAGAGGTCTTGTATTTGTCTGTTAGGGGTCAGAGGTCTTGTATTTGTGTGTTAGGGGTCAGAGGTCTTGTATTTGTCTGTTAGGGGTCAGAGGTCTTGTATTTGTCTGTTAGGGGTCAGAGGTCTTGTATTTGTCTGTTAGGGGTCAGAGGTATTGTATTTGTTGTGGTAGTGTTATCAATTTTGCCTCTTTCTACGATTTTGATATTTGATTTTAGAATTGTTACGACAGTAGGATATTTTTGGTTTTCATCTATTGTCACCTTTCTGCCAGACTCTATGACAAAAGAGACGACTTCTGTTTTGCATTTGTAAAGCTTGATAGCTCCCGTGTATGGAGGTTATTTTTCACATCTCATACATTATGCTCGAGCTTGCAGTTTGTATTAAGACTTTTTACAACGTCTGAGTGCTCGACTATTAAATCAAGGATATTTAAAGAACGTCTCATCTTTTCTTTCAAAAGATTTCTGAGGATATCAACACCTTGTTGAAAAGTATTATGCTACTTGAATACAGATGACGAGAGATAGTATTGGCAATTATATTTTAGTTCATTAAAGTTTACCATTGTTTCCCTATTATGTCTATCAATAGCCTTGTGTACTATCTAATATTTAAATGATGGTTAAGGCGGTCAGTAGGTCTCTGTTATCGAACCTATATCATACATATGACAACTGTTGTGTCACGAAGATATAAAGGATCTAACACCGGTAAGAGGACAAGATGCAAAAATCTCAGACACCCAAAGGGAAAGATTTCTGGTCTCCAACGAGGCTCCACCGAGTTGAAAACCAATAGAAATCTTTACCGCGGGTGTCTGAGATTTTTCTGTCTTGTCCTCTTACCGGTGTTTGATTCTTTTTCTCACTAATATTTTATTGAAAGTACAGTATTTTCCTTCATGAGACACCCCATACATGAAATATGACGTGACACATATTTTGACGTCATTGAAGAATGACGTCTAAGGTACGGAAAAGGACATCTAGAAATACGAAAAAATGAAAATAAAAGACACAAATATATTTAATACGGTTGGATTCTGTATTTAAAAAAAACAATGGTTAAATCCGTAATATATCTGTTATTCAGCTATCAGACATGGTATATAATGTGACATTCCCGGCTTAGGATATATATTTAAACGATTTTATTGATGCAATGACATTTTGCGAAACGTAACATTCTTATGGGAAAAGTAGCGTGAAATTTTTTTCTCACTTTTGAGACAGACCAGTTCCTATTTTTAGCGATGTGAGATTGTCTTATCTTGCACTAGTGCAAGACAAAAAAATCACGTGCGTTTTACCGTCAAATACATGNCACTAATATTTTATTGAAAGTACAGTATTTTCCTTCATGAGACACCCCATACATGAAATATGACGTGACACATATTTTGACGTCATTGAAGAATGACGTCTAAGGTACGGAATAGGACATCTAGAAATACGAAAAAATGAAAATAAAAGACACAAATATATTTAATACGGTTGGATTCTGTATTTAAAAAAAACAATGGTTAAATCCGTAATATATCTGTTATTCAGCTATCAGACATGGTATATAATGTGACATTCCCGGCTTAGGATATATATTTAAACGATTTTATTGATGCAATGACATTTTGCGAAACGTAACATTCTTATGGGAAAAGTAGCGTGAAATTTTTATCTCACCCACGGGTTAAGACATATAGAATCTAACACCGGCAAAAGTGCAAGACAGAGAAATTTCCGACACCCGAGGGTAAGATTTCAATCTTTCGCTGACGGGGCTCGTCAGCGAACAATTGAAATCTTACCCGAAGGTGTCGGAGATTTCCCTGTCTTGCACTTTTTGCCGTTGTTTGATTTTATTTCTCACTTTTATCAGCTGTTACCTAATTGTTTTGCTTACATTTCCGATCGAGCGTTTTCCCGCAAATTTTGTTTCCATTGCTGAAGAAAATATTAAATTTATTCATATGCATCCGTGTCTTGGTAATATTTTAAATGTATTTCATAATAAAATACAATGTATTTAATAAATATATGATAAATGTAACTCAACACTACAACACCTGTGGCTGTGAAAAAATATTTGTATTTGGTCAATGGGAGGTAACGTTAGTTACTAACAAGGGAGAACACTCTATTATTTACTCAAAGTAAACAAACATTGACTGGAAGATTCATACACCGTGAAACATGAAAGGTGCACGATAGTTAATTTTTTAGCTAGCAGAATAGTATACATACATTGATTTAAAAATACTTATGTAATAGAATCGTGGTTTTATTGGTGAAGCATGGAGAACTGGGGGCAGTTGACATAAACTGTACAGCATGCATTTGCCGGTAAAACGCACATGATTTTTTTGTCTTGCACTAGTGGAAGATAAGACAATCTCACATCGCTAAAATTAGGGATGGGTCTGTCTCAAAAGTGAGAAAAGGATATCTCACACGGCTAAAAATAGGAACTGTGCTGTCTCATTAGTGAGAAACATAAAGTCCAAGATTAGGACTAAGCGTTCTTCACAACAAGCACATGCCAGCATTATATCACTAAGAGGAGAGGCTGTACCCATAAAACAAATTTAACCCCACACCTTTTAATAGGAATGCTTGCACCATACCAAAAAGGTGTGCAGTTATGCATATTGTTTTGGGGGTCCTAAAATTTTGGAACTGTTTCGATGGTATGGCGTATTTTTGTTTGTTTTGTTTTTGTTTTTTGTTTTTTGTTGTTTTTTTTTTTTTACGCTTTATTTTTCTTTTTTCTTTCTTTTGTATACCGTAATGTATATTTGGCCATTCACTTTATTGACTGTGACAAACTATTTTTCCATTTTCAACAAATATACAATCTGAGATACATGGAACATGCACGAAGGTACAGGATTCAAGACAATTACTAATTTTCGTCAAAAATATAAATATCTTCATCCAAGTATTTTCCTAAGAAGATTTAGGTGAATAAAGCGTGTATACGTTTCTTTTAATGTTGGCTTAGTTTACGAATCTTGCTATTTGTGATATAAAACATTAGTATACATAAAACATATTCACATTCCTATTATATATATCACCATTAACGTTTCTGTGTAAAAGCCAATGTTTTTGTATAAAGGAGCAAGTTTGATTATTTCTAAAGCATTGCTGTGTCATAATGTAAGACTTTAAACCGATGTTGTGTGAACTTAGACAAACAAACCCTTAAACCCATAATCGTGTCCTCAAATTCAAACATTCTTCGAATTACGAAGCGCATATGTGAATAAAAATCGCAATATTATACAAACCATTAGTTAAAAATGGACCTACTCATAATAAAATTAATGCAATTTACCCTTCATATATTTTGATAAACATGGAAATAAAATGCACCCACATGAAATAAGATTTTTGCACTAAGATAACTACAACACTTACTTTATTTAAACCCAGACTAGTAGCCAACGTGGCATTACAGCGTGTCATTTAGCATATTTGTTTATATAACTTATATAACCATATAACTTCCCTCTTCTCATGTGAATAAAATAAATTAGACATCTGCACAAATTTTAAAATAGTAAATGTACTCAATATTACAAGATTTATATAAATAGTTCTTGTGGATCTTCAGATACCGGTATTCAGTCTGATCAATATCTAAGACGAACACATAGTTCCTAAAGTGATTTCTAAGTAAACAAGAATTTTGATGGAAAACCAAAAACAGTACATAAAATTGAATAACATATTGTACAAAAACAGTCCAATAAAACCTCTATGTTATTAATCAGGTCCTCAAGAAGGGTTAGCATATCCTCATATGTGGAAGATACTTGCATAATCGCACTAAGTGACCGATATAACTTATTAAGCACCACCATTTGTACTGAAGTGCAAGTACGAATCCACCTGAGTGAGCAGTCATGATTATGTGTTACATGTGTAGGGGTATTGATTTTGATTATGTATACATGTATACGAATTCTCTATTTTGGAACTGTTCTGATGGTGTGTCAGTTTTACTTTTTTATCTTATATTTCGGACTACAGTTTTGATTTCGCGTAGTCTAGGTTGAATAATTTATTGGTGTAATTCTGCAAAACTAAATATTACGAGCAAACTTACTGAACCAGTAGTGCTCGTCATAAATATAATACAAAAACATGTTAAAATCTTCAGCCATGCAAACGATTAAACATGTTTTTCTGCTGTTCACTACTATATCTTATCCTTAATTAAAAGAAAATCTATAATTAGAAGTAAAACGGCAGGTATATATCTATATTTAGAGAAAGATAATCCTTATTTTGTTAAATAAACCACAGAATCATAGATAAGGATCATGCCATTGGTAAAATGATCTATTTTTATCGGCTGAGTATTGTGGTGGTTTTAGTAAACAAACTTGATATTTAGTTACGCACCCTTACTTGACGACTTGTTTTGTTTTCATTCATATACGATGGTGATTTTAATCGTTGAAGAGATTAGGATAAATGGACCTTATTATTTACATTTCAGCATATAGCTAAAGTCTTTCAACTGAACAATCCTAGATCCAGAACTTCCTACTACAATGTATATATATATATATATATATAATAGTCATTGAGCCACCCGAGCCCTCCTTCTTTTAAGTCGTATTTCAGTGGTATTCATATGGATTGTCTATTTTGGTTGAGATTGCTGTCTACTATAACTGATTATAGCTTTGTATAGTCTTGATTATTCAGAAAGTATCTAGTCCAGCAGACCAATTAAATTAAGAAACCTTAAATTTCGGATTGCATCTCACCATTTCAATCCTAATTCCAACTTTACAACATGTTTTAACAATATTTTTCTAGCTACAAGGTTATCGTAATTTTAGTATTAAATAATTATGTAGAGACATAGCATGTTATCAATAGTAAGGAAAATTAATTCTAAACATATCTCATTGTGAGGTTGGTTTTATTATGAAATTGGAAATGAAAAGATAACACATGTATTCGGGGAAAACTCATCCGGGAAGTAAAGTGACTAACACTATTACCAATCAAAACAATTATTTTAAGACAATGTTCGACCAATGAAAAGTAGAATAGGACACAGAAATGTTGTCTACTGAATAAAATATAATCTACATATTAAACGACCCGACAGGTACATATTAGTTATAATCATGGTAGTATAAGGCTGTATACCCCTAGCTAGTAATGGGGAAATTTAGAACAAAGCGACTACTGACAAATATTGTCCAACACTGAATACGTTGCGGAGATTCGAACATCAATCTGATGAAGAAAATAACAAGTAGTCCGAATTATAGCGAAATGTTCTTTATTATATGTTCTTAATACATCACAATGAAGCCATATCTAGAAATACATAGATTGTTTAAGAATAAACCTTTTGCATACTTTTCAAAGGACAAAAGTCAAATCAGCTCACTTTGCTGAGCCCTATTGTGTATATTTATCAATGAGCTGTTTATCATAGTTACACTCTTTGTTAATGAATATACAGGGGCCTATTGGCAGATTTACAAGCTAACTGAATGAAAAATAAATCCAATCTACTGAATTCCTAAATCACAAACATCGTTGTATTGCTGGGTCTGCCAAATGCTCCATAAAACTTCTTTCCAAATTTATTATTAACATGTATTTTATCAGCAGTCACAACCGGGCTTCAGAATTACTGTGACACTAGATACTCAAGGGGTGGTGTGAATTAGATGTGGATTCTGAAGAACTCTAAAAATCTGTCAGAGTACATACAATATAGGCCCCTCTCCTCCTGCAATAGCATTAAACAATTTGACTTCTCTAGCCTCTACACAACTATTCCTCACTCTAAGCTGAAATATAAATTAAGAGATTTGGTCCAACTGTGTATTATAAAAAAAAAATGGCCAACGCAGATACAAATAGCTTGTCCTCGGAAGGGAATGATCTTATTATATAAAAAAAACTGATTCTGCCAAAAGGTTCTCTGAAACTGATATCATTAACATTCTCGAGTTTTTGATTGACAACATACATGTATTTGTTATGTTTGGTGGACGTGTTTTTCAACAGACGGTCGCCATACATATGGGTAAAAATTGTGCTCCTCTTCTCGTCGACTTGTTCCTGTATTCGTATGAGGTAGACTTAATTCAAGAGCTTCTCAAAGCAAAACGAAAAGAAACTAGTTGGATCCTTTAATTTCACGTTCAGCTATATAGATTATGGCCTTTCACTAAATAATGCTAGGTTTGGTGATTTCGTTGATCGCATCTATCCCATTGACCTTGAAATACAGGATACTACAGATACAGATAGGTATGCTTCATACCTTGACTATACCTCGCAATTGACAGTGAGGGGTGGTTAAGAACGCAATTTACGACAAAAGAGATCATTTCTATTGTCCCATTGTGAAGTTTCCATTTATATGTAGCAACATTCCAGCAGCACCTGCATATGGAGTATATATCTCTCAGGTGATACGATATTCCAGAGCTTGGGATTTCCTTGATAGAGTGTTGCTGCTAACAAGGAAGCTACTGAACCAAGGGTTCCTCTTGGTTACGTTCGGTCATCACTTCGAAGGTTTTACGGTCGCCACAATGATCTGGTTGACCGCTATGGAATAGCTGTGCCACTAATGACCACATATCTGTTCCTCTTGTAGTCATTATTTTCCTATTCTTTCCTCATTCATAACTTACATCGGTTTAATTTGTAACTAGATTAACACTGTGGGTGCCACTAGTGGAGCAGAAACTGCTTACTCTTCCGGAGCACATGAGTTCAGCCCCCGGTTTTTATGGGGATTTGTGTTACTCGATCTTTAGTTTTATGTGTATGTTTTGTAGATCGTTGTTTGTCCTTTTGTACTTTTTCTTTTGGTCATTTTTTTCTGTTCTTCGATTTATGAATTCTGATTACCCCTATGGTATCTTCAAGCTCTTCTTTACATATTATCGTTCAGATGTGCATGATGCCAAGCGTCTTCTGAAATTCATATATTAATTTGCTGATTGTAAATTACAAATCGTAGATTTCGTGTCGTTTCACAGTAAGACGACGGGTGTTACTAGTGGAGAAGGAACTGCCAACCATTCCGGAGCATGAGTTTTTCATTCGCGGTTTTTAATGGGGTTCGTGTTACACTTTAGTTTTTTGTTTATTTCTTTGCAGATCATTGTCTATTGGTCCCTTTTCTGTTGGCCATTGTATTGTTTGTCCTTTTTGCGACTTACGACTTCTGAATACCCTTTGATATCTCTCTCGAGTCATAGAGTACATCACCAATGATCTTACTCTTATTTCTCCATTGTTTATTCTACCTTCTACTTATCTTATTTCTTCATTGTTGCTCTTCGTTTTTGTGGCCATTGTCAGCTATAATTTGTTTTAACAAGCAATATATTATATATCATAGATACACTGTAATAAGAAGATAACAATTCAGTGGTCAACAATATGATGACTAGTAATATTGTTAGTGTAATGTTACAATGGCTCACATTTCCAAATCTACTTGTTTTGCCATTGAGATAGTCGATACATCATGTCGTAGTTAAACGTCGGACCTTGATACTGTTACAAGTATTAATGGTTTTCACATTGTCCGACTGTCGTGGACGCGTTTTATATATCCAATCAGTGCCGAATACTACTAAAGTTGTGAGTACAATTCGTCACATCAGTGGCGAGGTGTACTCGATATAGCTTTAGGTGATTATTTTAGTTTTCAGTCACGTGCGGTATGTCGGCAGTTTTCTCAGTACACTCGTTTGATTTTCACAAGTAAAACGGATCGAATTGGATGGCTATCTTTAGTATTTATTCCGGGGACAAATTCAACATGTTAAAGTTTTTATGCACCACGGTCATACATAAAAATCATAAATACATGGAATCACTCAGGAATGATGTTCATAATTTGTCTGGCAATACGCATGTGCGAAGTAAAATATACCGGGAATTCAATCATTGCATTGTCCATATTGCCAACGAATGATGTCATATTATATTATCTTGGATTTTGTATTCATTATAATTAATACAAGTTTATGACAAAGCCAATGACGATTATTTCTCCTGTATTTTCCTTTGTGGCACTGACTTTGATGTCTTTTGCAGTTTCTAAATGGTGGAATTTATTAAAATAATAAGGTCAATCTCCCTTTGGCATAAGCGGTCACCTTACCAGACTTTGGCTGTCTTTAGAACCTTCCGTTTACTTGTTTCTTGAGGCATCTAAATTATGTGGTTTTAAAGATATTTGCCTAGGAGCGTACCTAATGAAGGCTATTCCAGAAATCCGTCGTGTGTCACAGATTGGATATCTACGTTTTTACTTTAATCTGGTATTTACGATGACTTCTACATCAGGGCTTCCATTTCCATAAGCTAATGAACTATTGTTTTTAGTGGGATTCTTGTTACTCGATCTTTAGTTTTATGTACTAGTATATGTGTTGTAGATTGTTGTTTGTCCTTAATTCTTTTGACCATTGTGTTGTCTGCTCTTCTTCGATATACGGATTATGATTACCCCTTTGGTATCTTCAAACTCTTTTTATTTTTGTCATAAAGATCTGATTTTTTTTTTATATTTCAACAGCTATCCAATCAAAGATATGCGTTCTCATCCTGGTTTCTACATGAATATTATTACATTTGTACTTTAAATCTGACACTTTTTACATCCTTAAAAAATAGTATTCACAACGGTTATAATATCACAATAGTTATTAAGACTTTGATGTACATTGTCTTTGCTATAATCATAGATCATATGATTGCTGAACTAGTAATAAAACCCTAGATATCTAATTTAGTGCGCATGACGCGATTCTGGAATAACCTTCATCGGTTACGCTCAAGGTCAAAACATTGGAAAGCCAAATACAAGCAAGAGCACCAAAGGGCCTAAACAGGATTGCTACACACGGCTTATGTCACTAGTAAATATGTCTTGTAATGTTCAATATAGTAGATATATATATATATCTCTTTTCTGTTCGGTTATGCCAAATTGTATTCTTACATTTTCATGATACAATTTTACTTCCGGTTTCTCATAAAGACCATTCACTTTTTCATGTTATGACTAATTGCTATTTAATCTATTAAAAGTATGAATTGTGATTGTTAAACTCTGAATAATCACCAACATGTCCTTTCTTGGCTGGAAGTTAGCTAACAATACATTGACCTGATTCTGTAATGTCCATGCTAACGTTGGTAATTCAGTGACCGTGTGTAGTCTTTTTGATTTCAAATGCATCAATTCATGTTTTTGTTTTGTGTTATTGTGTATGCCAGTTGCTGCCATAAATATCATGAGAGGTTGGCTCACATTTATCGGTTTAACCCCACCACATTTTTGTCACAGGACCTTCTGTCCATCGACCTCACTTGCCGTAAAAACAAATTGTGTCTATGCGTTTGAGGTTTCACCGAGGATTGGTTCGCATTATTGTGTTTGATTTGGAGCTTAAGCATTGATGGACTGAAGCACCTTATTTCCCACAGACAGCCATAGAGATGCAATTCTATAACATGTATATAAATGAATATACAGATTTTTTGCTGAATTATCAATGGGCGAGTACTACTTTTTGGATTCTGGTATTCACGCCCATCCCCACCCCACTCCCAAAGCGATGTGTGGGTGGGGATCGATGGCGTTCGAAAGCATACAGCATCGATAATGAAAAGTACAAAGCATCCGAACGTACTTATGTACAAGTGTAATAGATCTAATGTTTTAGTGAACATTAGTAAAGTATCCGCGGTATCTATCCAGTTAAATGATAACTACTACATTATATGAACGGTCTATATTATTACTTCATGTTGTTCAAGCTGCAATCTAATTACAATTAGTTGTTTGTTGTGTCTTCGTTGGCAATACACTTTGGAGTCACGTGAGACTTCATATTTTCAACAGACCAATCAGCAATGAACCTACTTAATCATTAGGTAATTAAGCCGAGTACCTGCCAACAGCTGTTGACCGATTGGTCAATATTTTGAGCTCTCTTGCATATGATTGGACGATCAAAGATGAATGAAAGTGTACATGACATAACCCAAAATATGATGTTGCTAGATGCTAGTGTATTGCCAAAGATTTGTTTTAAAAACACACAACAAACCAAACATCTAATTTTCCAAACAGACGATCTATACACGCCCGTGGTAAGGAGAATTAATATGGTATAATAAGAGACATTATAGTATCACAGATGAATGAACACGGAAATGGTAGAGTACGGGAAGTACATACATACTATTAAAGATGATAAAATCCTAAATAATACTAGTATTGTTTTCTCTTGAAATATTTGGAATAGCACAAACAGTTTTAATCTCTTGTTTTTTTTATCATTCTGAATATGATTGGTAGCTCAAGGACAATCTCATGGGTACATTATTCTACTTCAGAATGATGAAGTGATCTCTGCTGTGAGTTGTATTGTTAAACAAATGCTCACTGTGGACGACCAAGTTCAGTATCATGTTTAAAATAACAATTGGACACCATAACCTTTTCTTGTGAAGATGATAATGATATTCTTAAAGTTAAGGGGTTATCAGTCAAAAGGATAAAACGTCTCGGGGGGAATACAAATAATAACAATCCATCAAAGGTTAAACATGGACAATAAGATAGGACAATCTTTGTTTACTATACAAATTTGGTCTTTCTTATGAAAATAAACACAGTCTTCAAAATTTCAGTTGTGTTTCATATGACGCATCAAAATATCCACATTTTATACAAATGCATAGCTAAATTTCTCTTAACTTTTGTTGTCGCCTTCTTTGTATTTTTGGAGTATACTGTGGCCGGGGCTATTTATTCGTATGTTAGTGTTGATAGGCACTATTTAACTTCCCATCAGTATCCTGGGGATTACCCTGAACCAATAGGAATTTAATATGAATATAAATGTATGGTGTTTTATTCATTCACGTCAATTTAAATTTTTTTTTATTTAAACTGAACTTTTATTATTCAAAATATCAGTTCAATTTAATAAATATATGGAAAATAATACCTATTTTGGGGATTGTTAAGTCAAAAACCATTGTTGGGATTATCAAGCCTATAAATATTATTGAGATTATCAAGTTAATGTTTATTATTGGGATTATCAAGTCAATAAATATCTTTGAGATCATCAAATCAAGACAATAATTTTTAGTCAATTTAGTTGTATATATTTATTTCATAAACATGAAGTATGTTAACGAGTTCATATGAGCAGTATAATTTGTTATTGGGTGTCCATTGTATATATATTAGACGTTTCAATAAATTTGATTATTTGATAAAATATTTATTTCCTATTTATGTCTTCATATGAGGTTAAATTTAGGGTTTTGGGGTAAAAATAGAATCGCTTGATACACATCTTTATAGCTTAGCCTTAAAACTGTGCGAAATGTTAACCGTATCAATAATTCATTTAAAGGCAGAATGAACACGAATAATTCACTTTACAACACTTTATGAGATTAATAATTCGTTTACAAATAAATAATGATATTAATACGACACGTATATTGTTCGAGCCTCTAGTCATTTGTTTACCTTAGGGTACAGACTTGAAGATTTTCATCTTTCATAAAAGACAGATAAAGTGTAAAGTTGGACATAATAATTATTATCTTCTTTGTGACCATGATTTATTAACTTGAAGATTATAACTAATAAATATCATCTATATAAGCCAGGGGATGTTTTCTTTCTAAATTTAAGGTCACAAGATGATGACTTTAATTTTTCACGTCGACCTACAGGTCTTTTTGTCAGTTTAACAAGCGTACAAATTATTCATTATAAGGGACATATATAGATCTGCTAACATAACTGGATAAAATGACTTGTTCTTACAGGTTTTGTTTTGTGTGCAATGAAGTAGCTTTATTTTGTACCTTCCACACAGGTACAAATGATTGATCCCTTCACTTCATCTTTGTTTGTTTGAGAAATTCTTAATTATCAAAATGTATTAAAATTATAAAATTATATAAAATCAATGAAAATATATATCTAATAAATATAATACAAGACAGCAACACTTGTTTCTATACGCGTTTAGACATTTACCATACATGTACAGATATTTGTGATGTTAGAAATGCCTTTTTTAATTCAGATGAAAACAATACATATTGTTATCAGTACAATTACTACACTTGTATATATTTTGAGGGTACCTGATGAAGGTTATTCCACGTTAGATTTTGAGGGTACCTGATGAAGGTTATTCCAGACACGCGTTGTGCGCACTCAATTTGCTATAGAACGTTTTTATTATGTAAAACTGTGGGTTGAATTAAACAAAAACTATTGGAAATTACGTTGTTATACAATATGAATGAACATCAAAACAAAATAAACATCATTTCCAATAACATTAAAATCTAAGCCATATAAATTGACTATATATTATGATTAATCCTCAACAAAACACATAGGAAAGATATCACTTGTTTGTTGACAAGATTATTTATTTACCATACAAATCCGCTAGTATTAATGTAATAATGTGTAACAATAATTTCTTTATAAATATATTATGCACTCTACTACAGGACCTTATGATCAACATCTATATTATAAGTAAAGTTTGGAGATACCGAAGGGGCAATAGTTAATTGGCACGTTAAATACAACAATTAACAATCAACATCTGCGGTATAAGGACGAAGTATACCATGGTGTTGCAATCAGCACCCACAATATGGATGCCCAGGTGCACCACAGAACATTAGAATAAATACTCACAGAATAAAGGACTCATTCTACAACTCTCGAGTAAGTTTAGTATCCACAGTATAATCGGTCAAGTATACCACAGTACTTTAGAATCAGCTTCCACATTATAACACAGTATGTTAGTATCAGCATAGATCAACTATTGTGGGCATAATAGTCTTAAAATGGAAAGCAAAAATGCCACAGGGTCGAAACAATTGCAAGTCTTTCTACATGTGAGTAAAATGCCAACCATCACATATAACCTGTCTAGCTAGTGTTGTTACAAAGAATGTTGTAATCTTGAACATTATACATAATATACTTAATCTTGATGGCAGATAGACCGAATAATCTGTCTCTTGTATGTCTATATTTGTCATTATATATTTCCTTTTTATTATTTGGACACACTGACACAGAAAGCACTACTATATGAAAGTAGTAGAAAGCATACAATTTGTATGCGCTGGAAATTCTGGGATTTCTCGAGTTTTGTGTAATGCAAACACCTACCGGTCTATTCATGAAGGATTATTCTTCAACTCTAGCCCTGCATTGGACTTAAAATATCCACTGAGACTCCCCTATATCCATTTTTATTTCTCTTCGCTTCATTTCGTTTACAATATAAAATTAATGGCATCCATAAATATTTCAACCAATCAGATGGACTCTTATATTTTAGTGGTATGCAAGACACCTCGGCCCGCGGACCGTAGTAAAGGACTAGTCGGACCGTAGTTCAAGACCACTCGGACCGTATGTAAAAGACAACTCGGACCGTATTATTGATATATATCCTCAATACGGTCCGAGTTGTCTTAGAATACGGTCCGAGTAGTCTTGGACTACGGTCTGACTATAGTTCTTTACTACGGTCCGAGTTGTCTGGCATACAACTAAAATATAAGAGTCAATCTGATTGGTTGAAATATTTATGGATGCCATTAATTTTATATTGTAAACGAAATGAAGCAAAGAGAAATAAAAATGGATATATTGGAGTCTCAAGGGATATTTTAAGTCCAGTGCAGGGCTAGAGTTGAAGAATAATCCTTCATGAATAGACCGGTAAGTGTTTGCATTACACAAAATTGAGAAATCCCAGAATTTCCAGCGCATACAAATTGTATGCTTTCTACTACTTTTATATAGTAGTGCTTTCTGTGTCAGTGTGTCCAAATAATAAAAAGGAAATATATAATGACAAATATAGACACACAAGAGACAGATTATTCGGTCTAGGTGGCAGAGACGTTGTCATGTGTATAATATTAGTTCTATCAATTTCACGTGATATAATATAATATTAACAACAAATGGAACCATTATTTTCACTTCTTTTTCTGATCATTTAGTTTATTATAATTAAAATGATGACCATTCATTCCACTCCCAATATATGTATCTGTAATGATATATAACAAGCTGGTGTTTTTAAGAAAAGTTTGAAGATACCAAAGGGATAATCAGAAGCCGTAAATCAAAGAAGGACAGACAATGTAATGGTTAAAAGTATGAAATACCAAAGGGGTAATCAGAAGCCGTAAATCTAAGAAGGACAGACAATACTATTACCAAGAGAAACAAGACAAACAATGATCTACAAAACATTACACAGAAAACGAAGGATTGACTATCACCATTGATATGTACATTATAATACGATTTATATTATGAAAATTGTATTTTTTTAACATGACTTTTCATTAATGATGTGATTTTAAGGTTTGACGCTCTGGGCACTTTCGTAAAGGTAAAAGATCAGAAACTAACGAGTTATATGTTGGATGTATATAATTGTATTGCACTATCTTTAAAATCCGGAAGTCCGGAAATGATTGAGCACGAAAATAGATTAACTTTGAAAGTTTGACTCATTGGGCCCTCCTTCTCAAACGCCTTTAAGGTTCAGGACATCCTAATGCGAGATCGATCAGTAATTGACCACATAAATGCTTTTCTTATTTTTAACCAAAATGAAAGGTTTTCAGCTATTGTAAACTTAATTCATAGTGTGATACGAGTACGGGCGTGTCAAAACAGTATAATAATCCATTAAAGAACAGGAAACTATTTGTTAACGGACAACGGCCGACTTCCATATTGCATAACCACAAATGCTACTCATTTAAACAGACAGGAACCTCCTTTTATTTAAATAATATATTGATAATTTATATATAATTACGGATGATCAAGGATTTTAATAGAAATAAATGACGCAAATTTAAGTTGTTCGGCAAGATATTTAGGTCTTTTGAATATTAAAAAATAAAAGGATGAATCAATGCATAGTTTAAGGTGATGCTCATAAACAGATGCACAAAAATACCCACAAAAACGTAATATGACAATGAAGAGATCATGAACTGTTTCTGACGACGCGTAAACACATATTTCTGGAAAACTAATTTCTACTGTTGTGAGACACTCAGGTTATATACGGATTCTGATTGCCCATTTGTTATCTTCAAACTCTTCTTATATCTAATTTAAGTGTGTGTGACAGACAGAAATTAGTCGGTGTGTGACTGTGAACATTTGTCTGACATTATGGGTAACATCTATGTTGTAATATACCATAATATCAGAACGGAAATTACTGTATCAACGATCAAATGTAGATAGACGTTTTTTAAGGTAGCAAACATGAGTGGATCGTATATGGAACAATACAATCTGTTAAATATTGATGTTTATGAAATTCTGACATTCCCTGATAAGTCTCAACATTACACCAAATGCTTTATGTTTTAAACAATGTTTTAATTCGTAATTAAATATTTTCATCTCCTGACTAACAAAATGTTCGATGTATCTATCTTAACAGAACCGCATTTGTGGTGTAATGGTTAACGAACTCGCCTGAGTGCGGTAGATCGTGAGTTCGAGTCCCGATCGTGTCAAGCCAAAGACTATAAAATTAGTATTTGTTGCTTCTCAGCTAAGAACACAGCATTAAGAAGAAAGAGCAAAGACTGTTTGGCTCAGAATCAGGATAAAATGTCCGAGTGGGCCGACATGTCTACCCACGGACTGTTGTTTCAGTGAGCTAACACTATAAAATACCCAACTAAGCATGTTGGTCTGGAACAAAGCGGATTTCATCATCATCTCATTGAAAATTAACTTGTTCTCGCCAATATATGGCTGAAAAATTGCTGAGTTAGCGATAAACAACAATCACTTACTCTATCTTAATAACAATTTGAAATATTCTTAAAGAATCATATTTAACAGTCGTTATGGCCTTTTAATATGTCAGACATGTATTTTGCTTGTAAAGTGCCTTGGGTGTTAAATATATAGTCCTGTGATATAATAGATTTAGAAATATTCAGCACGATGCTAATTCATGGCACAACTATATTGTGATAATTTGGTGAATTCATTGTTTCGCTGACTTACATCTTGTAGTATATAATGTTTATACAAGTTGTTAACTATTCATATTATCTTGTCTCCGTCTTTATAATATCAATTCTACACAACTCGTTACTTATAATATGATGTTATATCATTAATAACATAAATGACACAGTTTATGTTTATTATTTCTTTACTAGTGACATAAGTCTACATCTGTAGGGACAGTTTAATTCTTCTGTAAGGTGTCAAATGATTAACGACGTGAAACTAACATACCTTAATTACTATATTTGTCATGATAATTATTTCGAAATGTCATATTCAAGTGTTTTTTGTTTACTTAACTAGCTTATTCGTCAATCATAAATTTCATTTTAAATAAATGTCTCTATATGAGATAGTGTTAAATACCGAAGTTTAGTTGTAAAGAATATAAAGTAGAAACGTAGAAAAATTATTGGTCAACAAAGTCAAATTACAACAAAATACTAATAAGATGGAACAATACATAGTCACAATCTAGTTCCACAGATCAGCAAAAGTGGTTAATACGATCACATTCTGGATAGACAAAGCACCACCAGTGAAGGATGAAATTCCATGCTAGATAGACAAACCAACACCAGTCAAGCATAGAATCATAATCTGGAAAGACAAACCAACACCAGTTTATAATTTGGCCACAACATCATGTGGCATCCGTCATGTTACTCTTACTACAAACCAGGTGATAAGTCAGGAATGAAGAAAGGACTGGAGTGTGATTACGATCAACAGAACATATCCGTGGTCATTTGGGACACATGTACTCCGCCGTTCAACAGAACATATCCGTGGTCATTTGGGACACATGTACTCCGCCGTTCAACTTAACAGACCAAGTTACAATTGTATGAAAGGGAAATGGAAGTGTTTCACTGAAAAATAGAAATAAAACACAACTAATTAAAAATCCTCAGATATTCGACAGGAGACATAGCCCCTTCTTTCTACTTAATTATTTATTTTAAATGTATATTATGGTGTTATACTTATACTGGTCGCCAACATAACAATATGTGTATTTAGTTGAGCATAGACATTTTGTTTGCATCCAGAATCAATGAAGAACGAGAGATATTCGTCTATATTTGGAGCATATCTATTTCAATCGTCACGAATAGAGAGCCGATGTGTTTGCAAAGTATCTTTAATATTTTTGTAAATATACAATTGAAAGCAATCATCATAATATAGGATATATCAGCTGGCCTTGATAGTAGAATATTTGTTTTATTAAAGTAAATGGATGGCATTCCCTTTATCATCAGCTATCAGAAACATTACTATAAAGATGTGGCTCCTACATTTAAAATACAAAAGCCTAAAAATAAGCTCAAGTTTAACAAGTGATTATTTTAATAAAACAAAGCTAATTGGCTGAAAAAGGCTTGCCATTCCACAACCAGAATGTATGTCTAATTTTAGATATTGGTGATTAATACAAATGAAAGAATAGAACCATTCTCTACAATGTTTTAATGAAGGTAATGATATACCTCTGTGACAAGGGTTAGATGTACTATCGTTTTGGTCGACATTTTTCTCGGAAACATTTGAGGAAACTTGAACCTACGCAAAATATCAGAAGATTTATAAACTTCAAGGACAAAGGAAATATCGGTAA
Source organism: Gigantidas platifrons (assembly GCA_002080005.1). Classification (NCBI taxonomy): domain Eukaryota; kingdom Metazoa; phylum Mollusca; class Bivalvia; order Mytilida; family Modiolidae; genus Gigantidas; species Gigantidas platifrons. Next base: position 445,646 of record MJUT01008328.1, read on the forward strand.
TTACCTTCCTAAAATCTGATACTGATACATCGTAAATATTCATTATCTTATTGACTTACATATTTACCTCCATATCTTAAAATAGAGTTAAAGGTAACCCAATGTAATTTTACTAACATGCTGGAAACGCATGCATGACAGTATTATATCGCTAGTTAGTGGCTATGTAAGTGTGTGTTATGGTAATCGACTTTGGCCATGTTTCCGACCGTATTTTGGAACTGTTGTGGCTATTGACGTTGGCCATGTTTCCGACTGTATTTTGGAACTGTTGTGGCTATTTCCGACTGTATTTTGGAACTATTATGGCTATCGACTTTGCCCATGTTTCAGACTGTATTTTGGAACTGTTGTGGCGGAGCGATATTTTTTGTTTTTCAATTTATGTAAGCAGAATTGAAATATTATTTTCCGAATTAATTTACTTAAAAACATAAATAATGCATACTTTAATTGGAGAAATTTGTTTTAGCCATCTGACGTAATTACTGTAGATATAAAATCCGAGTTATAAATTATCCTTATTTTCTTAAATATGAAAAAAGATCACACAATTTTGCTTAAGATTGGTAGTCATCAACAGTGACTAGTGTTTTTTTTTTTTTATTAAAAAATATACCTGACTGTTTTGTAAGGGAACTTAAGATACATGTAATTGTTGTCTGACCGAAATCCTAATAGGGGGATCGTGTCTTGTTTACATTATTTGCGTTTGCTTGCGTATAATGGTATCCAACACATATTGTGTTGTGTTTTTGTTTTGTTTATCTTGGCCTTATGTACCGTTGTATGTTTCTCTGGATTGTCCCTTTTGATTGCTCTTTCGATGTTCTCTAACGTTTTATTCACAACTCATGCGTTAATGTTACCAGACACCTGCCTACAGACCGGAGCTTTTACCCATCAGTTTGTTGTAATTCTCTGAGCTGTCCATCTTAATAGTACCCAAGATATTGCTAATAAAATCCTGGAAGTGATGATAAACAGCTATCAAATCAAACACTCAAGGTTAATTTAACCAGCGTGTAAATCCAACGGAACGACATCTCCCATTGCTTTATAACATGGAACTCTGATTGTTGTTGTTTTTTGTTTTTGTTTTTTGTTTTTCGTATTGGTAATAATGCATTTGACTGCACGGACGTAATTTCTTAATTACGACATAATTACTACATTTTCTAAATTGTATCACCATTATAAAGAAATAATTCAATGTGCAGAGATCTAATCAATAAAGGCTTTTCTCGTCCTATTTTGTTCAACCTAAGTCTTTGAAGCACGTTATTTTTCTTTCGACTATTTAAGTATTTTAGATACACATTTCAATATGTTTACCCAAATTTAATTTAATTATAGAGACAGATTTTTGCTACATCTGGTGTTTCACAAAAACTATTGACTGATATTTGTGTTTATGGTTAATATTAGAAGTATCAATTGTGATTAATTTTTCCTACAGAAAAGATTGAAGATACCAAAAGGTAATCAAAAGCCAGAAAGCGAAGGACAGATAACACAATGGCTAAAAGAAAACGGACATGATTTATACATTATATTCACGTAATATAAAACAATTTCTGAGATAACAGATACGTACATGTTGAAAATGTGCTTCGATCAACGCCTTCATACCCCAATGAAACTTCAAAAGAATGCATTCAATTCTTATAATTATATTTAAATCACACCAAAATTTAATATAGTTGAATTTTTCGTTGTGAATTTTATTTGTGTTAGATTATTTGCTGTTGGAAATTACTATGCCATTGATTGTTTAAATCTGACGTCGTCATGGAGGCACGTGCAAGTTCGGGTTTGAGTTTCATTGGGATATGAAATATCTCTTTTATAATCATGTGACCATTTCATAACCAATCATATTGTAACATTTCAATGAAAAACGGAAGTAATGTAATTATATATATATATATATATATATATATATAAGTGTATAGATATGTGTTATTTATGGTAAAACTAACCATTGATCTTCTTTTAGATTGATTTTAAATTAGAAGGTTTACTTTTACAAAGGTATAGATTTAGCTTAGGACAATCAGAAGACCCTCTAAGATGGGACTATCTTAACACAATGTTGATAGTACATCCCAAGACATATACTAAGATTAACAGACTTAATGTTGATGTTACGATAATGTAATCAACTCTTTTTATATGGGATTTTGGAACTGTACCTACAGTTTGGACCCCCCCCCATTTTATTATTAAGATACCTTCGAAAACACGGCCTAAATGTGTATTGAAACAAGTCGAACAGATCCCTTTGATGTATTTTTTTAATCAAACATTATTTTGCACAACATTAATGTTCTACAAGAAAACACACTGAATCGTTCCTGATTTGATGAAGTAAACACACATGCGCATACACAAATTATTTTGATTCCCTTGACTAAAAAAAAAAGACTTTGTAATTTATGGTAACTTCCTATTTAAAGATGAAATTTAATAGCAAAGAAAAATGTGGTATTTTAAATGTTTGAATATTTATATGCAGATTAGGTATTATAAGCATATGTTATCGTACAACACATAATTTTTTTACCTTTAGGTAATTTGACTTTTAAAATACATCCAATTTTTTATAACAATTACGAAAATTTAACATCTTTATACATATCATTTCTCAAATACTTTATAGATGTACTTATAGATCGAATAAACCGGATATTGCCTTTAGTATACACATATTTTTTCATTTAATAATTGGAGAGATTGGGGAATATCATTGCCATGATTTGATTTAATATTTATTTTATTATAATGATAGGTATTTTATAGACTGGTACATCAATATAATGTAACTTACTTAGATACCTTGTATTCCTTACAAATCTAGATCTATTTATTTTCAATGGCACCATTTTACACAGAATTGAGATGACATTCTTAGTCATCCAGAAAATACCATTGGGGAACTTTTTCTTTATTTCTCATAGAAAGTACTTTGACGTATGAATGAGGTGCATTAGAGGTGCATTACATGAAAGTGTTTAAATGATAGTTTTTATGACTAAATATCCATAGAAATTACTTAGATATTATTAATAGGTTGTTTAGTACACACGATGTTATTTATGATGACAAATAAGTAAACAAGTATATTTAAAGCATAATTATATGTGTTATTTAATTTATTTAACCCAATAAATAAATTAAAAAAAACATCTTTATATTGAACAGAAAATAGTCTAAAAGGTATAAATAGACATTTTTTTATAAACTTGAGTGAATGCTTCTGACATATTTAAACGTCAAATGAGTTTTCATTTTTCACTTCCTGATGAGATGATGATGATAGTAGCTGCCCCTCCCCCCACCCGATTTGTTCATTCTTGATTGTTGTCCCATCGGTTTTCTCTAATGTTTACTTGCCCTGTATCTAGTGTACCCAATGTTGTCAATGTCTTTGAATTGTCCATTCTTGACTGCCCCTTCGGTTTTCTCGTGCCAGTGTCTCTGGATTGCCCCTTCGGTTTTCTCTAACGTGTATTTGTCCTGTGTCTTGCGTGTCCAATGTTACCAGTGTCTCTGAATTGTCCATTCTTGATTGCCCCTTCAGTTTTCTTTTACGTTTGTGTGTCATGTGTCTTGCTTGTCCAATGTTGCCAGTGTCTCTGGATTGTACATTCTTGACTACGCCTTCAGTTTTCTCTAACGGTTTTTTGTCCTGTGTCTTGAGTGTCCAATGTTGCCAGTGTCTTTGAATTGTACATTCTTGACTGCCCCTTCAGTTTTCTCTAACGTTTTTTGTCCTGTGTCTTGAGTGTCCAATGTTGCCAGTGTCTTTGAATTGTACATTTTTGACTGCCTCTTCGGTTTTCTCTAACGTTTATTTGTCCTGTGTCTTGCGTGCCCAATGTTGCCAGTGTCTTTGAATTGTACATTCTTGACTGCCCCTTCAGTTTTCTCTAACGGTTTTTTGTCCTGTGTCTTGCGTGTCCAATGCTGCCAGTGTCTTTGAATTGTACATTCTTGACTGCCCCTTCAGTTTTCTCTAACGGTTTTTTGTCCTGTGTCTTGCGTGTCCAATGTTGCCAGTGTCTTTGAATTGTACATTTTTGACTGCCTCTTCAGTTTTCTCTAACGTTTATTTGTTCTGTGTCTTGCGTGCCCAATGTTGCCAGTGTCTTTGAATTGTACATTCTTGACTGCCCTTTCAGTGTTCTCTAACTTTTTTTGTCCTATGTCTTGCGTGTCCAATGTTGCCAGTGTCTTTGAATTGTACATTCTTGACCGTCCCTTCAGTGTTCTCTAACCTTTTTTGTCCTGTGTCTTGCGTACCCAATGTTGCCAGTGTCTTTGAATTGTACATTCTTGACTGCACTTTCAGTTTTCTCTAACGTTTATTTGTCCTGTGTCTTGCGTGTCCAATGTTGCCAGTGTCTTTGAATTGTACATTTTTGACTGCCTCTTCAGTTTTCTCTAACGTTTATTTGTTCTGTGTCTTGCGTGCCCAATGTTGCCAGTGTCTTTGAATTGTACATTCTTGACCGTCCCTTCAGTGTTCTCTAACCTTTTTTGTCCTGTGTCTTGCGTGCCCAATGTTGCCAGTGTCTTTGAATTGTACATTCTTGACTGCACTTTCAGTTTTCTCTAACGTTTATTTGTCCCGTGTCTTGCGTGCCCAATGTTGCCAGTGTCTTTGAATTGTACATTCGTGATTACTCCTTCAGTTTCTCTAATGTTTATTTGCATTAGACCATCTTGTTGAGATTGATTGTTATAGTGTTAATTCACTGAAACAGCAGTCCACAGGTAGACATGCTGCCGCTCCAATCAGACACGTGATCCTGGTCTCACCCATCCGGTGTCCGTCCATCAGTTTTTGCTATTAATCTATTTATGTTATATTCCTGGCAGATGAACAGCAAATAAAGCTTTAATAGTCGTTGCTATGACCTGGCACGGGATCAAACCCACGATCTACCATGCTCTACCTTTACACCACCGAAGCTGTCATATATGTATTTGTATAATACAATGATCCTATACAATGCATTATTTAAAATGTCGAATTAGATCGCTTTCAAATTCATAAAATAATACATTTGTATATACCATCACCACACGCTTAAACACAGGTATAATGACGGTCTTTAGTTTGACCTTACGTGACAAGATATCACCTCGGCTAATGAAGCTATATTTTAGTATAGTGGATTTGGCTGAGGGGGTTAAATGGTTCGTGCTAAGCAAATCGGTAATGCCGTGTATCAGCGATGTGAGGTCGAATCCCGCTGACAGAAGAACAAACAATTTGTCAGTTAAAAATATAACTCTATATTGGGCTGAATTTTCAGACGTTAAATAAACGTATAATACATTTGTAGCAGTATAAATACTAAATTTCCAGAAAATAATTATAAACAATGCTGTGAATTCTGCTGTTCGTGTAGTAATGAAAATAATTATGCAGAAAAAAGCCAAAACTTAGCACATTTTTTATTTCTTTTTCCATATTGACAAATTGGATGAATCTGATAGCTTACATGGGTATGTGTTTGACAATTCCTGGCGTCATGGAGCTCGGGCATAAACTTTGTATTGTCCTTAACGCAAGTTAATAGGTCCATAATAATATTTTGGCAAAGCACGTATAGGTCTTTTTATATTGCTCATTCGACTTCTCTACACAATGCAACTATTTTTATTTTAACAAAACTCCTTATAAAGGATATAACTGGCCTTTAATAAAAAGAGACAGTAATGGTATGACCTGGATATAGAACAATAACACTACAAATACAAAGACAAAACGTTCGACCTAAAGTCAGAGTTAGAACTGGTGGTCCATAAATACTTTGTTGTGATGACAATTTTTATCAAAAATTGTCAGAAAGCTTTCTATTACATATATATAGTAAGTATAATGTATGAAGTAAAGAATACAAATAGTACAATGAGCAAGTATCTTTATTTTTTTTCTACAAATAGCAAGTGTATACAGTTGCTTGTAAGATTATGGATGATTGCTGAGCTGGTGCTTTTTTTTTTTAAATATAACTAAGTTTTATTGGAATATGTGCTGGTGCAATTATTTTTGAATGAATATTTAAATATTGGAGCAATTGTTTACTGAAGTTACCTTCTGATAAAAGACATTCTTTATCCTAATTTATGAAACTTTGAAGACAAAACTTGTTCATGTGATATCAAATTTACAGCTTTGACATAGTGATCTTACTTCAAATATAGTAATAAAAAAAATCATAAAATATGAAAGCCCACCTTGCCTTTTCATTAAAATTTTATTTATCGCCTCGAAATTACAGCTTAAAATCAGATCACTCAGCAGATTAGGTCATATTTACACAATTCAACTTAAAAAATGGCCCAAACATTCATCATTTGATTTAGAAGGACTTATTTCACAGCACCGTAACCAATGCCCTCATTATATACATACACTATATGATTAATTCCCTCCTATTGGGAGAATAAACACAATACAAGTTTATTGTATTTCATTTGGTTTATTAATCTATATAATAGTTATACGAGACTAAGAAGTCACTGCTTAGAAAAAGCTGGGAAATGTCAAACACGGCATTTCTAAAACATACTAAAAATACCACACCATCAGAACAGTTCTAAAATATAATCGTTAAAACATAGGCTAATTTATTACCATATACACGACCATTCACTGTCCTTCTTGCAGGAATGATCCTGGTTAGAAAATAAAATAACAGAAGTCAATGAAAAATAGCTGAAACCATATACAACCTTTCAAAATGGTCATGTTTGACCTGTTCTGACCGTGTCCTGTAACTTTTGGAAAACAATTTTCAGAGGAAAATAGCTGAAATCAGTTAAATAACTGGAAAAAAAATCATCCCTGTTCAGAACAGTGTTCTTGGTACTAGATAACAAATCAAAATGTATTTGGCTTATGTCTGCTGAAGACAAATATATATATATATATATAATATATATATGATAATCTTTATAAGTTGTTAGATAAATTATTTACATTGAGACAAGAAAAAATTAAATAAGTGTAATGGTTAATTATTTTTATATTATTTTTCCCCCCTCAATAACCAATTAAATAACATGATATCTTAACAATTTTGAACTCTGGTGTAGTTTATCACAGGATTGTTGGGTGCTCTGAGAATGCAATAGTATACGTTATTATATGACTATAAATATTTCTTTTATCTGATTGGCTGACGTCCCTAGAAACGTTCTTTGATAAAACGTTATAATCACCTCACGCGACGTAACGCGCGGTGATTATAACATTCCAACGTCTTGCACCATACGAAACCAAAGAAAACGTCGTGATAAAAGCTTATTTTAAGGGTAAAATCAACATATAAAATGTGTCATAAAATAAAACAATTAATGACTTTCAATTCGATGTATACCAGGATTTATTAACCCAAGAATAATATATTTACCTCGGCCATCTGGCCTCTGTAAATATAATATTCTTGGGTTAATAAATCCTTGTATCCACCTCATTAAAAGTCATTAATTGTATAGTATTATCTTGGGTTTTGATATTTCCTTTACATCATTACTTTGGTCACTGACATAACTATGTATGATTATAAACTTTTGGTGTAAACCTTTATTGTTATTTTATTTTTATTTTATTTCAATCTTTGATAATTACTTAAATCACGCTAATCATTGTAGTAAATCAATGATGATTTTTCTGCCCTTCGGGGCGTCTTGATTGACAATAAAGTATGTGTTTGTTGTTTGTTTGTTTGGTACTGGCACTTGGAGAATATAATGTGACAGAGTTAAACAAATCTCTCCCTTTCATTGAAATAATGTGGTCATACAAGTGTCTTTTGCACATGTTAGTACACTACCAGCACTCGTATATTCTAATGTAGCTGAGTGAGCGGCGTTGTGGTAATGTAAATTATAATCTTGAAAATTATACATAATATATTTAATCTTCGTAAAACACAGAAGTTGTCATATACACTGTGGAGGAACACGTGATAAAAGATAGCTGAATACCACATTGAAACCATAGAAATAACGTACATTATTTAAGAAAATGCGTAAGAAAATTTCTAAGATCAAACGGTTTCACATCGAAACATACATTAACATATGAGGCATTAACTGTAGAACATTTATATTTAACAATACCAACTAAATTCCAATAAGTCTTACAGTTTGTAGAACATTCAAAGACTTTTGTCAGTAAACTGGTTGCATGAATGTTTCGGGGAACTGTAATATCTGATTTTTCTAAGGCATTTGATAAAGTTTGGCACCGAGGTCTTTTACATAAAATGAAAGCATATGGGATAACTGGAAATTTAATTAATTGGTTTAATAGTTATTTAAAAGCCAGACGACAAAAGGTTGTTATTAAAATTTCACAATTCTTCAGCATATTGTGAAATATCAGCAGGGGTTCCACAAGGCTCAGTCCTTGGTCCTCTCTTATTTAATATATATATTAATGATATTGCTGACAAACTTATATCACTGGGCAGACTATTTGCTGATGACACTTCATTTGGTCATTCAAATAAGGACACAATGCAGTTGAAAAATGTCATTGCTCATGATTTAAATGAAATGGATATATGGTCAAAAAAATGGCTTATGTCATTTAATCCTGACAAAACAGAAATCATGATTTTCTCTAATCGCAGCATTCCAGAACATCTTGATTTCTCTTTTAATGGAAAATCAGTGCCCATTACCACTTCTCATAAACACTTAGGTGTTACATTTAGCAATGATGCTAAGTGGAATACCCATGTTGATAATATTAAAAGTAGTGTGTCTAAACATTTGAATATTCTACGTAAATTGAAATACCGCCTTAGTCGCACTAATTTAGATAAACTATAGCTTGTGTACATTAGACCACTTTTTGAATATGCATGTGAATTATGGGATAACTGTGGGGTTGGAAATTCACAAAAACTGGAACAACTTCAACTGGAAGCTGCCAGAATTGTTAGTGGCTTATCTATTTTTACAAAAACTGAAATTTTATATAAAGAGACAGGTTGGGAATTATTATCTGTGAGACGGAGGAGAAGAAAACTTCAACTTTTTTATAATATAGTTAATAAAAAAATACCCCTAATTATCTTTGTACTTTGATTCCCCCCACCATACAAAGTACCTCAGTGTATCCGTTGAGAAATGGAAATGATATCATTTTATCTTTCTGTAGACTTTCTTCGACTAGTGATTCTTTTATCCCCTCCACAATAAAAATGTGGAATAGTTTAAATAACAATATTCGAAACGTTGATACCTTATCAAAATTCAAATCAGAATTAAAGAAACTCGATCAAACTGAAAATCATTCTGTCCCCAAACATTTTTTCTGTGGTCCTCGGAAATTAAATATTATTTTAACTCAGCTAAGAAGTTCAGCTTCGTTTTTTAATTTTGATTTATTTCGAGTTGGAATCGTATCTTGTCGATGTGGAGCTGCCCTTGAAAATTTAAAACATTTCCTTTTGGAATGTCTTATATATACAAGCCAGAACTACATTGATAGGTAATATCAATAGAATTACAACTTGCTACACTCTAGACATTGAATTTCTGACATGTGGCAATGCTAATTTAACTTGTGAACAAAATTGTATTATATTTAAATATGTTTTTGATTATATTAAATGTTCAAAGAGATTCCTTATCGTATAACTGGAATTGAATTGGTTGAACATGCACATCATATGCATCCATCTGATTTTTTTCCCCCATTTTTTGTTAATGTGAATATCATCATTGATTCGTTATTATTGCTACATATAGTAATGCATGCCTTTTATGTACTTCTTTACTGTAACATTGTAATTTGGAGAAGACTTCATAAGTATGTTTTACTTGTGTCTAATCCATTTTGTCTGTTTAATTGGCAAATAAAATATGTTTAAACTAAAAATCTGATGATGTTTAAATGGTATGGTGATATTCTACAATGACTCCCTTATACAATGATGTATATTTCAATATAAAAAGTTCTGATTTAATAAGAATAAACTCGCATTTACTTAAATAACGTACCTTATTATCATGGTTTGGTTGTAGTTTTCAGCTATCTTTTGTCACGTGTTCCTCCACAGTGATATATATATATATATAATATTAGTTCTATAAAAGGGAGTCGATGACCTGATTTATCATCGAACCCGGAAACATTCCCTTATTATATACAAAACCGGATGCGTGGACGGGGAGCCTCTAGAGGCTCCGAAACCACGCATGCGTGGATTCGGAGCCACTACCTTTAATTAAGGATAATACCAAGGATTTAAATAGTATACTATACAAATACGTGATAATACAGACAGTTATTGGAAGACATAATAGTGAAGCAATAGTCAATTAATTGTCAATACCACTTTTCGTCATCTGTACAAAAATGACAGAATACTTTTCAGAAATGTGTTGATATCTTCCGACGAAATTTTACAAACCATAATATGTGCAAGGTATGATTATAAACCGAATGAAATAAAAACAAAATACACCTTGGTCCAAAACAACCATATATATGTTACATTAATATTGAAATATATAGTGACAAAAACCTTTCGGTGCATCTCGTTATCTGCTATTGAGTCAATTTATTAAAAGAACCAAATAATTGTGTAATGTTTATGACTTTTATTAACACTGTGTAATCTTTGTGTAAACCATTTACACTATAGCTTCTAGTTTATGTGGCAATTTGCATATTAAGAAAATCTTTTAAGGCTTCAAATGAGTACAAGTAAGTAAGATGATAAGACGAAAGCTTTATCTGTTCACAATAGAATCAATTCAGTGAAGTTGTAATAAATAACAAAATTGGATCAAATACGTACATTACAATCACGTTATACTGTAAAATTACAACACATCTATCAAACTTGGTTACCTGGCGCTCGTACTTCTTAATCATTGCTGACATTATATATACAAGCTCAACACTTACTAAAATACCAAAATAAGTTAAATGCCAAACTCTGTTTGATCTAAGGATAATGTTTACGAAAACACAACACAAATAACCGCTGTTAAACAGACAATATGCTCAAGTTCAGATTTGTGTATGTGTGATGGCTACACTAGTGGATATCTTTATTCAGAGGGTTATTAGTTCGCAACATACAAACTATTTACAGGCTCGGATATAGAAAGCATACTTACTAGTACAAATGTAATTCTTTGATTCAAGACACAAATGCTTTACAAACATATCAACAATTACTACATACAACAACAAACACACTTAAATTATTCAAATGACGGGTGTCATTAGTGAGGCAGAAACTGCTTACCCTTCCGGAGCACCTGAGTTCACCCCCGATTTTTTTAGTGGGGTTCGTGTTACTCGATCTTTAGTTTTGTATGTATGTTTTGTTGATCGTAGTTTGTCCTTTCATACTTATTCTTTTGGCCATTGTGTTGTCCGTTCTTCGATATACGGATTCTGATTACCCCTTTGGTATCTGCAAGTTCTTCGTAATATATAGACGACCATAGGCGGATGTAGGCCTTGGCTTTTTAGTTCCGTTCAAAATCATATTGCGGACGTTTTGAGATATTTCATTAATTATTTACAACTCTTGGTTGATTAATTCTTGTTTAACGTCACTAGTAAGTGTTTCAAAATAAAGGAGGATAAAGAGGTGCGATAACAAAAGTATTGACTTACAACAATACACGAACTACCACTAACCTGTCGTAAACCCATACATAGGACTTGATGTTAAGAGTCATTGGGCAACGGTAAATGAACTACTACAGAAGCCCATCGTTAGGACTTGGGGTTGAGAATTAAAATACTACAAGGTCGGAACATTTCATAGATAGAGGCATAATCGATATTCCTACCACACATCTGTATTTTGTATATGATTGCTCACTTTCCTGGTTTGGCATAGAAAACTAAATAAAAGTGACAGGGGCCTAAACTGCTAAGATTGGGAAACGGTGCACGAATTATCACTGAAACCCGTCGAATCGAACTACCACAGAAACCCTTTGTTAGGACTTGCTATAAAACTGATTGGGCACCACTATAAGCCTTTCGAACTACCACATTAACCCTTCGTAAGATCTGATGTTGAAATTGATTGATTTATATCTAATCTGGACTCAAACAAAAGGGCAATTATTTCCTTACTTTGGTTGGTATTCAAACGTCCCAATAGTATTCGTATAACATCAGTTTCTTACCTGGCTATTTCTGATTGGTTGGGTTTGAAGGTAAGAATTTCAAGTTGAAATCATCACTCCGAAAGGTACTGTGAATTACATTTTATTCGCTGAAAACTGATTTTCGTGGTTTTCGTTGTTCAATCAAACAGCGAAATTTAGTGCATAACGAAAGACAGAAAAACAAGAGAAGTCAATGGCAGGTATAAAAACCACGATATCAAATGTCAACGAACATCTCAGTTTATGTCAATCCACGAAAAAGGACACAGTTGTCCCTGTAGAAAGCTAGGACGAGGATTTCCAACGCCGTGTATCATGGTCTAATTATGTTCAATACTTTGATCTGACAGGTGGTTGTTTGTTTTGTTTGGTTGGTGAATTGTTGACCATCACTGATTATTTTATTTCTCATAATTTGATCAAATTGAAATGTAAAATTCTTTGAACATTTACTCTAATGAAATACTGTTATTCTTAGTTATTGCATACAAGATTGGATTTATACTTTTCCCTGTAGGAAGGGATGAGCTTGTATTGGCAAAGTCTATTGCTCAACCTATTCCTTCTATTAATAAAAATATGTTTAAAACATAACGTGTAGCTTTGCGACGGTTATATTCGAGAGTAAGAGTACTCTTTATAGAAGACAAAATGTCCTTTTGGCCTAAGAATACTCCTACGTTTTGAAGATTAACCTATCCGAATCCCTCATCTTCACTAGTTCCCAAGATATGCAGAATTATATATTTCAACAACGGCTAGTCTTATTTAGATCTTGGTCTTAGTCATATACGTTTACTGCATTTAAAGGAAATCAGACGAAAAATATGATTGTGTGATGGCTTACAAACATTATATCCAGGTAAACAATGATCAGATCGTCACCAAAAATAAAACTTGATACAATTGAGTAGTATAGACTTCTATCTTCTTAATTAATGTTTGTAAATATCCAAGTTAGTATTTTACGACACTATTTAATATGTAAACATTCTTCTCTGAAAGCTTATTAAAATCAAAGGCTTTATGATGGTAGACTAAATAGAAATACTATCGTATGTTGAAACGAATGGTGACCAATTTAAAAGTCTGTTTGTATTTACGTAGATTAGAGGGTGTGAATCACTCTCGTGTCTATTAGTCCAAATATTACTGTTTCGCTTTGGTTAGCTGTTTTATAGAAACTATGTGTTTTAATGATAAGATATCCAGAGTTTTTGTGGTTATAAAGTAGAACGGAATTTCGTATTACACCATTTTATTGACTTTGGGTGGAATCCATACAAATCAATACGTCACGACGTACTGCTCGTTCTACATTTACATAAAATGTACTTTGATTAAAGAGAGTCTATAATGTGATATACATGGAAATATGCACACTATGTAGAAGAAAAACACACGAGTAACACGGCGGGCGTCTGATGAGAAACAGTATATATGTTTATTCTGAGTGGACACCTGGGTTCACCCCCGGTTTTTTATGGGGTTCGTGTGGCTCATCATTTTAGATTCTTGTGTTGTGTTTTTATACAAATGTATGTATAACTGGTGTTAAATAGGTTAGAGGCTCGATAAAATAGGAAAATGTATGTATAACTGGTGTTAAATAGGTTAGAGGCTCGATAAAATAGGAAAATGTATGTATTTCTGGTATTGAATAGGTTAGAGGCTCGATATGATAGGAACATGTATGTATTACTGGTGCTAAATAGGTTAGAGGCTCGATATAATGGGAAAATGTATGTATTTCTGGTGTTAAATAGGTTAGAGGCTCGATATAATGGGAAAATGTATGTATTACTGGTGCTAAATATGTTAGAGGCTCGATAAAATAGGAAAATGTATGTATTTCTGGTGTTAAATTGGTTAGAGAATTAATAATATAATGCAAGACAATGTATGTTTAGAAATGTGTTTTATGATTGTTATTTTTCAAGTTACTTACATTTGACCTTTCCTGTGGTTTCTCTCTTTACAGTTACGTACATTGTTAATACTCACTAATCAATGCCTTTTCTTCTAAATTACCATTAAATATGTTTGTTCCAGGGTGCACCTTACCACAAATGGATTTTCTTTCATATTTTTGTTCTTTTATGTTATCTGCCATCAATAAAGGAAATTAATCTTTCTTATTATCTTGAGTAAGATCATTTTTCGATAATCTGACTTTCATTCCTTCAATAAAACTTTAAATCTTAATCAGAATGTTAAATTTCCTAATGTACATTCTGAACGCATTGACTATAATGCTGTGAATATATAAACTTATATGAGTTGATAAGATCGTCATTTTTTTTTTATGAAAATGATGTATTTATAACACATTCTTTGAATAAAAATGAATTGTAAATGGTGTGTTTCAACCCTTTTAAGCTGCCAATTATCTACAATTCTATCTTAAATGGTATAAAACGAGTGATGGGTTAAGTAATAGCTATAATATGCTGAATCATTTAAGTAATATGACATTCCTGTAATGCTATTTCTTTTAAACTTTAGACATATGATATGTTTATGTCAAAACGTAATACATTAATTAATATAATAAATTCGTTTTTAGCATAAATTTTTTTTTGCATTATTGAAGACTATTGTTGTTGTTGTTGTAGTTCATTGCAAGTCAATTCTATTGGAAAAGGGAGATTTCAACAGAAACATTTTGTACATCCTGATTTCGTCATTTCTGTATTTGAAGGTGATAAGACAATGTTTTGGGAGCTTTCTCTTTATTTTGTATTATTTATTAGAATTGTTAAGGTGTTTTATATGTGTATATTCTTCGTATACAGAACAATCGTCGTTAATTTAGTTTTCATGTTAGATTACTGGGTAAATTAATCAAAACTTGGGGTTCATTTTAGATGACAGACACCAATGAAATAAGAGAAGTTCGTATCATTCCATCTAAATGTTATATCTATGGTTTAGTGTAACAGTTTATAAATCCTTGTGTGGTACATAGCACATAAGAGGTAATATAGCCATAAAATAATATAAAAATACTGTAAAAAATACCACAAAACACATTAAAACGCAATTTCAAATTGACATAAATGTTTGCGAGGTATATACATATACTTTGTCATTCATGATACAATCATTTTACCCGCAGGAAGGGAACCTGCTGGAATAACACCTAAATTATGGAGTAACAGGATTTAATTGAATGCCCACGTTGTAGCTATTTATCACATTTATGTTAATGATTATTACAGTGAGTATGGCTTTCTCACATTGTAGTAAAACTGGCTTTTCTCACACAAAGGATTGTTTTAGTGGGCGATATATTATTGTTATAGGCTGAGGGCAGAAGCTGAGGCAAGACCTACACAACAAAATAAAGAAATATTAACAGTAACTATATATAGATACTGTTGCTAAACTCCACTTATCCATATCATGGTTCATGTCTATTCATTGGAATATTATCTTAGTTTTGGACAGATACAGAACTCAATTAGTCTTTAAAGGCATATTAAAACTATATATTTAAATTTAAACAACAAATGTTGCAAACCCATGACCGTGCTATTCATTTCATATTTACGATAGAATTGCTTAAAACAACGACGAAGTAAATTAATTTCTAGATGGGGAAAATCACTACGATGACTGTCTAATCGGTGATGACATCTGATGTTAACCCAATTGGCAGATGCGCAGTAGCTTAATGCACACCACGTGTGATGATGATCATATTTATATTTGTTAAAATGTTGTATGTATCATGCGTTTTCTTCTATCTCATGATATCATTACAACCGAAACAAGATAACTTCTATTTTAAAGTACAAACATTATCAACGATAAACAATGTTTATTTTTATTAACTAGTAATCCACATACCACGTGCTAGTCAGTGTCCATGACAACAACTGACGCGATTCCAACTTCGGTAAACATCGGCACCAACCAATGATTTATAATTAGTTAGCTTTGACAGGATGGTATATCAGTCTTATCAATGAATTAGGTACGTATTAGGAAGGTTTGTGAAAGAAAACCAACTTTGTATTACATAATTATCAATTATTTAAATGAATGTAATGTTTCCAAAAAGGAAACAAATTGATTTGTGATTTGTCAAAAATTGTTCCTTATTTGGTCAAAACTAGTATTTTGTAAGTAGAATTCCCAGAGTTCACCGAAATATCCAGTTCTTCCATTAGTAGAGATATTTTGCAAGCACAAAAAATGTTATTTGAAACCAAGTCTATAGGTACAACATATTCGACATGACGGGAACACAACATTTGTTTGATTGACATTGCGTCTAGTGTTTAGCCTCTTTTCTCTTAACCTACGATGTGGCGTATTCTGCAACGTATTCTATCATTATTTTGCAAATGTCGTTCCAGTGATATCTTGTGGTTCCCTAGCTTTAGGTGTATGGGAGATGATCTTTCGTGAATTATCATGATTGATTATATTCTGAACAATCGTTATTATATATTCAGATGGTTTATATGGTGAAGAAAAATGGGAACAATCAAACTTAATGTGATTTTGCAGGTAGTCCTCAACGTCCTGTAATGCTTTGTATGTCCTTGAACATTCTAAGTGCAAGTGTACTGATATAATTGTGAGATATAATTGGCAGTATGAACGTGAAATACTTTGGAGGTGTGAAACCTATGATTAATTTCTTTAACATTTTCTACTAAGTATGTGTTTTTTCGAGCCTGCCTGGCTATTTTATCTTATGTTTAACCTTTCTAAGACCACATTCTGCGAAAATATCAGGGGATGCTTAAATGCTTAAAGGAAAACTCCATGGTCTTAACAAGTTATGTTATGTGAATATTTAAATGACAGTAACTAAAAGATATTTGTGTTAATGAATGTTAAAAATAATATACCGTAAGGTAGAAATTGGTGATTGAAGTTGCCTGTTGCACCAAACAATGGGGGTCGCCATTTTTCAGCACTCTGAAATGTGCGGAGACAAGGGACATAATCCATTCTCGGATTATACCTACAATTAGAGCTCTTCCGAAAGAGCCGTGACGTGATAAATCCGGTATCGTATATTATATCAGCATTGATCAGTTGCAATTTTATCATTAAAAATTATGTAATTCGTAAAATAACGTCGTATAAATTTATCTTTTGATATTTACAAAATCATTATGACTTCATGTTAATCATTTTATTGCACTAACGAAAAAGGGAAAGATGAGAACTGATTTTTTTTTGTGTAATTTCCGATCAGGACAGGACTACCTGTCAACACATGATCATCGATCAATGACCTCGAAAAACATGGGAAAGTACGACAACATTGGGGACGAAGAAGAAAAAAAACATGTGTAAGCATAAAACGAGTTAAGACTGACAGTTATTTAACCTACGGCCAATCACGTAAAACATGAAATTATACGTACTACGTAGACCCCCCCCCACCCCCTTCCGATACAAATAAACTCCTTTGTTTTTT
>MJUT01008328.1:511395-535760 GCA_002080005.1 Gigantidas platifrons
GTTATATGGACCGGCTGCGCTAACAAAGACAAATAGGGAAAATAAAACGTAAAGTATAATATATAGCTTTATAAAAACTAATACTATGACGTCATCATTCTCCTGACACTTAAATCTTATGTGGTAGAATTATGTCCAGATTAGTTCTGTAATTAGAATTTTTGTTCATATACAGATCAGATTTTGTTGGGAACAAGAGATTTATCTCCATTATCTGTTTATTTCTGTTTTAAAAATCTAATCATGGTAAATACTGTAAGGAGATAACCATTAAAAATACTTTAATAGATATTGACCAATATTTATATGATCGTAAATTTGTGGCGGGATTCATGATGGTGCGTATGCGTGATGTCTGTATAAACAGTTAATTTCCGGGTGCTAACATTAGTTCTATAGTCAATGGAAATGTAATACATGATATTGGCACATAATATATACTGGTATTGATGATTAACTGGGGTTCTGTCTCCTACAGTTTAAAAAAAAGGGGGATATATCATTCTATGACTGCTTGGGAATTATTTTCGCTTATAAATCCCCACAAAATGAATTCTTTCGTATCTTGGAAATATTTAAAGATTCCAAAGTGGTAACCAGAAGTCATAAACGACCGACAGACAATACAATGACAGCAAAAGACGAAACAACAGTAGTCCACAAAACACAATATATTGAACATAATAAGTCCAAAAACGTTTATCGATAGATGAACAATGCCACGGTATTTTTTTCATATGCCTAGTATCCATTTTTATTAGTTTGCATTTTTGTGGGTCAACAAATTACTGTTTGGTATTTCCCTTCACAAAACACGAGATGCAAGTACAAATGCATATACATTTCTTGAAATATTGTATTGTATTTGTTTACAATATATTCAGCAATTCGAAACTAGCATGAAATTAATTGATGCTATTCACAAGTTACAGACATTATGCATTTATTGCAGTCATGTGTTGAACATTTGTAATGGCTGTTTCTCCCCTACGAACGGATCATTTAGGAGTAAAGAAAAGACTGGTTTGCTCGGAGTCAGACTAATACGTTTGATTGAAGAGATATATAGCTGTATGTGCAATGTTGTTTCAATATCAAAATCTAAACTAAGCATTATGCAGCGAGCTTTACATAGAACAGGAAGCACAAATGTTATTTTATTATTTTTTTATTTAAACATATTTCATTGTTCCAAAGGAGAAATTGTATAGTCTTTGGTTTTGAGCTGATCGGACACCATCCCCACGATATACCGTCCTCGAGGCCAGCACACTATACTACCGATACTTTTAAATAGGTAATTATGACTTCAATTAATTGTGGTTTTTTTTTATAAATACTATCATGACAAAAAAAACATCATTACGTCTGAGGGAAATGTCGTTCGTGTCTTAACGACACCCTACACGTATATATTTCTCTTTCATCGGTAAATTTGTTCTACAAATAACAATCTAAGTTGAGCCTTAACAGACTGAGGCTTAATTAAAATCTTATCCTAACATTGATGAAAAAAGTATTTTTTAATAACCGAAGGCCGCATATGATCACGATTAGCAGTTATTATGGTATGTCAATACACCATTTATTAAGCAAAAACATCTTGTATTCATTTCCGGAAGGTAAAAAATAAAATCAAACACTAAATGAAGGGCATTTTAATCGATGATTCTCGTCGGAGAAAAAAACAGACCTCTCATCCGATGTCTTGTGCAAAATTTACAGATGCTGCATGCAGTCTGTGTTTTCGGGAATATCTGTGTTACAAATTACCCAGAATATGTTCCATTCGTCGTAAACACTTCCCGATCCTTTCCTCGTTCATGACTTATCATCGGGTTTGTTACTAGATTAACACGACGGGCGCCACCAGTGGAGCAGGAACTGTTTACCCTTCCGGAGAACCTGAGTTCATCCCCGGTTTTTAGTGAGGTTCATGTTACTCCATCTTTAGTTTTATGTGTTGGCCCTTTTATCCTTTTTCTTTTGCCCATTATCTTATCTGTCCTTCGATTTACTGATTCTGATTACCTCTTTGGTATCTTCAAGCTCTTAATATGTATGCAGATACATTCTTGATTCGATTTCCCACTGATATACATGTATTATCATAACAATGGGCAGAGAATTGAAACAATAATGTTGAACCTCTTCCAGATGGACAAAAACGATATGCAACAGAAGTGGAAAATAACACAAAAAAGTAATATTGTCTGAAAAACAATGGTGTTCTCAAGACATAGTATTTATCAGCATTTATCGTATAAAGACAAACTTATTCACCTGGCAGAACAGTTCCAAATCCAATTAGAATAAAACGTTGCAATGAGTTGAGTAAAAACTCGATACACCTAACACATATATACACGACCTAGCACTCTACTTGCTTAATGCATATACTTTAATAAAAAAAAGTGACGAAATAACACATTTTTCGTCAATATTCTCTCTTTAATAAATGGAAAGTTCACAATGAGAAAATTAAAATCATCTCTTGTGTCGTAATATTTCGTTCTTAACCGGTCCTCACTGTCAATTTCGAGGTCTGGGTCAAGGTATGAAGCAGACCTTGGTGTATCTGTGGTGTCCTTTATTCCAAGCTCAATGGGATAGATGCGATCAATAAAATCACCAAACTTGGGGATATTAGTAAAAATAGTGTGTTCCAGCGTATCAAAGGAGGTATGGATTTGAATCCTTACTTAGGGTGCAACAAACATTTTGTCAGCTCAATAATATAATCCTAACAGTGTCGTGTTTAATTTACAGACACAATATATATTTAGTTTTAAACCAGTGTCTTAAGTAAGTCAGAAATCCAGTTGAGGTATATATTGTATAGCTGTCACTTTTTTACACGTTTGTATAATGTGACTGAATTGTTAATTCTTCGTCATCCTACACTATATATTAAATTTGCTGATATAAAATATCAAATTAAATATAAAAAAAAGCACACGAAACCATCTGCACGCGCTTAAACGCATGTCTTATGTATATCCTAAATTCTGTAACAATTCGACTAATGAAGCTCTATTTTGATAAAGCAGATATACAGTAGCTATACACTATATATATAGTGGCTTCGAGTTATGGGCATAATGCTAAGCAATTGATGTTGTATCGTATCAAAGATGTGGGTTTGAATTCCATATAGGATAGAACAAAAAATGTTTGTCCACTTTAAAATCTCATTCTAACACGGTTGAGTTTACTTTTCAGACACATTTCATTTATATATAGATATAAACACATTTGTAAGATAATGCGGTGAAATTTGTTTTGTATTGTTAGCAAATATTATCAGTCTTTATCGGATTATCACAAGTACAATCATCTATATTATTTTTGTTCATAATTACATGTTTTGAACATACAAAGATCAAATTTGTTTTTGGAATGCAGATAATATTCTATTTTTGAATCACAAATCTGTTGCTGACAAGAGTGGTAAAGAGCTAAACAAGTAAATAAAATCTTTTATCACAGGATTATATTTAAAACTTGTATAAAAAAAAAAACTGGTAGATTTCAAACATTTATTCAGCAATAGAAATATAAAACAAAAAGCTGCATAAGCTCCAAATATTGATTACTTTAATGAGATACATAAATGTAATTACATTTCAGATGGAATGTCTAATTTCAGTTTCCCCTAGTAGTTTATGTTCAAGCATTTTTATCTTTTCTATATTTTAGATATTTATATTTATACCATATAGTGGACTGAAAAATATTTTAAAAATCTGTCTGGAAAGGATATACAGTACTAGTTCTTCAAATTGAAGTATTTCTATGTTATTAATTACCATTTCTGTGACAAATAGCATCCCGAACTTTAGGTAAAACATTAGTCACAGTTCTATATATAGGTATAGCAGTAAAAGCTGTAAAACCATGTACTCAAATAAGGATCCAAAATACACATCAACACAGGTTTAGTAAAGTCAACAAAGTCATATCGTCCTCCTCAAACTTTGTTTTTGTAAGCCATATGCTCTGGTCACACGGCTCTATATTTCAATAGACGAGACGTGTACAATCCTCCTACTCTAATAATAGACAAATGTAGAATTCCAAAACTCTAATGAAGACTTTAGTATACAAGCACAATATCCCGTAGCCGCAATTACAGTGCCATTACTAAATGAATAATCAGAAGTCGTAAATCAAAGAGAGACAGACAATAAAATGTCAAAAGGAAGAAAAGACACACATTTTTAATGTAATACACCGGAATATTTATTATTTTAATACTTGTTTGAATTGGTTTGTTTATTGCAATAATGACATATCTTTATTCAAATCTCAGTACCCTAGCTTGTATAATTTATTCAGAAGCAAAAACATTTGTGCTATATACTAGTAAGGTAAAGATCGTTTGGTGCTAAATGTTTGACACCCAAAGTGCTTATGTCTTGAATAGAATCGTTCCAATTCCAAGGACAACACTAAATATATTTACAAAAACAAGTGCAAAATAATTAAGTCCTCAACAACAATTATGAAATAGTTGACTTGTCTGCCATAAACAAGTGCTCCCTTTGTATAAATTATAAAAGAGTACCATGTTTACAGGACTGCCAAAACAGGTATTTTTCAAAATTTTTAAATTAAGTGCAAACAGATTAAACATGAACCGTCAATGTGTCAGATATGCACTTGTTTGTACAGAAAATGTCAACAAATGTTTATCATCTTTTATTAAGTCTTCATTACCCACCGACTTCCAAGAAAACAAAGAATATACAATGTGGTCACGCATGAGAACGATACCAAAGTTCAACTATTATTTACAAGATGTTTACTATTAGAAGATATTAAATTGGGTCCATAAGTTTGGAATTTTATTTATGCTAATGATATTTTAGTTCACGCCATGATTCAACTTAGGGATGCAAAACAGCTTTTTGATCGTTTATTAATTTCTTTGTAAATGACATGGTTCGGGAAGTGATGACATTGATTCGTCGTCCATGCATCAAACTCGAACATTGTCATGCGGAGATAAATTCCACTGGTTGGTCGTAACTTAAGGGCGTCTTATTGTGTAAGGATCCTAATGCAACTAGCAAGTCAATTAAATACCCTTTAAAGGTCACATGATCAACACGCTTTAAAAAAGATGAAAGACGATAGCTACGTACACCTAAATTATGTATACATACTTTTATTTTTTGGTCCTTTGAGTGATTTCGAAATGAAGAGCTTACATTTTTCACTTGAATTTTTCAATTATCTACAGAAGTGTCATGTCGATCGACCTATTTATACAAATAAATTTGAATAGACTTAACGAGTTAGTTATTTATTAAATTTACATCTATTAATGGGACTAATCTTCTACAAACCTGATTCAAGTATCTTTTAAATGAAAAATGGTATACGAATCTATGTACTAGTACACTATCTTTATATTCTATTAGCAGGCGGAAAGAACGTTGGGTATATTTAGTATTGATGCCAAATTTCATCAGAAATAGAAAGGATTAAAACTAGAGATATCTTATACATTGTATTATATTTGTGAGTAGATATGTCAATCCTCCTTAAAAACGTTTTATTATACTTGCCATAAACAATGTTGGAATTGTCGACTTAAAAAACACATTTAAAGAATTTATATTAATGTGTCTGTGGTGGTATAACATTGTTTAAAATTAACCCACTCTCAATGTTTAATGTTGGCAGTAGACATAGAACAACTCCAAAGCTCCCGAGTAAGCAATGTTTCAGCTATATCATGACGAGAGCAAGTCACTTTTCAATGAGATGATGATGATGTCCGCTTTGTACTAGACCAACATGCTTAGTTGGATTTTTATGATGCTAGCTCATTGAAACAACAGTTCGCGGATATCCATGTTGCACCACTCGGACGCATTATCCTGATTCCGAGCTAACCAGTCTTTGCTCTTTCTCCTTAATACTGCGTGTTTAGCGTAGAAGCAGCAAACACTAATTTTATAGTCAACAATTTGACCTGAACGGGGCTCGAACCCACGATCTACCGCACTCCACGAATGCCATTAAATGTGATCCAAGACGGCATCCATGTTGCTTAATTACTGATGAGAATGATATGGTCAACCATTGTAATATGAAACAATAAACACCTCGATGTTGACATTGAGTGCCTGTTAAGAGCGAAACTTTATGACAAAAGAGATTATTCCGATTTTACCGTTGTAAACTTTCCGTTTATATGAAGCAACATTCCAGCAGCACCTGTATATGGAGTATGCATCTCTCAGTTATTCCAGAGTGTGTGGTTCCTATCATGATTTCCCTGAAAGAGCGTTCAGCACTGCTAAAATGAAGCAACTGAACCCATGGTTCTCAAGAGTAACACGACAGATGGCGTATGTGGAACAGGAAATGCTTATCCTACCGGAGCACCCGAGTTCAATCGATTTATGGCTTCTGATTACACCTTTGGTATCTTCATAGTACACTACGTAAACGTCTCTTTGGTTCCAATCTAGTTGTGTGTTGTAACTTGGGAGTATACTAAAATATAACGACATTCCTCCGTATGTGGAGATGTCAGGAATCATATTTTCAAGACAAATAAGCGATGATTCTACCAATTAAAACCGAGCACACAATGAGAGTTGTTGTCTGATTGGTCGGTGTATTTACTGATTTACTTTTGAGTAGATAGTCAGAGATAAATGAACGTTTACCTGACGTGTCAAAGGTAAATGAACGTTTACCTGACGTGTCAAAGATAAATGAACGTTTACCTGACGTGTCAAAGNTAAATGAACGTTGACATAAACTACAGCATGTATTTGCCGGTAAAACGCACGTGATTTTTTTTTTGTCTTGCACTAGTGCAAGATAAGACAATCTCACATCGCTAAAAATAGGAACTGGTTTGTCTCAAAAGTGAGAAAAATGAACGTTTACCTGACGTGTCAAAGATAAATGAACGTTTACCTGACGTGTCAAAGATAAATGAACGTTTACCTGACGTGCCAACGATAAATGAACGTTTACCTGACGTGTCAAAGATAAATGAACGTTTACCTGATGATGTTAGAAAACTTAAAGAAAACACATTACCAAAAAAAATATAATTTTGATTGGATTGTTTCGGTTCTAAATCAAATGGTGGTATTCAATTATATTTACATGAAAAATACATTTGTTAGACGATATCTAAGTATGCACCGTGAATATTTTACACAAAATATAACATGCTATTGGATATGAATGAACCTCAGGTTTAATAATAATAAAAACGGCTGTAAGGAATATGTCGGTCAACTCGATTCTTGTTTACCGGGTATGTTGACGTCAATATATTTTGTTGACATTTCGTGTTGTTTTTCCAGAAGCTTAGCATATTTTATCCCATACAAGTGGAAACAGTTATGAAGAAACAATTCTAAATGTCAATTAGGGGATGAGAGATTCTTAAATCTATAATAATCGTACCACATTTTATTATGGATGAACTAATCCGTGATGGGATGTCTTAAGCTTTGGCTTCTAATTAAATTGCATGACAAGAGTAATATCTGTAAACAGTAAGTAGCATTAAGTACTACTGTTTTGTGGGGGCAGTATTTATTGGTAAACCACACATAAAAATATCTCATTATATCACTTTATCATCTTACATAAAACATTTATTATTATGATAAAATGTATTTTTATCTTCAATATTTTCACAATATAAATGACACAAATTCAAGTTTTAATGTTTGTCACGCGTATAGACAAGAATTGTAGAGATATTCAATCTGTATATGCACCAGTTCACACTAAAATCTGCTTTATAATTTTGTTTACTTTTTGACATAATGTTGATAAAGAAAGGAATAAAAAAAAAATAAAAGTAATTTAAACCATTTTACAGTAAATTAACATTAAGAAAGAATTATTTACTGAGGGATCTTTCTGTAATACAACTACAAAATAATTTTGTCTGGAAGTCTTTTCTTTGTCCAACAAATTGTTATTTACTCGAAGTATTCTTGAGAGCTTAATATTGACAATAAATAATGAATAGCTTCATACATAATTATGTAACATTAATTTGTTTTCGGTCAGGAGCCTTCCATTTTAATCATTTTAAACAAGTATGACGCAAAACTACATAATATTTAAAAAATATGTGTGTTATTTCATCAGATATACAAAATGTACAAATCCATGTCTGTCAAATGGGATGGGATTTGTTTTTATCAAAGTAATCACAGGGGCTTGGGAAATCAAATATTTCGCCTCGAGTGTGGTATATTGTGGAATCGAACCGCGGCCGAGTCAAACCAATGACAATAAATTTGGTATTTGTTGCTTCGATAAGCATGCAGCATTAAAGAGTGAGAGCAAAGACTAGTTGGCGCGGAATCAGGATAATGTGTCTGAGTGGAGCGACATGTTTACTCACGGGATGTTGTTCAGTGAGCTAGCTGCTGATTATAAAATTCAAACTAAGTTTATCGGTCTACTTAAAATAGCGAATTTCGTTCAGCAATAATAGAAAATGGAAATATCCGATGAAAATATGAAAAGCAGACAATATGAACCTACAAAGGCTTATATTATAGGACTATCGGTCTACTATAAAGCGGCCATCATTATCATGATATCAACGATCAACTCCCATTGACAATGATAGCGGTATTACTCTTTGGTCATTTTCTCGGTTAAAGGGGGTTAACTCGTCATGTAAATATATCACTAAAAACAGCAAATTATGTGTACGATGTCACAAAATGCATGACATACAGAAATATATATATTATATATATTGTCGCTGTATCATTGTTGTCAAAGGGTTCCGGTTGTAAATGTTTCGTCACCTTCCAGCAAGTTACAAAGCGGTATTATTTTTAAAAAAAGAAACAAACGATTTTCGTAAGTTTTGATGAATATACTGTATAATATCTTGAATTATGATGCTTTATGATTCGTATTATCTTATTGTAATTTTTGTCCAAATATCATTTCATTGTGCAGTATATAATTAGAATATTTATAAAAGTTATAAAGAATCCGATGCATCAAAAAAACATTACAAACAACTGAAATATCGCTATATGTTGCATTTAAGAATGAATGAAATGATACTAAAAAAGACAAAAATATTGATGAATGAGTTATTTTACTTTTTTTTCAGAGGAAAGTCAATTAGTTATAGCCTAAAACTTGATGTCAACAGAAGTTTTTAAATTCGTCAAAGTTGTCAATTTGTAAACATGTATATGACAAAACCGGAACGAATGTACATACATAAGCATCGTATTTTTCACTGTAGTAAGTTTAAAACTATTCCTGGTAGCACGCCAGTGTATATTGTCATTTATTTAAGACGAGTCTGAAGATACCAAAGAATGTAGTTTTAACTTGTGCCCAACCCCATTGTTTATATTAGAGCAACATAATATGCTTAATTCTACTTAGAATCCGTAACTCGAAGAAAGGCAGACAACACAATGGCCAAACAACGATCTACAAAACTTACACCTAAGACTAACGATCGAGTAGCACGAATCCTACTAAAAACCGAGTGGTGAACTCAGGTGCTCCGGAAGAGTAGGTAGTTCCTGCTCCACTAGTGGACATTAGTTGACCGTCTTCGGACACAATATATGTAATTGTGTACCGATCTGATATTAGCTGGTCGTCTTCGGACATGACTGAAAGTTTTGTACATGACCGTCTTCTAAATTAACATACAATTTTGTATCGATCTTACATTAAGTGGTCGACGTCGTCTTAGGGCATATCATATAATGTACCAGTCTAACGTTAACAGACCGTCTTAGGGCATATCATATAATGTACCAGTCTAATGTTAACAGACCGTCTTAGGGCATATCATATAATGTACCAGTCTAATGTTGACAGACCGTCTAACGTTAACGGACAGTCTTACGGCATATCATATAATGTACCAGTCTAACGTTAACAGACCGTCTTATGGCATATCATATAATATACCAGTCTAACGTTAACAGACCGTCTTAGGGCATATCATATAATGTACCAGTCTAATGTTGACAGACCGTCTAACGTTAACAGACCGTCTTATGGCATATCATATAATGTACCAGTCTAACGTTAACAGACCGTCTTATGGCATATCATATAATATACCAGTCTAACGTTAACAGACCGTCTTAGGGCATATCATATAATGTACCAGTCTAATGTTGACAGACCGTCTTAGGGCATATCATATAATGTACCAGTCTAACGTTAACAGACCGTCTTACGGCATATCATATAATGTACCAGTCTAACGTTAACAGACCGTCTTATGGCATATCATATAATATACCAGTCTAACGTTAACAGACCGTCTTAGGGCATATCATATAATGTACCAGTCTAATGTTGACAGACCATCTAACGTTAACGGACAGTCTTACGGCATATCATATAATGTACCAGTCTAATGTTGACAGACCGTCTAACGTTAACAGACCGTCTTAGGGCATATCATATAATGTACCAGTCTAATGTTCACGGACCGTCTTAGGGCATATCATATAATGTACCAGTCTAACGTTAACAGACCGTCTTAGGGAATATCATATAATGTACCAGTCTAACGTCTTATGGCATAGTATACATTTTTGGTGAAAAAAAAATCAATGCCATAGTTATGTAAAATCTGGTGACTTAGGACTTAATACTGTAACATGTGATATCCGTAGTCCCAAGCTTTAGCACTCTGGCTGTACTCAGTGTGGACATATTTTGGAAACATTATTTATTCTCGGCAATTAAATATCGTTCATAGATTGTCGATATTAACATTGGACATTTTCTAGTCTGAGAATGACAGACTTATCCACGATTAAAATAATATTTTATGCTTTGCAAAGCATTATAAAACTGGACCTTATATCGTCCTAACTTGAAACAATCATTGGTATCCTGTGGATATTGTACAGGAATAATTCGATGCCATAATGAAATTCGTCATATCGCAAAATTTAAACCGTTGCCTGAGACCTGTAGGGTAGTACAAATAAATGCCGTACGACGGAGGAAATTCTAAAATAGCATCTATATAATATAACAGATGTAGACTTTCTCCGAGTCTGACTGTAAGGGCAGAAATTGTAGGTGCAGTTTTCACTAATAGTTCGATAAATGTATCTTATAATTAACACATGTATAATACTTGAAAATACAATGTAGCTTAATTAGAAGAATGTTTGATGGCATCAACAAGGTCAATTCTTATAAATAAACATTA
Organism: Gigantidas platifrons; assembly: GCA_002080005.1. Lineage (NCBI taxonomy): Eukaryota > Metazoa > Mollusca > Bivalvia > Mytilida > Modiolidae > Gigantidas > Gigantidas platifrons. The sequence continues at coordinate 522,620 of MJUT01008328.1, forward strand.
GAGAAAATCGAAGGGGCAATCAAGAATGGACCATCCAATACCACTGGCAACATTGAGCACACAAGACACAGGACGAAGACAAACAAATTACAAAAAAACATCACATCAAAATTTAAAAAAATGATCAACACGGACCTCACTAAATACTGGGGATGAACTCAGGTGCTCCGGAAGGGTTAGCAGTCCCTATTCCACTAGTGACATCCGTCATGTTAATCTAGTTACAAACCCGATGATGTCATCAGCGAGGAAAGAACCGGGAAGCGTTTACGATAAGTGGAATATCTCCGTGGTTATTTGTGACACAGATATTCCATAATGGTCAACCATGTCATGGTGGTGACCGTAAAAATTTCGAAGTGATGACTTCAACTCAACCAATAGAAACCTTTGGTTCAGTAGCTTCCTTGTTAGCAGCAACCTCATATCAAGGCAATCCTGATACATCTAGGAACCACAAGCTCTGGAATATCGTATCATCTGAGAGATATATACTCCATATGCAGGTGTTGCTACATATAAATGTAAAGTTCACAGTGGAAAATTTGAAATCATCTCTTGTGTTGTCAAATATCGTTCTTATCCGTCACTCAATGTCAATTTCGAGGTGTTGGTCAAGGTATGAAGCAAACCTATCTGTATCTGTGGTACAGTATCGCAGCGAGTTCGATAGGACAAGCTATGATATTAATGGTAATGTATGAAGAGTTTGAAGATACCAAAAGGGTAATCAGAATCCGTATATCGAAGAAGAACAGAAAACACAATGACCAAAAGATAAAGTACAAAAGGACAAACAACGATCTACAAAACATACACATAAAACTTGAGATCGAATAACACGAACCCCACTAAAAACCGAAGGGTAAGCAGTTCCTGCTCCAGTAGTGACACCCGTCGTGTCAATCTAGTTACAAACCCGGTGATAAGTCATGAATGAGGAAAGGACCGGGAAGTGTTTACAAGTGGAACATATATCCGTGGTCATTTGTGAGGTCACACTGACCAATATTATCCAGCATCCGAGTCGGTATACTGACAATATCACACGGCTCACAGATGAAAGGTAAAATGTCCAATTTACCGATAAACCTACATACAACCGTGTTAAACAACATGTTCTTCCAGCGTAACGCATACTAATTAATTCTAGAGCTTGTGTCCAGTACACTGAGTTTCTAGACAGAGCTCAGCTGCCCAAACAAGGTTACATTGCTCCTATGGGTACAAACTTCGTGTTTTTCGTAACTTGAGACCCAAAAGATTTTCCGACATTAAAAGAGCTCTTTGATACATTTGCTCATCTATTAACAAAATCATCTCCAATCAAACGAATATTTATCATCCACCAAGACTTTGGTTCAGATTGACGGTTTCTTTTGAGTTTTCACAACTTATCTAATCACGAATTGTTTTGACGTGGTTGCCTTATCAGTTTGAAATGAAGACCATCCAGAATTAGCACTGTCAATTTTCCGTTTACTGCCCAGGACTTTACAGATTCCAGGCAAGCGAAATCTTATGCTCCAAAGTGGCCATATTGGTGTCAGATCAGAACAAATGGAGGGCCATCCATAAATTAATCCTGCAAAGCTGTGGTTCAATGATCCAGTGGTTTTTCAAGATTTATTACTATCTCTACTAATCCAAAACTGTTCTCCTTCGTCTACTTTGATTTGATTTTGATTTTAGATGTTTAACGTCACTTTCAAAAATATTTCAGCTATATCATGCCGACAACTTTTAGTGGTGGAAGAAGCCAGAGTACCCGGAGAGAACCACCCACCATGAGCAAGCAACTGATAAACTTTATCACTTTGCGGCTGCGAGTCGAATGCACCCTTTTTGTAATTTACAAAGCCGGACGCGAACCCACACCGTATTGGTGATATGCTTGTACGGGTTGTTAGGTAATCCAACTACCTAACTCATTGAGTCACACGGGCCCTTCTCGTCTACTTTGAAATTGGATCGTAACGAAATTTGGAACGGTCTACACATCATTCCTCTCAAGTTTCGTTTCAATGGTCATGTGGTTTAGAAACTCTCTAAAACATTACCATATCCACATCCTACCCAATAAGAATGCAATCCACTGATATCAATAAATAAAAATGATGTATTCACTAAAGATAGAAAACACAGTACAGTTTAATCCTGGTCACATCACTGGACAATAATTAAATCCATGCAAAGACTTGAGAAAGTTTAAACCCGACATTATGATTATGTTCATGCCAAATAATACATTCAGTTAAAATGGTAAATATATTTCTGACAAATCTGGTAATTTATAAATTAGCATGTAATTGTTCTAGGGAATAAGTACATAATGACTCAGTCATTCAGAGAGCAGGGTCGGTAGAACTGCTCCGAAAAGTAACAACATTCTTAAGGCACCATCATCAAGCCTCCTTTCTTCTTTATGTGGGAAAAGAACAATAACTTCGTGTGTTAGTGAGTGATGGTTATTCCTTTGCAAATAAGCGATTCTTCAACTATATCCCGTCGAGAACAAGTTGCATTTCGATGCATGATGTCTGCTTTGTACTTTGAAACATTAGTCCGAAGGTAGACGTGTCGCTCAACTCTGATCCGAACCAACCAGTCTCAACTACACTAATATAGTCTTTGGTTGGGAAATTATTATAGATTATAGAATGACCTTTTTCTATTGATAATGAAAAATTAATTTACATGAAACATGAATGTATTGTAAACTTATTTTAATACCGGTAGTAGATTCTGATTATATTTTCAGTGATTTTACCTCAGCAAATATTCAAATATATGCTCGAGTTATCTTTCTTTGTTCAAGAAAACCCCCTGCATTCACAAGTTTAACCACATGTATATTAAAAACCCATGAAAATGTTCCAAGTGACGTCACATAAATCCTAAGAAAATAATGGGATATGATCAATTATCCTATAAAATATGAAAGCTTGCAAACCAACGACCTGAGGATATAACTATTTTGAAAATGCATGAAAACGTTCAAGTCCCACAACTCCTACAAAATTCGTTGAATCAAAATAGTGGGATATGATCACCTGCACATCATGTCCACTCATCCTACCAAATAAGAAAACTTTCGGACCAACGACCTGAGGAGTTTCATTCACAAAGAATAACCAGATTGAAAATGTATGAAAATATTAAAATCTCACTTCTACAAAAATTGTAGAATCAAAATGGCAAAATATGATCAACTACACATCATGACCAATCATCCTACCAAATATGGAAGCCATTGGACAAACGACCTAACAAGAGTTGCTTTCACAAAGTGAAGGGGGAACAAACAAATCGAAAAACTACCCTCCCCCCCAGATACTATTGTATGCAAGGCATAACAATTCGTCATAGTGGTTTTTGGTCTACTAAACTACTTAAGGATCATTGAGGAACATTTTTGCAAAGTGTGAATGCAGTTTTTCATGAAAAAAAGTAAAAATGTTTCAGTCAATCACAGGCCATGACAATAATATTGGACTTGGAATCGCTATGAAAAGTAACAATACTTCTTGGAAATCCCTGGAGGAACATTTCTAGCAAGTCTGGCGACTTCACATGCAGGAATTCTGGAGAAGTTACAAATATCTCTACCAATCACAGGGATGATTCTGGTTAGAATATAAAATCAATGAAAATCAATGAAAATAGCTGAAACCATATACATCCCCTTTCAAAAAGGTCATTTTAGTCCTGTTCTAGCTGTACCCTGTAACTTTCAAAATTTTTGTTTCAGAGGAAAATAGCTGAAAAGTTACTGAAAAAAATCATCCGGCTGAATCATGAGCCATCTTGGATTTTTTACAGCTTCAAAAAGATTGATTGATTTTTTGGTGTTTTAGCACCACTTTCAGCAGTATTTCAGCTTCATCATGGCCACCAGTTTTAGTGGTGGAGGAAGCCGGAGTACCCGGAGAGAACCATCGACACTGGACAAGCTTTATCACTTGCGGCTGCGAGTCCAGTGCACCCTTTTTTGTAATTTACAAAGCTAGGCACGAACCCACGTCGTATTGGTGATAATATGCTTGTATGAGCCGTTAGATCCAACGATCTAGCTCATTGAGCCACCCGGGTCCCTGCTTCAAAAAGATACAACACTTCTATGGACTTTATATTTCACAACTTATACCATGTAGCTTACAGTTTGTATTCACTTGTATGTCACTGTATTCCGAGTACTGAACTATTAAATCAAGGGTTTTAAAAAAATCCTCTCCATCTTTCAAAAAGTTTTTCAGAAGATACCAACACCTTGTTAAAATGTATTGTCAATTAGATATTGTTTCAAAGTTGATTATTGTTCCACTTTGTCTTGCAACTTCCTTGTATACTACCGGTATCTAATATTCAAATAATGGTGGAGACCCTCAGCTCGCTTTAATAGAACTTATACATTTGACAGCTTCTGTCTCGTGAAGATTAAATATATTATGTGTAATGTTCAAGTTTATAGCATTCATTATAACAACAGTTGCCCCTGTAATAGGGTTGGCATTTTATTCACATGTGGAAAGCACTTGCATCATTTGACCAAGAGTAAATGTTTGGGACCATCAAACTAGTATAAACACTTTTTACTAAAGTGCATGTACTAAGCCAGAAAAGTGAATGGTCATTTATTTGTGTCAGGGGTATTGATTTTGCCTCTTTCTACGATTTTTCTATTGGATTCAGGAACTGTTCTGACGGAGGTATTTTTCTATTAGATTCAGGAACTGTTCTGACAGAGGTATTTTGCTATTGGATCCAGGAACTGTTCTGACAGTGAGGTATTTTCTATTAGATTCAGGAACTGTTCTGACAGAGGTATTTTTCTATTAGATTCAGGAACTGTTCTGACAGAGGTATTTTGCTATTGGATTCAGGAACTGTTCTGACAGTGGTATTTTTCCATTAGATTCAGGAACTGTTCTGACAGTGTGGTATTTTTCTATTAGATTCAGGAACTGTTCTGACAGAGGTATTTTGCTATTGGATTCAGGGACTGTTCTGACAGTGAGGTATTTTCTATTAGATTCAGGAACTGTTCTGACAGTGAGGTATTTTGATTCAGGAACTGTTCTGACAGAGGTATTTTTCTATTAGATTCAGGAACTGTTCTGACAGAGGTATTTTGCTATTGGATTCAGGAACTGTTCTGACAGTGTGGTATTTTTCTATTAGATTCAGTAACTGTTCCGACAGTGTGGTATTTTTCTATTAGATTCAGGAACTGTTCCGACAGTGTGGTATTTTTCTATTAGATTCAGGAACTGTTCCGACAGTGTGGTATTTTTCCATTGGATTCAGGAACTGTTCTTACTGTGTGGCATTTTTCTATTAGATTCAGGAACTGTTCTGACAGTGAGGTATTTTTCTATTAGATTCAAGAACTGTTCGACAGTGTGGTATTTTTCTATTAGATTCAGGAACTGTTCTGACAGTGTGGTATTTGTTGTTTTTAATTTTATTAGAACTCCTACATGAACATTTATAATAGGTTTCGCTACTGGCCATGCAGTGGTTCTGAAGAAGTTGAAAATGTGAAAAGTTTATGACATACAGACAGTAACATTTTTCCATCAGAAAATTTCTAAGTGTCTCTGGCTCTGGATAGTTAAAACTAGAGGCTCAGCACTGAGCTGAGCCTGTGTCGCTCACCTTTCATTCTGCTTTGAGGAAACTTAATACAGAACCTTCCATAGATGCTTCCCACCAAATATCGATTAATTTTGGTAAAGCAGTTTCAGAGAAGATTTTTAGAAATTGACCAATCTAAAACAAGAATTGCCTGTGGCAGCCATGTTTGTTAATGGATCAAAACGAAATGAGCAAAATCTATAGAGGACCTTCCATAGATGCTTCTTACCAACTTTCATATCATTTGGCCAAGCAGTTTCAGAGGAAAACCTGTTTTAGAAATTGACCAATAAGAAACAAGAATTGCCTACGACGGCCATGTTTGTTAACGGATCAAAATGGAATGAGCTATAGAGCACCTTCCATTGATGCTTCCTAACACGTTTCGATCCAATTGGCCAAGCTGTTTCAGAGTAAATTTTTAGAAATCGACCAATCGGAAACAAGAATTGCCTGTGGCGGCCATGTTTGTTAATGGATCGGGACAAAATGAGTAATCTTTATAGAGAACCTTCCATAGATGCTTCCTACCAAGTTTCGGTTCATTTGGCAAATCGATTTCAGAGGACAAAATTTTTAGAAATCGACCAATTAAAAACAAGAATTGCCTATGGCAGCCATATTTGTTAAAGGATCGGGACGAAATGAGCATTCTTTATAGAGGACTTCCCAAAGATGCATCCTACCAAGTTTCGGTTCATTTGGCCAAGCGGTTACAGAAGAGAATAATTTTTAAAATCAGCCAATCAGAAACAAGTCGCCTGTGGTGGCCATGTTTGCTAACGAATCGGGACAAAAGGAGCAATGTGGGACTTCCATAGATGCTTCCTACCAAGTTTCAGTTCATTTCTGAGGGGTTTTCGAGGCATATTTATCTGCAATTCAATTCATAGCCAACTGCATTTTACTAATATCTATATTTAAATTAGAGTTATCTCCCTTTCCACAGAAAAACAGATTTAGAAAGCATACAATCATAAACATGAATTGCCTGTGGTGGCCAAGTTTGTTAATAGATCAGGACGAAATGAGCAATCTTTATGGAGGACTTTCCATAGATGCTTCCTACCAAGTTTCAATTTATTTGGCCTAGTGGTTTCAGAGGAGAAGATTTTTGAAAATAGGCCAATCAGAAACAAGAATTTCCTGTGGTGGCCATGTTTGTTAATGGATCGGGACGAAATGAGCAATCATTATAGAGGACCTTCCATAGATGCTTTCTACCAAGTTTCAGTTCATTTGGCTGAGGGGTTTCAGAGAAGATTAAAATGTGAAAAGTTAAGAGACGACAGACCCCAAGTGATGACAAAAGCTCACATTGCATTTGGCAAGCTAGGTGAGCTAAAAAGTTGACAACTTTCATACAGTGATCGTGCTACTACTTTTTGACAGGGCACACTTTGATCACGCCCTGCCCTTTTTAGGGCCACCTTTGCCCTTTTCGTAACCATACCCTTGCCTTTTTTGTGTCCCATGCTCATTTATATCTGATTGTAGTGATTGTCGTGCACCCGGTTTTTCGATCGCCATTTTATTTCTTCCTTGTTTATTGTAATGCTCGCGCCACCCGATTCTTAACAATCAGCCGATATATTTGATATGCTCCTTGATTGGCAAATAATAAAGCATTTGTTTGTTTGTTTGTTGTTTATGTAAATTACGATCTATGAATAAACTTATTGAGATATGCTAAGCGAGTTGTTTTTATTTCTGAATTGCCACAATAAATCACAATTATAAAAATGCCGACCCGGGAGAGACGTTTGAAAGAGGAGAATAACAAATTTTCTTAAGAAAGTAAAATATTGACATTGTAAATTTTTACATCTAAATGCAGCCTACAGATTTTGAAAGTAAAAATCGTCGTTAATTGACTTTCTTTATCTCAGATTTTTAATGATAAATGTGAGGGAAATGCAAAAGTATTCAAAATTTCTTAATTTTTTTTTTAGAACGAGAAATGAACCACTTCAAGCGTCTGATCAAAACTGATCAAGAATGACCATAGGAATAGACTTAACCAGAAAACCCTACAAAATCTTCTCCACATTAAGCTAAACTGTGATACTGTTTTATTCTATTCTATTTTAGAGAATGTTGTTGTAAAGTTTTTTAAGGTAAAGCAGAGAAGATTGAGCCAGCTTTAAACCATTTCATCTTGTTCTTATGAGAAGTATTTGTCCAGTTTTAACAAATTTAAATCAGATTTGTTTGACCACTTGATTTATAAAACATGTTATTGTACTGTATGTATTTGATGTAATAACATAATAGTATATTCTTATAATAAACATCATGCATAGTATTCCAGCTTCTATAACATGTAGGGGCCCGGGTGGCTCAACGAGTTAGGTCGCTGGATCTAACAACTCATAAAAGCCTATCACCAATACGGCGTGGGTTCGCGCCCGGCTTTGTAAATTACAAAAAAGGGTGTACTCGACTCGCAGCCGCAAGTTATAAAGTTTACAAGTTGCTTGCCCATGGTCGGTGGTTCTCTCCGGGTACTCCGGCTTCCTCCACCACTAAAACTGATCGCCATGATATAGCTGAAATATTGTTGAAAGTGGCATTAAACACCAAAAATCAAATCAATCTATAACATGTAAATGAGGTGCCCTTTTTGGTACAGATAGTCACACGTAAAAATGACCTTTTCTGAGTTAGCACCCTGCTCTGACAAAATCCTGGCTAGAACACTGTCATAATTGTCCAGAGATAGAAGCAATTAATAATGATCCGCCTGATATCACATCAAATAGTCCATCATCACAAGTTATTAGCAGTTTACTCAAGACAACTAGATGTACAGAGACAGGGAGGATAAAAGTACTAGTACTAACATTTAATATAAAGATGGGTACAAAAATAATAGCAAGACAATGATGGTACATGTAGATGGACAGACACATGACAAATATAATCTTGAGTTATTCTTTCTTAAACCTTTTAGTTTAGATTTGAAGGGAAATTTCAAGCAATTAAGTCGTCATCACGTTGTAATAGGTTTTGGACTTCATGTCAATAGGCGACATACTATCAATTCCATATCTTACCATTGCATTATGGTAACGATAATAATAACAACACAGAAAACAACATGAAACTGAACCAAACATTTTGAAAGTTATGATACAACTATAAAATAACATGGCATTTGGCTTGTGAAATAATCAGAATTAAAAGTAAGAGAGTTTTATTTACAGGAACTTTATTTTTTATTTTGTGGCAACGGCAGATGGGGCAGCTGCAGACCTTCGTCTTGGCTTTGGTGTTGTTCCTTCACGGAAACCATTTCTGTTAAAAAGAAAAACAGGACTGATTTGATCAACAAAGTAAAGATATTTACATTAAAAACAGATTAGTTATTCATGCATGTGTACAAGTCGACCACATTAGAATACTTTTTTTATATTATCATTCAATTCCATTAAACATGATTGCATGTGGTGTCGTCCTAAGAATACCCCCCACTCGTTTGTCATGTTTACTTTTGATCCGTCATATGAAACTTGTTTAAGAAATCATAATGATATTCACATACTTACATCAGACCAAGACACCAAACAGAATATGAAATATTTTGACATAGAATAGTTGCAAATGGAAGCTTAAATACATGTACATATGTATGTATCTTGTACAAAGCAGAAAAAGGAAGTGACTTCTATATACATGTATGTTGAAACACAATACTAGAAGACTACCATCAAAAACATTGCTTACAATTTTGATGCTCCTTTATAGCGTACAAGTAGGGGTTACAAGTGGTTAATGCCACATCCAACATGTACAAGTAGGGGTTACAAGTGGTTAATGCCACATCAAACGTGTACAAGTAGGGGTTACAAGTGGTTAATGCCACATCAAACATGTACAAGTAGGGGTTACAAGTGGTTAATGCCACATCCAACATGTACAAGTAGGGGTTACAAATGGTTGATGCCACATTCAACGTGTACAAGTTGGGGTTACAAGTGGTTAATGCCACATCCAACATGTACAGTAGCTCAACAAGATTGGATTCTCCCACTCCAAAATCTGTGGAATTTCTTGGTGTAAAACTGAAATACACCGATATCCACCGAAAAAATCTTGGTGTATCTTTGGAGCATTTGGTCATAAATCAGCAGGGTTTCTCACCTGAATCAGTGGGCTGCGGTAAAATTTATGGTTTTAATCCCATTGATCTATGCCGCTTTCTCCACAGGATACAGACAGGTGTTATTAAAAATCAATAACTCAGGTAAGCATAATTGTCGTTAGTGTGACTTTATAATATTTGTCATCAGTAAAAAATATTAAAATAAAAACTTATGTTGGCAGAGATCATGTACATGTATCACGTACGTGTAACTCTATATTTTGTTTGTTTTTGTTTTTTTCATAAATACCGTATACAATTACAGGTTGTAAAAGAATCTGCAAACTTGCATTACATTTGTATTTCTGATAAAAAAAAATCAGTGGTTGAAAATTGCATGATTGTAACACGACGCCCGGGTTTTGTCATCTTCGGCAAACTATAATATTTCCCTGGTTCCGCGTGTTTTCCCTTTTGCTAAAAACAGTAACATTCTCGGAATCAATATCTCACATAGGGGTATGGACATTTGTCAATTGCCAGTACCCCATCAGGCATGGGCTTAGTCAGAACGATATTTTCGAATCCGGTGCTAATAAAAATTTGTGATGAAATTATTTCGTTGAAAATTGCACTACCGACTTGTCTTTTTCAGCAGGCTAAAATATTTTGTGTTGACTTAAATTTTTTATTTAAAATGCCGACCGCAGGATTTCCCTTGTGATAAAAATAGTAACATTCTCGGAATCACTATCTCGTATAGGGGTATGGACATTGCAGATGATACCAACGCCCTAAATTATCAAAAAATGCCATTACAATGTGAAAGGCGCTATAGAAAATCAATGCCTCAATCGTGTATGTTCAGGTTTTGACTGATTTGAAATACACTAGCGAAGCAAATTCTTCTGTGTATTACACAAAAAATCGCACGAGTGCAAAAGGTAAAATTTCGCCATTTTAAAGTTGTAAGAGTGCTAAGTGGTTTGGATAAATAACGCAATAGATGGTCATGTAACATCCTAATCAGATTAACTACCGGAGGCATTTAAACATTTTTATTACTCTAGACGACCATAAACCACGTGGTGTTGGGTGGACCAGCTTGGGAGGATTTTGGGAGCAAAATCTGAAATTAATGGCGGCACACCGATATTCACCGAAATCGGGGGAAAACGATAGAGAATCCATTCACGTCGAGCATTCAACGTGTACAAGTAGGGGTTACAAGTGGTTAATGCCACATTCAACGTGTACAAGTAGGGGTTACAAGTGGTTAATGCCACATTCAATGTGTACAAGTAGGGGTTACAAGTGGTTAATGTCACATTCAACATGTACAAGTAGGGGTTACAAGTGGTTAATGCCACATTCAACGTGTACAAGTAGGGGCTACAAGTGGTTAATGCCACATTCAACGTGTACAAGTAGGGGTTACAAGTGGTTAATGTCACATTCAACGTGTATAAGTAGGGGTTACAAGTGGTTAATGCCACATTCAATGTGTACAAGTAGGGGTTACAAGTGGTTAATGTCGCATTCAACGTGTACAAGTAGGGGTTACAAGTGGTTAATGTCGCATTCAACGTGTACAAGTAGGGGTTACAAGTGGTTAATGCCACATCCAACGTGTACAAGTAGGGGTTACAAGTGGTTGATGCCACATTCAACGTGTACAAGTAGGGGCTACAAGTGGTTAATGCCACAGTCAACGTGTATAAGTAGGGTTACAAGTGGTTAATGCCACATTCAACATGTATAAGTAAGGGTTACAAGTGGTTAATTCCATATTCAACGTGTATAAGTAGGGGTTACAAGTGGTTAATGCCACATTCAACATGTATAAGTAGGGTTACAAGTGGTTAATGCCACATTCAACATGTATAAGTAAGGGTTACAAGTGGTTAATGTCACATTCAACGTGTATAAGTAGGGTTACAAGTGGTTAATGTCACATTCAACGTGTATAAGTAGGGGTTACAAGTGGTTAATGTCACATTCAACATGTATAAGTAGGGTTACAAGTGGTTAATGTCATATTCAACGTGTATACGTAGGGGTTACAAGTGGTTAATGTCACATTCAACGTGTATAAGTACGGGTTACAAGTGGTTAATTCCATATTCAACGTGTATAAGTAGGGGTTACAAGTGGTTAATGTCACATTCAACGTGTATAAGTAGGGTTACAAGTGGTTAATGTCATATTCAACGTGTATAAGTAGGGGTTACAAGTGGTTAATGTCACATTCAACGTGTATAAGTAGGGGTTACAAGTGGTTAATTCCATATTCAACGTGTATAAGTAGGGGTTACAAGTGGTTAATGCCACATTCAACATGTATAAGTAGGGGTTACAAGTGGTTAATGACACATTCAACAACATTGTAGTTATAGCATGGCAGGTTGTTTTATTAGTGGAGGAAACAGGAGAACCAGAAAAAAAAACAAAGACCTGTAGCAAGTCACAGACACTAAAAGTTATAGCCAGTACAACTTGACATGTGAATACAACTCACAACTTAACTGATGAAAGGCACTGATTGCATCAATAGATTTAACCCAACTATCATACAATTACATCCATAACATGCAGTTAACAATGTATAAATAATTTGTAGGTAATAGTAGTATAATTACCTAAATCTTCTAAATACTTTTTTCAAATGCCTCATACGACCAGTTCCTGTTGTCCTCCTCCTCTTTGCTTTTACACTCCAATTATCTACATATAAAAAAATATCCATGTAATATTTCAATATGAAACTTGCTAATAGCAAGTGGCAATGATATTTTCACCAATAATTTTTTTTTTTTTTAAATTTCATCAATTTTGAAGCATTAATCAAAAGAAAGTGGAAACACTTGTTTTTTTCATTTTAGTTGACTGTGTTCATTTTTGTGGTATATTTAGACTAATTATTTCCGTAATCCCGTGAATTGTCCATTACCAATTCTGTTTACTGTATACTGTGATACATTCACAGTTGAATGTCATCTGCAAAAATAAAACTGACAGTACATTTTGTATTTTTAACTTTGTTTTGCCATTACAGAAGATTCAAACCCAAGACAAACATGCATTTGCTTCCACATAAACCCAGACCACATGACGAATACAGAAACTAGAGGCTCTGGAGAGCCTGTCATCGCTCACCTGGTAATAATTGGCAGGGTAAATCCTTAGGAACGTGAAGTCTAACAAAGATTCATATTTTCTTGCGACTTAAGACACAATTTGCTTACTATTGAATCCTTAGGAATGTGAAGTCTAACAAAGATTCATATTTTCTTGCGACTTAAGACACAATTTGCTTACTATTGAATGTGTGCTCCATAAATTCTGAAAACCTAAAGTCAAAATTAAAATCTCCCATGGTAAGTATATTAGACTGCTTAAGTTTTAATTCTTGAAGAAGGT
>MJUT01008328.1:538243-549534 GCA_002080005.1 Gigantidas platifrons
TAAATCTACCTCTTGCCTCAAATCATTGAACACAAAATAAAAACACAACTATTTCTGAATTTCTAAATTTAACTGTAACTACTCACAATGTCCAGGAGTTGTTTTCTTCTGTATATGATAATTTCTCCTGCCTGTTCTCCGGTCATGTGTGTGGGTCTTGTTGATCCGCTTACCAAAACTGGATGTACCTTTCGTCTAAAAAGCGGGGAGAATTCTATGTTAATCAAAATTCTGACAACAGGAAAAACAATACTGTATTTTTATTTGTTTTTGTCACAGAACAGATAATTACAACTGTTACAGAATTATTCCAAATCTGTATATGTAACAGTATGTAGATAAACAAAATCCTATCAAGGTGAATCAGTGATTAGGTGAGTTATGAAAACTCAAAAGAAACTATCAAGGGGCCATTTGAACCCAACGTTTCCTGTAAAGATACATGTAAATATTTGTTTTATTAGAGAGCATTTTATTGACAACTGTAAATAGTACAACTGAATTCCTCACAATGGGGGATGTGCCCAACATGGTATACGTACGGTACATGTAGATGTTATTGATACAGGTCATCTAAAAGATCCAACCAATATGGCTGTTTTATTGAAATTAATTTTCTTGGCCATTTAAATCTTGTAGACTTAATTGATATTGATATCTTCAGTGTTTATTACAAGACAACTTGTATCGTCTCGGACATCACATGTGTAATTGAACTGAAATTGCAGGAATTATCATTGTTTGCCACATTTAGACAGTGTGTTACACACGAATGGTTAAAGAATATGTATTAGCAATGGAAAATAAAGGGTATAGGTGAATAATAAATGTTCATAATGACTTCATAAAACTAAACAAATGGATTAAATTGATAATCTAATCACAACTTCATAAGTTGCTTTATTTTTATGCTAAGGTTTTAAATTTTAAAGAACTATCGTAGTTTTACCTTACAATATAAAATTATTGCCTTCATATGTGAACATCGTAAGTAGTCTAACACAAGGGTGGTTGTTTTCCCCAGAGGGCTTTTGTCTGAGTGCAAACAACCTTTGTGAAGTATCGACAATTTGATGTTAACCTCATATGAAGGCAATGATTGTTTTATTATACCAAAATGTATATAACTTGAATGTTTTGTTTTGCAAAAGACTACAAGATAATTTCTGGCATTGAATAAACAATTACAAATCTGGATTGAAAAACACCCCCCAGAATGTCAACACACTTCCAGTTGTCAGGAGTAGTAGACCGGTTGATTACCTATCGTCTCCTCTTAATTATGTTTGGGTTGCTCACCATGTTAACTACCTTGTCAGCAAGTTTTAAGTAAAACAACCCATATTGTCTAATTATTCTTATATACTAGTAAAAAAATATGCAAGGTATAACAAGTCATTGTACACTGCACAGAGTGACTGAGCGAGTGTTGTTTAATGCTAATTTAGAAATTTTTCAGCTATATCATGGGGAGAAAAAGTTAATTTTGAATGAGACTTTGTTCTAGACAAACAGGCAGAGTTTTATTTTTATAGTGCTAGCTCACTGAAACAACAGTCCATGGGTAGACATGTCACTCCACTCGGACACATTATCCCGATACCAAGCCAACCAGTCTTTGCTCTTTGTCCTTAATGCTGCATGCTTAGCGGAGAAGCAACAAATACCAATTTCAGTCTTTGGTTTGGCCCAAACCAGGTCTCAAACCCACGATCTACCGCACTCGAGGCAAGTACACTAACCATTACGCCACCGATGTAGTTACATTGCACAGAAGCCATTTGATTTTTTTACACAATTTTCAATGGATGGTTCAGAACTATGACCAGAGGTCGAGGTGCAGGGGAGTGGAATGTACAATATTTTTTTTTACTCTTCCTTTATTTAAATCATTGAAATTCAAGTGACTGTGTTAATACATTCTGAATTAGATACGATAACGTAACCCTCATTCCACTTGTGCTCCATTTAGGGTTACGAATCAATCCCATTCAACGTATTTATCGTAGTAACAGTTTTCCATATTTGGCATATATGGATAGACTCCGCCCATCGCGAGAGACTACGTAAGGTGTTATGGCAGACAAGTAACAATTTTCAAATACGAAACCGGTATTGTAACACTTATTTCATATCACCATTACTTAGAAATTGTTGGGAATAATAAATTATGTCTGACCAGATATGCAAAAAGAAATTTGAAATATTCCCGGAACGAAATTTTTAATTTGCTCTCATACGTTGAATGAGATCGATTCGTAACCCTAAATGGAGCACAAGCGGAATGAGGGTTACGTTATTGTATCTAATTCTGAATTATTACTACTGAAACTACAATAATAGTACATTTGGTTCAGTACAAAGGCATTTTGAATGACTAATCAACTTCTACCCTACTCGTCTTTCCATTGAAAATCTGTGCAATGGACAGACGAGTAGTATATGATGCCAATATATGTGAATCCTTTTAGTAAATTACTATGCAAGAGGAAGGGACTGGGAAATTGCACGACTGAAGTTCCCATGTCTACCGCACTCGAGAAAATAATTACAACAAATTGATCCGACATGATATGAGGTTGTGCTTTGTATTCTTCAATGTTAAATTGTACGTAAATTTAACACAAATAAAAGACAATATTTCTCATCACCAGTGATTGGGATTACCACGCGCCCCGCGCCATAGTCGCATTACCCGACGAAATGACACATTTCCACATAAAAACTCTGCGTCATATGCGCGCATTCGTTTTCTGATGAAGTCAGACGTACATACAGCCGAACCGTTCTGTCAAGACTGCACGGACATAGTCCCATTGAAAAAAATTTAATCCCAATCACTGTATCTAATTTATAATTTAGTTTTTATTTCAAAATGATCTGTGAGAGTTCAACAGCGATATCGGGTACCTTGTGTACATACAATTTTATACCTTTACATACGGAATTCAGGCTTAAATAAATCGTAAACCAGTTTCAAAAACTAATATATTTGATAACCGCAAAGTACAACAACGAGCAACAACGGACTTGTAACATTTTCCCGGCGGGAAGCATCGGATACCGATCAGCATGTCACTTTCCCCGGGAAACGGGAAATGGGAATTTTCATGCATTGCACAGTGTTTATCATGTATATCAGATGGATATTTTTGTCCAGATCAAAGTTTAAGCCAAGAATTAAAAAAAGTGTTAAGTTCAAGCTCGTATGTCCTTCATCATATTTATTCAAACAGAAGGGTGTGAGTTGTCAGATAGTTTATATATCTCCTCCACCCATGTATTAAAGTTTGTTAAATGTTTTTATTCTACTTTATTTTTCACACCGGATTTTGGCGCATAGTTCTGTCATTATGACCCATTCATATAAAAAATGTCCCATTGACAAGGAAGGAAAGGGGGCCATAGTCCCATTGAATTTTGTTTAATCCCAATCACTGCATCACATCAACATCTTTGGGAAATATAAAATATTTAATTAACATTGATTCATATACTTAAATTTCATTTTAGTTGAAATATTCTTAATTTCAATTGATAAAGATTGTTAAATCCATTTGTATCGCTATAATGTCTAGCTGGACAACCTCAGTGTATTCATTACTATTTTACCAGAAATATTCTGATTCCTCATTAATATAAACACTTTTGTATATTCAATATTACTACTATATATTCTGATGTCCATTCTTATTGTGGGAGAACACTTACATAGGCTGTGCCTGATGTGTAATCCCTTTGAACTTCTGTACTATATATNTGCAATTGATTCAATAAAATATTTGAAATTGAAATCACATCAACATGAACCAAATAACGATATTTTACTCTTAATCAACGAGACAATTGAAAGAAATTGTTATTTCACATTCAACAGTATGTATAATGGTACTAAATATTAAAAAATCAAGGTTTAATTATTTGTATTCGTTTGTCGATGACATAGATTGTATGAAGATATAAAAATGTTCACCATGTTGATCCAGTAACCGGAAGTTGAAAAGGACCGGAGACGGTTCCGAACTGAAAATTTGATCCGGAAGCAATCGTAACTACTCGGCCATTCTCGCTACCCTGCAAATAACCTCGTACGTAGATAGTAGAAATTCTTCTTAAATTGTTTGCCGGAAGTTAAGCTGCACAAAAATATAGTCCATGGAAATCCAATATGGAAGACATACTAAGTAAAATCTAATCATGCAAAACTAATTAAAACTTTAACTTTTATCCATGAAAATAATTGAAATATAGAAAATTATTTAAAATATAACTTTATCAAACTTTCATGTAACTGACATGTGAAAAGTAGTTCTATTTATCCGCCTACTACGTACGAGGTTATTTGAAAGGTAGCGAGAATGGCCGAGTAGTTACGATTGACCCGGAAGCGGTTCTATCTTCCGATCACGTCACTAACCTGATGTAAACAAATAGCTGTCATTGTACACGTTGGAACTTTTGACAGGTACCCTATTTTTTTTTCTATAATAAAACCAACAAAAATTGTAGTCATGTTCAATTTGGAAATAGTGAGAAATTTTGTAAAGACAGGCGTTAATTCAGAGAAGCATGATGGAAATTATTCCCTATGATTTTTCTTCAACACAGTATTTTGGCCACAATTATTACAGTTGCGGTTCTGAAAAGTGTACAGAAAGTTGCAAATCTGTGGATTTCGAGTTCAAACAAGAACAGTTATTAATAGAAGAACCTGCAAGTATTGACAGCACAGTTGTTTTTGCTTTTAAAACATTAATGAAAAAATACAAGAAACAAATGGGCGACACAAATGATATATCAATAGTTACAGGAGGTTTACAACAGTACCTTAACAAAAAGGCTTTGAAGAAGACAGCAGAAGATGACAACTGTTATCAACCTGACTCAGCTTTTCACAAGTTACCGGTAAGGCCTATTAGACTTTTAATACTTTTATACTCAATGGCATTATTTTAAAAGATCATGAATGAAAATGTAGAAATGAAACAGCACATATTCAAGTCAAAATGTCTTATTAATGGGGGTACCTTAACAACATTGAAACAAATATATATGTTTATTCATTTGGAAATACAAATGTACTAGATATATTTGTAATACTCTTGAAGGAACCATGTATTTCTCTGAATAAATCAACTTGAAGATATATAATTTAATGTGCATGAAACATTACTGGAATGCCATCATCAGGTACATTGTACACTCAAAATCTTTATAATAATTAAGGATTGATCTCAATTTGTTTTCGGTTCATGAAGAAATAAACTCAAAAATGTGGTACACACTGTGTAACCCCCAAAGCGGGTTACGCAAGGGTGTGTACCACATTTTTGAGTTTATTTCGAATGAACCGAACAAAAAATTGTGATCAATCCTTATAAATTAATTCCTAATTAATTTTTTTTCTTGTCCTAAAAATATTTTGACGGATAATAATTGCTTAAAAAGAATTAAAATAAAAAATTTTCCCAATTCAGAGCCCAAAATTGTTATCTATGACATGATGTATAAAAAATTCTTACCAATCAAATTCAAACATTTGCTACAAATGTATTTATTACTAAATTCTAGTGTAACTTTCCTATCATATTATCTGCTATCGTTTTAAAGTTCACACTTGCAGAATTGCTATTTCAGAATAGATTTAAGCATCAACTTATGACAGATCTTATTCATAGAATATAGGCTAAGCAATCTTTAATTAAAATTCAGATGTTTGTTGTTAGAGCACAACAATAAGTCTGGTGTACATAAAATGTATATACAAATATATAAGCATTTCATTTCACCAATAGATTGTTGTATATGCTTGACTATACTTCTTTAGACTTTGAATACCGTACATATTTATGTGTGGAATCTTCTCCTTTCAAGTGTCAGTTCTGTTAAACCAGAGCTCTGATGGACATGTAGACTTACTGAACATTTTATAGTTGAATCACATATATCTTAGTAAATTGTAATACTGTTGATTTGGGAAGTTGTGATAGTTGATGATATATGATGTACTTTTATTCTTGTAGGTAGATTGTAAACTTCACATATTTTCCTTTTTGGGTGCACAAGATCTTAGTAGAATCAGTGGTGTTTGTAGAGACTGGTATTTTGTAAGTGAATACAACATCCTTTGGAAAGAATTGATGGAGAGGGATGTTAAAAGTTGGAATGTGATTGGTCATCAAACAAACCCAGCATTATACCAAGAAGTTCAATCTGATTGGTCAAATAAAGAAATGTATGTATAGTAACAGTCTTTTAATTTATTTATTCAATCACTGTGTTCTATTTTTGATAAATATGTGATGGGAAATTGTTCCTGGAAACAGACACAGTTGTATAAGAATTTTACTAGTCAAAGTGATTGTGCTAATACATTTATTTTTAAACTTTGCATTCATATTGTAACATTTCTGTGAATCAGTAAATTAATTGATAATAAGAATAGGTCATAGATTATTAAATGAAAATTAAGTTTTGTACATTTCATCAAATTATATGAGGAGGACATGATCATTAGATGTATTAACATATACAACTGTCTCCCTCTTATAAGAACACCCTTTCTGCAATGAAAAAGTGGCCTTATAAGACAGGTGGCATCACTTGAAGGAGGACAGTTTAGTAGTATTTTATTATTATCTAATATAAATGCATCTGATATTTGGTCAGATAAAAGGGATGGTAGCCTTGCAAGAGGGGATTACTATACTGACTACTGAGTTCTAGATCTCCCTCTGTAACATATTGTATATACCTAAAATATTCTTTGTATGTCAATTACAGATACCTAAAATGTTCTCCATCTGTTAACAAGATGATGCATAAAAACGATGCTGTCTTCAGTTTCACAGACTTTTTAAAAT
Organism: Gigantidas platifrons; assembly: GCA_002080005.1. Lineage (NCBI taxonomy): Eukaryota > Metazoa > Mollusca > Bivalvia > Mytilida > Modiolidae > Gigantidas > Gigantidas platifrons. Next base: position 545,107 of record MJUT01008328.1, read on the forward strand.
CATTCCTACCTAAAAAGTCATGGACACCAAAAATTGCCATGTTTGGACCAGGATTAGAATCAGAGTTGACTAGTGGACTTGTCAGAAAAATTTTATATGAAGACAACCGACAAATGGAACGAACAGGACTTGTGTCTGGACAGTTTGAAGGTAAATATTCAATAACGAAATGTTTGATTCTGTAAGTAAATTATAGCTATCTTCATGATTCTTACAATCAACTATACATATATTTATTTAAAGTATTTTTTACTGATTGATTGAAACATAAAACATACACAAAAATCATGGTGGTTGCTTATTATACAAGCAGGCAATTTAACAATTGTTCAAATATTTTGTGTGATTTTCACAATGATTGTGTTTATGGTGTTTAATGCCACTTTCAACAATATTTCAGTTATAACATGGTGGTCAGTTTTATTGGTGGAAGAATGGAGAAAACATCCGACCTGTCGCAAGTCACTGACAAACTTTATCACATAATGACTTTGTATCCAGTACATCTTGCCATGAACAGGATTCGAACTCACAATTTTAGTGGTGATAGGCACTGATTACATAGGTAGTTTTAAATCCACCTACCATAATATCACGACCACGATGGTCCAGATTTTCACAATGAATTTCCTATAGTTTGAAGAATTTCTTGCAGGTGTTGGTTCAGGATGGTGTTACAAACTTCCTAATGGACAAACATTCCAGTTATCAGTGCTATACTCAGCATCAAAACAACAACGCTCACAGAAATCCTGGAACAGAGTGACAGGAAATAATTTGATTCAAGTGAAAAAGGATGAAGAAGGGGAGGAAACTGTGGAATTAAAACCTGCTGTTAGAGATTTCTGTAGAACTGTTGATGCCTTTGTTTATGTTGTTGATTCTACCTCAGTTGATAATTTAAGTAAGTACTTTATGTAATTAAAATGTGCTGTTGATGCCGTTACCTCCCTTGTTTTACAAGTAATACTCTTCAAAATGAGGACTGGCCCCTTGTTATTGTTCAATATTACCACTCATTCAGACATGTAATACAGATCATATATTTTTACTACTTAACTCAGAGCTATTTTAGAATTTAGATACATAATCAGAAGATAAAAGAAAATTATGATCCATTTTTAACTGCATTTTTTGTAAAATTTGTTGAAAAACTATGTGCTCTACCTTTTTACTATTTTACTGCTATTAATAAAACAGTACTCTTGACTTAAATATATGGAGAGATTTGATTTTGAAGTATAATGTACCAGTTTTTGTTTTAATATATAATTTTTTGTCATGCCTTGATATAGTTGAAATACTGCTAAAGTTGGCATCAAACACCATGCAATCAATCCATTTTTTTTATATAATACATGGATAGTTTATTTTACATGTACAATCACCAAGTTTTTATTCAATTTTATTATTATTTTCAGAAGCTAATGAAAACTATGAACTATCAGCAATGATTAGAGAACGTTGGTCAGATACCCACATTCCTGTCCTTGTCATGTCCTGTATTCCTAATAAAGATAGTTCAAGAATTCCATGTATAAATGTGGTAGAAGCTCTTCAGTTAGGAAAACTTAACAGACCTTGGCGGGTAAATATTCAGACTTAATATGATCATATTTCCCTTAATTATTAAAAGGAAATAAAACCTTTTTGTGTATTAGTTAGTTTTACTCATGGTATTTGATTTTTTCAAAGAAGTGTCCCTTCGAAGAAATACAATACCTATGGCCTGTTGTAGAGTTTATTCAACTGAAAGTTTATTTGAAAAGCCTATCATTCTTTGATTAATTTGCTGTACAAAAAATTTAAATACTAGTGACGAAAATACACAAAGGGGTAATCAGAAGCTGTAAATCTATGGACAGAATACAATGGTTAAAATAAGAAGGACACACAGTACAATGGCCAAAATAACAAGGACAAAAGGACAAACAAAACACTACACAGAAAACAAAGATTGAGGAACACGAACCCAACAAAAGACTTGCTCCACTAGGGTCAAGTAATGAGTAAAATACTAACCATCTTATTTTCCTCAAATCCACTTGATTTGATTCCACCAAATATAAAAGCATCCACAATATTATCTTGTATATATGATGATTGAGTATTATTTGTGTTTTTAGGTAAGGGAGTGTTGGATCAATGATAATCTTGAAGGTGTTGTGGATGGTATCTCATGGCTGATAGAACAGGCTCATAGACGATAACATTTACACATATATAAAATATGTCAGTTATAAAAATTCAGTGTCCAAAAAAGCTCTTCACATCACAAGAAGTGAATGACACATGGATTGTACTCTCCAAATTGCAATTAATATGATGAGACCAGAGAACATCATCTACTGACCACACAGTTCCTATACAACAGTGTACAGAACAATTTTCAGATAAATTAAATCTACTGATATTAAGAGAAAGTACCAGTAGTAATTTATGACATTTTCTATGACATGTTACATGATGTTATTTAATTTTATAATAATATTTTTTTATGATAAAACTATACTTGTGTTATTGATTAAGAAGCCACTCTCCAAATTTTACTTCTACACAAGACCTTCAAATAATGGAGTGAATCAATGTTGTTTAAAGTTGTTGGACTTTTTGATGAGACAATGACAATGTAAGTTTTTACAAGAATAAACTAAGCTGATTCCATATTGAATGAATGAGTGATTGTTGTTTAATGCTAACTCAGCAATGTTTAAGCTATATCATGGCGAGAACAAGTTATTTTTCAATGAGATGATGATGAGGTCCGTTTTGTACTAGACCAACACGCTGAGTTGGATTTTTATAGTGCTAGCTCACTGAAATAACATTTCACGGATAGACATGTCACCCCACTCGGACACATTCTACTGATTCCGAGCCAATCATTCTTTGCTCTTTCTCCTTAATGCTGTGTGTTTAGCGGACAAGCAACAAATACCAATTTTATAGTCTGGTTTGACCCGATCGGGACTCGAACCCACAATCTACCACACTCGAGGTGAGCACACCAACTAGATTCTTTAATGTGCTAGGCCATTGAAAAAAGGTTCACATTAGACACCTTATCCTGTGGTTAATAGCCTTTAAAGATGAAGATTTTGCACACAAAAAACACACACACATTTAACATCGGATGAAAAATAAAAAATTCCTTGTTTTCGGCTCATTTTACATCAAAAATAGTAATACACATTAGTCACATAATAATGCTACACATTTTCTAAATGAAATTTCCGAAGGAATTCAGTAAAAATAACTTCATCAAATACAGATAAACAACTTTTTGGCACGTGTGCATTGTTTTGAAATTGGTAAGGTTACAACCCTCCAGTTCGATCCTAACCTTTATTCTGTGAGACAGGTCATCATGTTCAAATGTCAGGAGTGGTCAGCTAGAACAAAAGTTATTGCACAGAAACCATTGTCTGTAGATGGAATCATAACATAATACAACCGAAAATTGCTGTCATAAGAATTGATAGGGAAACCACTGACTACTGAAAGTCATTGACAAACTCTATCACATAAAAGTCCACTTTAAAAGTTAATAAAATCCACAGAAAGACATGATAAATAGTATACCATAATAAATACATCAAAGACAGGCATATAAAAAAGCTTTGATTTTTAGCTGTTACTAATCAGAGGCTTGTCAGAGTCTGTATTGCTCACCTGGTTATTTATACACTGTTCGGGTGCAACTAAATTTGAAGTTTTAATTCATATCCCAATGTCGGCCAACTTGGATTTCTCTAGTTATCTTTCTTTGCTCATGTTAGTTCTAAGGAAAACTCTCTCAGATCCCGAGATGATATATATATTCAAATGAAATATGTGACCAATCAGCTAAAGTACTAAATGAAATATGTGACCAATCAATCAGCTAAAGTACTATTTTCTCTATATGTGATGGACATAATCACATAGGAAATATATTTTTAATCCAAAGATATAAAAATTGGACATTGTTTTTTTTTTTTTTTTGTTGATTCTACTAACATGTTTTATGATAAAACTTTATTCTGCACTGGCAGCCTTCTTGGATTTTCAATCACCAAATAAAACAAACTTTATAGAGGGTAATGTAAGGAACATTCCTACCATGTAACATTTCCACCACATAAGTGGTGTCAGAGAAGAGAGATGAAATTACAGCCAATCAGAAAGCATAACTGACCCATCAAGCAATACTGAATTTCCAAATGGAATAAAAATGATATAAATGTCGAGGACCAACCATGTAACACTTCTGCAGAGTTTGGTTCCATTTAGTCTAGTGGTTTGTTGGGAAAAGATCAAACTGAAAAGTTTACAGATGACAGACAAAAATGACAAGAATACCTGATATAACCCTTTGATGAAGGTCAGCTTACTATGATGATAAGAATACCTGATATAGCCCTTTGATGAAGGTCAGCTTACTATGAT
>MJUT01008328.1:565447-579959 GCA_002080005.1 Gigantidas platifrons
GAGTCATGGTGGCCATCTTGAATTTCCGATCAGCAAACGATTCACAAGTTTAGTACAGCATCACCCAATGATAATTCCTGTAAAGTCACAATTCAATTGGCTTAGTGGTTTCTAACAAGCAGATTTTTTAAATTTCGACCAATCAGAACACATTATGAGCCCTGGCAGCCATGTTGGATTTCTGATCAGTGCCAAAAACAAAGAACTTGTATATGACCATCTAATGAACATTTCTACCAAGTTTGGTTCAAATCTGTTGCGTGGTTTCAAAAAAAAAGATGAAAATGTGAAATTCCCATAGGGTCCAATGTTAAACTAAGTCGAGTCATGACTCATGGCGGCCATCTTGAATCTCCGATCGGCAAACGATTCACAAATTTAGTACAGGACCACCCAATGATCATTCCTGCAAAGTCACAATTCAATTGGTTTAGTGGTTTCTGACAAGAAGATTTTCAAAGTTCCAACCAATCAGAACACATTATTGGCCCTGGCAGCCATGTTGAATTTCAGATCTATACCAAAAACACAAATCTGGTAGAGGACTATCCAATGAACATTTATGGCAAGTTTGGTTGAAATCTGTTCAGCGGTTTCAGAGAAGAAGAGTTAAATGTGAAAAGCTAACGGACGGACGGACGACGGACGCTTACCCATGGCAAAAGCTCACATGGCCTTTGGCCAGGTGAGCTAAAAAAGAAGCACTATGTCTGCTGCTGCTGCATTCTTTTTGTTTTAAAGGAGAATAAAGATACAGTATCTTAAAACTGCAATAACTTCTTTATTTTTTATAATACAGAAAAACTTTATGCATGAAAATTATTCTCCAAACAACGACCTTTCCAAATGTTTACTTTATGCAATGGTATTTTGTAATTTGACACCTGTATTTTCAGGTCAAATATAGGTAAAAGGTGAAAAATGTAATATTTTGTTTTTCAACTGTTTAAATACAGAAATATATTGATATAAGTTGTTTTTCTCTTCTGCATTTAATGAATGAATGTTGGTCAATCAATATATGTATATCTTGTAACAATTTGACAGGTATTACAGGTAAGCCAGGTTGACGCAATAAAGATTATTACCTGAAAATTTTTTTTGTTTTTATTACAAAAAAAAAGTACTTTCAATACTTTTTTCACGATTTTTGCACTTATAGATTTGTCTGTGTCGTAATCAAAGCCCACATATCGTCTTTAAATAATAAATTAAAAAAGAAAATAGGTTTAGGGTCTTCCTGCAGTAACATATTCTTCAGCCCTGGCGTTGTGGTAAATGGTGCACATAGCGGTGGAGAATCATCTCGAAGACAACCGAAGTCATCATCTTGTTGAACATTTCTATCCTTTAATGACTGTTAAGTCAATTTTTCTTAAAATCTCATAATCTGGTATTAGGTCTTCAGGTCCTAAGCCTTCGAATTCGTTCTCGTCATCCGAATCTTCGAATATTTTAATAAATTCATCATCATCAATTTCAATTTCATCAATGTCTGCCATTTTGATACCATGCAGTTTACCTGTCATATTTTCCTTTTTCTGCTGTACTTTTACATACAACTTACCTAGATTTCAAATGCAAACCCGACCTGAATCACTTTACTATACATCAACGATAAATTTTGAGGCATTCCGAACTTTTGAGATTGCAATTCAATCACTGCATAATACCGGCAATAAAAACGACCTATGTCGCGATTAGCAGCCATGTGCATAGTGCTCCATCGCGACTTATGTCGCGTTTAGCATTGTAAGGGTTAAATAGTTACCTTCCAGAATCAGAAATGTAGTCTACTTCTTTATCATCATAATCTCCTTCATCACTCTCCTCTATAGCCTCATCATCAGAATTATGCTTAGCTGTTCTCTTTTTCTTTACCTTCTTTGCTAACTTCTTACCCTTCTTTTGCTTAGAATCTAAAATTGATAAATAGTTATGCCTGACATAATCAAAGCCGTATAGATACCATTAATTGGTTAACACTCACTAAAAATCCAATAAGCCGTTTAGGAGGAGTTGCGCTTACAAGGTACATGGACGGACGGACAGTATAAGTTGAATTATCTCCCCCTTTAAATTTTGGACAGCAACCATACTCCTTCATGCACATCTGCAAGTAGTATACTACAAGTGTGTAAAGTTTCATAAAAATCCAATAAGCCGTTTAGGAGGAGTTGCGCTTACAAGGTACATGGACGGACGGACGGACAGACGGACACGGTGATTCCTATATATCCCCCAAACTTTGTTTGCGGGGGTATAATTACTGTACAAGTCAATCCCTAGATTTCTAATCTCAATTGATTGCTGTTTTCTTTATGTACTGAGATTTTGTGAAAGATTAATAGGCACCAACAAATTCTTTATTGCAAATCAATTAAGGTACAAACAGCGAGCAGAAAAATCATATACATTTGTATTAATTAAGATACAAAAATAATTGAATTGACTACTTTAAACTGACATTTACAAACAACAAGGATACTCTTAAATTACCCCCCTGAAGAGAGACCACCCCTCTTATAAGGCCACTTTTTCATGGTTTAAGAGGGTGGTCTTATAAGAGGGAGACTACTGTATCAACAAACCAGCATCTTCATCATCTTCATTATCATCATCATCGTCATCATCTGACATGTCAAACCATTCATCCATGTCTGTTAACACCTACAAGATAAAGGTCAGAAGTCAAATTCAAATGCATTTATACCAAAATTACCAATTCATCTATCAATCTGACAATAAATACCAGAGTTAAAAGCATACTGTCTAAGATTTTGCTAAAAAAAAACTTAATATATTTTTCTGTCCCTAAAATAATTATGAAAGTGATAAATTACGAAATTTCCAAACGTTAGTTGCTTCGTGCAATACAAAATGAGATATTTGTAGAGAACTTTTGAACTTTATTTGAATAAAGTTACAAATCTTATGAATCTCTATCTGACAAAAGGATTTTTTTTCTATTTTCATCCAATCAGACACAAGAATTGCCAAAGGAGGCAATGTTTTTGCCCTATTACGACAAAAGCAGGAACCTTGGTAGAGAAGCTGACAATCATCATTTGTAGAGAAGTACCGATTCATTTGCACCTCTAGAATCAGGGAAGATGATTTCTCACTTTTAAAACAATGAGAAACTAGAATTGCCCATGACAGTCATGCATTTTGTCAAATCAAGACAAAATAAGGAATCTCGGTGGAGGATCTCACAAACATCATTTGTACCCAAGTCACAAATCATTTGGATTGGCAGTTTCAGAGGCGAAGATTTTTATTTTTCAGCCAATCAGAAACAAGACTAGCTCATAGTGGCCAATTGAGAAGATTGAAATGTGAAAATTTGTCACACAACAGACGAGCTTGATATACTATTTGAAGATGGAATTTTCTTTCTATTCATTTTATAAGTTTTTCTTTAACAACATCAATAACAATATTACTGTTAAAAAAAAAAAAAAACAATATTACCAGATCTTTGCCTTTTTTCTTTGAAGTTTTAACTTTGACATTTTCCCCATCATCATTGCCTTTGTCTGGTTCTTCATCATTTCTACATCGTTTCCGCACCATAATAGAAAAGTAATTCAATGTCTTGTCTCGTCTGAAAACATATAAATATAAACCTATTCTGATTACAGGAATTAAATTCTCAAAATAATGAACAAAATGTAATGTCCAAACATTTAAAACCCCATAAAGACTTTTGTTAAACTATGTTCAACAATTATGGCAATCATAGTGTCTAGTGAATCTAAAATAACATTTTTAAGACTCAGTCAACAATAACTTTTCTAGTTAGATGGTTTTAAACAGTTCAGTGCTCTGCGAGAAGGATTGTAAAGAAATTTATAAAGGACTCCTATGTTCAACTATATTTCAAGGTGGTAAACATCTTGAATTTCTGACCACCAAAAACAAAACCTTGGAAAAGAGCCAAACAATTATTATTCTGCATGTAGCAATTCCTGTCATGTCTGTGTTCTAGTGACTATATTTGTAAGAAAAAAAATATGAAGAGGAACATCCAAGGAATTTCCACTCCCCTATTGTTTTAGACAACAAAGTGAACTGAAAATGTTTACACCGACATAGATGTTGATGAAGACAACACAAACAGAGCAGAGAAGTAAATAATTCTCATGATTCTTTCGTTTGAAGGTAATACTGTAAATTTGGAAATGTTCGCAATTTATAAATGCAAAAATTTTGACCATATTGAAATAAACTTTTTTGTTTTGTACTAAATATTTGATTTGTCTCCCTTTGATTGTGTATACATGTTCAGAAATAGTGTTATCAGAGAAGCAATGAAGGTGCTAATCTCCTGCCATAAATATGTCACAAAATAAAGTGAGAGAAAAATTAAAATGTCTTTGCTATTTTTTTATGTGATTTCATACTGATTACACGAAATTATTCAAATAAAGACAAGGTTTAGGGTTACGGTGTTTAATGCCATTTTCAACAATATTTCAGTTATATATCGTGGCGGTCAGTTTTATTGTTGGAGAAAACTGGAGAAAACCACTGATCTGCCATAAGTTACTGACAAACTTTATCACATAATGTTGTATCAAGTACACCTTGCCATGAGTGAGATTCAAACTCATAATGAACATTAAGACAAAAATAAATATAAAACTTTTGTTCTTAATTATTTCTTACATGTTTTTTTATTTCTATATAAAGTAAACAAATTACCTGCTGAATTCATCCTCAGCTTCATCGGAGTTGAGGAATTTATATCTAATCATCGGTGAGAAGTTATACCATTCTTCAATAGGGAAAGCTTCAAATGCTCCGTCAGCACACTGTGTAAATATGTAGTAGGATGTGTTCTCTGTTATTGTACCTTCTCTTACACCTTTATACCTGTAATGAAGATTTATAAAACATTTAAGTTTACTTCAATGTAAGTCAGATGTCATGAAGATACAACTGTGGGAACTTACAACATTGAAAGAAGAACTCATATAAAGGACAGATAAATCACTGGAAACAATTTTATGCAAAATCAAACTGTAGAACTTAAGATATTTTGTGAAAAAAATATTTCCCTGTCAATATATACATATAACAAATCTGATAAGGAGCAATAACTCTGTAAGAAACATTCAATCTACCACACATGATAAGAATCTTGTAGGATTAAATAGTGTTCGCCGTGAAATATTGTCCTCTGTTATAATTGTTTTCTATGATAAAGTCCGAGGACGGAATAAAGTGCAGAGGCGACTTCTTTTGGTCTGTTGGGGATTTTTCATTTGTAAAAGATACAATCGGACACAATTTCACAGGACACTTTTATGTCTTACAATCTAACATGTCTACTTGGAAAGTTATCTGAAGGTAATTTATCAATTACAAAACCAACTGATTACTTTCACTTCATTTTCTAGATAAAATGCTATGCAAAATTAATATTATGCAGTTACCCAGTTCAATTTAATAAAATTCATTTCTGTATGCATTCTTCTTAGCACCATTCCCATTTAAATGATTAAATCACAATGCTTACCAAAACTTAGAGTATAATTAATAAACAGCTGCGCCAAGAGAGCATGATACGGCCGTCGTCAACATTCATACAATGTTTGTAAAGACTTTCTTTCCCATAACTCTTGAATGAAAAATCTAAATTTCACCAACAGCTGCACCATAAACATGAATTGGAACATTTATACAATATTTATGTTGAAATAAAACACTATAATAGTTTGACATACCTTTTGTATTGACAAAAAAAAACAACTATACACATATATTGCAAACAAATCCAAATAAATGGTCAGTATATGCCATCAATCGTTGAGTAGTAAAGACTATCAATTTCAATAACAGTACGAAGTTTGAAGTGAATTGGCGAAGGGGTTCTCAATTTACAGTGCGACATACGAAAAATCGCCTACAATTTGATGAATAAAGTCCCATAACTCTGGAATGAAAAATCGAAATTTCACCAAAAAGTATACAGACCGTAAGACTATCAATTCCAATAACTGTGCGAAGTTTGAAGTGAATTGGCCAAGGGGTTTTCAATTTACACCGCAACATACGAAAAATCGCCTACAATTTGATGAATAAAGTCCCATAACTCTGGAATGAAAAATTGAAATTTCACCAAAAATTACACAGACCATAAGACTATCAATTCCAATAACTATGCAAAGTTTGAAGTTAATTGGCCAAGGGGTTCTCAATTTACAGTGCTGCATACAAAAAATCGCCTACAATTTGATGAATAAAGTCCCATAACTCTGGAATCAAAATTCGAAATTTCACCATAAAGTATACAGACCGTAAGACCATCAATTCCAATAACACTGTGAAATCTGAAGTGAATTGGCAATGGGGTTCTTAAGTTAGAGCGCGACATGTGAAACGGACGGAAGGACGGACACTGGTATACCATAATACGTCCCGTCTTAAAGACGGCGTATAAAAACCATAAAAAGAAGTCAAACTGATCCAATACATGATTTTTCCCATAATATTCCTATTCCAGGTGACAACTTACTTTTTCATCTCTTTATTTTTTCCTATTTTAAGTAACCATGGTTGATCATTTGGGTTGTAGTTTTTCATCATGATGCCATATTTCTTTTTCCTAGCAATTTCTTTTTGTTCTCTCCCAAATTCACTTCCAGCACCAAACTTTGGCATCTGATCAAGGTCATTAGCTGTTTTATATTCTTTAAAATTATTTTCTCTCTCCATTCTGACTGGTGTCTGTAATATTTAAAATATTATACAATGTATAACAATTTGAATTGTGACAAAATAAAATGTGATTAATAGCCTAGATAGAATAGTATTATCATATATATGTGTATAAGAAGGTATATGGAAATGAGTACGAGATAAAATACCATCATCTACATGAAACAAATTTAACCTAGAACGTTCACCAATTTAAGTCGAAATTCAAATATTTTGAAATCAAACTGTGTATTAATTTTTTTTCCCTACAATGTGAATTTTTAAATAAAAATAGGTATCATTGAATTTCCATGTTTTTTGCAACTTGATCATGCATACATTACATGTACATGAATTTCATCAATAATAAATGTATCGCATCCTGTCAGAGCTAAAACTAGCATGTCAAGAATTCATATTTACAGACCATCTGGTGTCATCAGTTTTAAATTTGGAATGTCCCCTTTAATCTCCATGAGTCAATATTAATTTTTGATGGTTACACTGAAATCAATAATCTCCCAAGGAAATTAATAATTTGATAGACCTAGTGTATGGTGGCCATTATTTTTGTGCAAAGTTTACAGATGACAGGTGTACAGACGAATGACAGAGTGACGACAAAAACTCACATGACCTTTTGTGTAAGATAATCTAAATACATAAGTTTATTTGCTGATATAGTCTCATACTGTATACACTATCATTCACGTTGATTTCTCAGAGTAATATCTTATTGAAGGTGAAGTCTGTGATCTCAAGTCCAGTCAAACATATCAATGATAGTATGTTTATCCAGGATTTCTCAAGGCAATGTCAACTGTCCCATAGTTACAAATACAAATCAACCTAAATTTCCATATCGCTTGATTCAAGATTCATGTGTAAAAGTCAATCAGAAAATTTACATCAATTAAAAACTTTATAGCATGCAGACATTATGATATCATAAGGCAAAATTTGTAACGAGTAATTGTAGCTATTTAAAGAATATTTGAAATTGTTGAACAGGTTATACGATATAACCTGGTTTGGGTCAGTTTAGGCTTTATGAAAAGCATAAACTGACCCAAACCAGGTTATGCAAGTATAACCTGTTCAACAATTTCAAATATTCCTTATAATTTAATTTTAGCAACAAAATTTAATGATTCCTCGATTTTAATTGCGATTATTTCATGTGACTACTTGAATTTGTCGTTGGCAGATGAACATGTTGGTGACGTCAAAATACCAACCCAGGTTATCGAGTATAACCAAAATTTTCTCCAGGCTGTTTAGCCAATCAGATTGAACTATTCAAATCAAATTAAATTATAATTAAATAATGCTGTACATGTATCTAACCTGACTTAGCTTTACAAAATCCAAATCATTTCCTGATGAAAATTTCATCATTTTGTAAATCTTTCTGTGATCCCTATAAGAAAAAAACAACAACAATGCTTCAAAATACAAAAAAAATGTAGGTATTATTCAGAAAGTCAGTCTAAAGCTGTAACCTGGAAATAATTTATGGTTGGGAATAAAGATGGTGCCTTTGTTGTACAAATTTCAAATGCAAAATAATAGAGCAATTAAAAATTTAACATAAAAATATTTTCTATGCAAAGAAAAGTATTTTAACCAATTTAATCTTATGATTTACACACATTTGTAATCACTGCAATATTGGGTGTATGAGAGTATCCAATTACTATTCCAGCCAAGTTGGTCTGAACAGACCAATTAATTTCTGGGGAATTATACTGAGGTTGATGTTTACACATTTCTTCAGTTAGAGATTAATAAAGCAAAACAAACAATTTTGAAGACTGATGGTGGATATCTTGTTGATGAGAAAACTGTGTCTTAGACATAGAAGTGGTTCATGTTATTGTGATTAGTTATACATGTATATTGTTGACCATAATTACTGTCTAACTATTAAACTTTTATACAATAATAATACTTAATGTAATCTAAAAATTTATAAGCTTACTTCAGCATTCTAACACTGTGTTCTGTAGTACTAGTAGATGACCCAGCCTAAAAACGAATCATTAAACAATGGAATTAATTACTGTTAAATTCTAATAGTCACAATCATATATGGTACAAATGTAGTTGGATTAACAGCAACCTATGCAATCAATGCCTATCACCACTAAACTTGTGAGTTTGAATCCCGCTCATGTCGAGGTGTACTCGCTTCCACTTTATCAGTGACTTGCGGCAGTCTGTGGTTTACTCCAGGTACTCAGGTTTCCTCCACCAATAAAACTGACCACCATGATATAACTGAAATATTGTTGAAAGCGGCATTAAATCCCATAACCCTAACCCTAAATGAGATGAAAGAAACTTAACACAAACTAAAGACGCACATGAGCCTGTTTGCTCACTTGTTAAAGAAGATTCATTGTATCTTATCCTATTTTTATGTGAAATTTTGATCCTTCGGTACTTGGAGCCTGGGACATTAGTTGGTAAAAAAAAATTAATCCTCACATGATAATGTTGCTTTGTGCAAAACACAATTGCAATTTCTAATCCTGGTTCTAACAGACAGTCACCCCCCCCCACATTATCACTGGTACCTATCATTCCTATTTATATCAAAAGCTCTGACACAAGCTTGAAAGTACATATCACAATGGAGATTACTGTAATTTACAACTGTCTTTCCATCCCTGGTTCATATGAAAACTGGCATTTTTAAGTTTCCCAACATAGTTAATCTTTTGATCCCTGTGAGTGGCTCACATAGACCCTGAGGTTTTCACCTATAAAAGCTGGAATCAGAGTATCACAAGGAATGCACAAGCACTTGATACCATATTTAAGTGTTTTTTTTCGCGGGTACCTAATTTTCGCTTTATTCGCGATAGTCATCGATCGGCGAAAATAAGAATCTGTGTAAATTTCCACCCTTTAGTACATAAGTTTTTTTCCCCCTTTCTTAAATAATGGTATAAGATCTATCGTAGTATGACTGTGTGAATATTTAGCAATTATAATATTATGGTACCCTGTCATATTTTTAAAGTTGTTGAAATGACGCTTTTAAAATATCCAACATGGGGGGATCCTTCCTGAAAACAATGCATATGTTGACAATTATCATGAATGAACAACAAACAATACCTTATTATTTAAGTGATGAAATAGCATCCAAGCAATACAATCTTAAATGAAATAATTTATTGTTAATCGGATTATACTTAACACAGCTGGGAACTCATAATCAAACTTCCAGATTTGACATACAAATTGACAAATACATTTGATTACTTCTTTTCTTTTTATTTCAATCATAAAAAGCTTGTGTAAACACAGCCTGACAGTCTAATTATTCATCAAGTAATTTTGACACCTTTATAAAAAGCATACACACACTAAATATTATTAGGGGATGTCATTATCGACAACATTATTGATTATTTTACGCACAGTTAGATATAGTCACACTTTTATTTTTAGACTATTTTCGTATCAACTGTAAGCATTTACTGGTTCAAAACACAACTGCACTAGAGAGTTTTAATTCTCTGAATAATTAAAAAGTATTATATGTATTTACGTTTACTGATTTTGTGGAATAGTGCCCAAACAAGTAAAGAAATACGAAAATATTTGACGATATTCAATAGTAAACATTTTTGTTTATCATAGGCCCCTCCTGCAAAATAAAGAATCTGGACAAAATCCCGTGCATTATGCATAATAAATTACGATACTCAATTATTTCAAAACATTTCCTATTTTGAATTGTTGGTCAACCACTTTAGATAATGTAATTCTAATATCCGCTAAAATTAGATTTTGGTTAAAACTCGAGATCGTGAAAATTAAGTACCACTAAAAAAAATCCACCAATTTGAAAGAAAATCGCAAAATTTGGCTCCCGCGAAAAAAAACACTTATACGGTACTATATCAATAAAATATTTCATATGTAGTCAATACGTAAAAAAACAATTATGTGTAATATAAAAAGAGAAGTCTGCCAATGCAAAAATGTAAACAAATCAGTTTATTTTTTCATCAATAGTTTTCACTTTTAATCTGTGGTATTTTTGGACGTAGGACTACCTAACATTTTCTCCACCACATGATTTATTGGATTACAGACAAGCATACATCAATACAAGCCACTTTTGTCATGCTGCTGGTGAAGGCCCAGCTCCATTGTTGATCAGTCATGACTGTTTTGTCCGCACCAAATACTTACATATGAAATTCACATAAAAGTAAATAAAAAGGTAATTGCATATTTATGGTGCTTTATTTTTACTCAACATACATGTATAAATTTCAATTAGGAAAGAAGAGTTTTAACTTCATCATATTAATGTTTTAAAATGAAATCGTTGTAAAGGGAGAAAATTACAAAGTTTGCATGCAGGTAATATAAGGTAAATGTTCAGTGCAGACAGAACAGCAGAGAAAAGATTAGGTAATCCTATATGTCCAAAATGTTCAAAAAAGTTAAATACTTTCACAAAAATATAAACCAATTTGTTTACATTTTTCTTGATGATCACACTGGAAGCATTTTTTGACATTTCCCAATTGCTGAGTAAAGGAGTGATTGTTGTTTCATGCCAAATTGAGCAAATTTTCAGCTATCATGGCGATAACAAGCTACAATTGACAAGATGATGACATCCGCTTTGTACTAGATTAACATGCTTAGGTGGATTTCTATAATGCTGGTTTACTGAAACAACAGTCCGTAGAGACATGTCACTATGCTTGGACACATTATCCTGATACAGTATTTCGGTATAAAGGTTTATGATGCTATGACTAGCCTATCTATCACTCGCTTCTCAGGTCCCAACTGCTCTTATTTAATACTAATTATCCTCTCAGTCACATGAATGATGAGTAAGCATGCCTCTGATGTCATTGCAGTATTCATATCGGATAAAAATAGCCTGACCTCAGCATTTTGGAGAGTTTTAAAACAAAGATGAGATTTTTAAAGGTATGTATTGATTAAAATCGATAGTTATCATTGAAATATGCTGATTTGCATAAGCCCATTTCAACACCAATCAAAAGGCTCAGAATAATATCGACAGTGCAGGAAACCCTTCTACCATCATCCATTGATTTGTTGACATTCCTGTGTGTGTCACAATTTATCCAAGAATGATTTTAGGCCAATGCTATCATATTTTACCTGGATTTTTAAAAAAAATCAAACACCTTACGAATTTAATGTGATTTTAACACAAAAATATGGCAAAAATATACAAAAACACATGACATGGCTGATTTTGTTTTAAAGTGAAATCAAGGATGAAATGAAACCATTTTTCACAAATTTGTAATATGGTTGAAAGTGTTAAAAATATATTTGGCACCCCAATAACATAATTCCTTTGACCTATTTCTACAAAAAATGGTTTTGATCATGTGACTGATTTGAAGTCGCCCCGAGATTAGTGCTATTGTCATTTTCAATGAACCATAATATGCGAGCGTAAGCAAGCTCTTTATGGTATAAAATGTGTACTTAGGATTTTTGACAAACATGGCTTCACATACTGATGGATATATAATTTTTCTGCATATTGTAAACATGTTCCGTGTAACAGGCAAAAAATAAAAATAGGTTTGTTTGCTGTTGGTCGACCAACCCTCCAAAATTGGGGCCGACCCAAACATTTTTATTGCAGTTGTGACAATTTTTTTTTCTCCGTTTTGCATTTGCGGTAAATCGGGATCCGGATTTGTACTTTTACGATTTGATCCGTATTTTATTGTATAACCGGAACTTGTTCTAGATTCTCGGAAGTACTTGTATATTAAATGCATATTTTTCTCCAAAAAGAAAAAAAAAATCCTACCTACCTATCCTCCCCTTCTAAGTATGGGTAGGTCAACAGCAAACAAAGATATTTTTAAGTCTGGCCTCACTAATGAAGATCTTCTTAACATAAAGCGCAAAGGTGATCCTAAATCTTGTACCCTCTCTCGTACATCCGATACCACTGAAACCTGGAACCCGTATGTAATAAAAGTCATTTTGTTAGCTTGTTCTACTTGTATTGATATTTTTTAATTTAATAAATCTCTTCTGACATACTGACAAGACTTTTTCTTCTGTGCGGAAGTTAACTTTTGAGATTTCATAAGGAACGATAGTTCGATTGAATGAGACTAGATTCAGCCCTAAAAAAAGTCGTCCCTGATATATCTCGGCCCAAAAAAACTCTACACTTTTTTGATGCATTGGATGAGTGTGAAATTGGCAGATAATTTTCAGATTCGCGAGCATTCATGGCCATGCCTGTTTCATATTACTAATAGTAACAGGTCAGTTGCTAATGTTGCAGGTCACGATTAAATAGGTACTAAGGCACTTCAAAATGTTCAACAATATGGCTGCCAAACCGGAAATAAATTACAAGAAAAATCATGTGACGTAAACCGGAAATAAATTAAAAGACAAACCACGTGACTTAAACTATCTCCAATATTAACCGAGTAGCAAATAAAGTGATCAATGCAACGAGAAAAAAGAAGAAATACAGAACAATACACCTCTAGTCGATTTTTTTTCAAATAAAAATGAAACAATGAAACAGAAAATCCCGAATTCAAAACGAATAACACTGAATCTTTAATCATTTGCCACTGCTCATTCATTGTGATTGTCTGCTGCAAGAAATACAAAGTTTTCAGCTGTAGAGTTTTAGGTAGTGTTATTTCTAAGCTCGATATTTTGTAAACAGGAAGAAAAATTACTGTTCTGCAGGAGCGTTTCAGGTTGCACCTGCCTCATATTAATTTATAAATGAGGCAATGATACACATAATCATTTAACAATTTTAGCTGGAATTAATCTTTGCTCTGATAAAAATCAACAATACCCACTACCTCATTTAGTCATTATGTGGTCTTACTAATACTTGGGGATATTTAATATTTATAGCAGATTATATACATTTGGACCTTAATTTGTACAAGTCTCATGTGTTATTGCATGGCTTTCAGTCGTTTCAGTATACCTGTGCTTGGTTGCTTGCCATGTTAATGTTTCTTATTTTTCAGACACGGTTTACGAGCGAATCTGAAATTTTAAACACCAGCCTATCTATTAGCATTATTTTCGCATGCTCCTTTTGTTTATGTCATTGAATTTATCAACAATTTGGAGTTTTATTAACCTAAAATAATATTTAAGAATAACCCAATTTCTTAAACATTATCATATATTTCTTTTGGGGAAAAATACGAAAATAAGTTTAAAAATAAATAACTAAAGACTTCAAAGATTAAAAATGAGGCATGTGCTAAAAAGTGGAGTGAAGTCGTGGAGTGGAGTGGAGTCTTGGAGACTCCAAATTGGAGTGGAGCCTTGATTGACTATATGAATAGGGGTGTAGTTCATCTGAAATGAATGAAAAATAGTACAAATAATTTTCAAATATACAATGTACTATTTGTATAAATTTAGATAGAAATGCACTGTTCATATGTTTAAATCTAAAGGTTATTTATTGTGTATTAAATTTTTATTCTATTACATGTATTTAGTAAATATGTTGTGTATTTTAAACTTTTTTACTGTTGTTTATTGAGACGTGACCCTTTTCTGCATGATTTTTGGCCGGCGGGAGGGAGAGGGTCCGTAGATTTACCCAAAAACACCCAAAAACACCCGAAAAAGCACCCCAAAACACAACAAAAACTAATTGAATCTTACACAAACATTTAAATAAACACAGAAAAAAGGAACAAATGTGAAATTTATGTTTTTATGTGTATTTATTCATCATTAATCAAAAATACTGAAGATTTAATCAAAGGGC
>MJUT01008328.1:602351-612499 GCA_002080005.1 Gigantidas platifrons
CTTCACACGGACACATTATAAAACAACATTCAGCAGGTAGACATGTTACTTCACACGAACACATTATAAAACAACATTCAGCAGGTAGACATGTTGCTTCACACGAACACATTATAAAACAACATTCAGCAGGTAGACATGTTGCTTCACACGGACACATTATACTAGTTTCGAGCTTTTACTCCTTAATGTTGAGTGCTTAGCAGAGAATACCAATTTTATAGTCTTTGGTTCGACCCGACCGGAGCTCGAACAGTCGACCGACCATGCTCTAGGCGAGTACACTAACCATTACACCAGCGATGCAGTTCCAACTACAACTGAAGGAAGGTAAATGCACATGCAATACAATGAAAAACAACAAATACCACACCTTCACATCAATTCCAAAATTCAATCGAAAAACAGTAGAAACAGAGTCAAAATCGAAATGACAGCTCACTCTCCTGGCTTGACATGACAGCTCACTCTCCTGGCTTGACATGACAGCTCACTCTCCTGGCTTGACATGACAGCTCACTCTCCTGACTTGACACGACAGCTCACTCTCCTGGCTTGACATGACAGCTCACTCTCCTGGCTTGACATGACAGCTCACTCTCCTGGCTTGACATGACAGCTCACTCTCCTGGCTTGACATAACAGCTCACTCTCCTGGCTTGACATGACAGCTCACTCTCCTGGCTTGACATGACAGCTCACTCTCCTGGCTTGACATGACAGCTCACTCTCCTGACTTGACATGACAGCTCACTCTCCTGGCTTGACATGACAGCTCACTCTCCTGGCTTGACATGACAGCTCACTCTCCTGGCTTGCTCCTGGCTTGACATGACAGCTCACTCTCCTGGCTTGACATGATAGCTCACTCTCCTGACTTGACATGACAGCTCACTCTCCTGGCTTGACATGACAGCTCACTCTCCTGGCTTGAAATGACAGCTCACTCTCCTGGCTTGACATAAGCACTGACAAAAGGATTGATTTAACTATTTTAATTGTCAAAGATGGCAACAAGAATAGTGGAACTATCAAAGATATGTACGCAGAATAAAATTCAAAAACTGAACATGCTTAGAAATTCAAGGTTAACAGCAACAAATGTTATGAAACAAAACTGTAAGGAGAGTGCTATTTTCTTATGAATGTAGTGGTTTTTCTCCTCTCTCTCTCTCTCTCTCTCTCTCTCTCTCTCTCGATCGATCGATCGATCGATCGAAGTCATTAGAAACCAATATAAATATAATGATACAACATATTTGTTATATAATATATACAACATTTAAGAAGTAAGCACATTCCTTTTAATGGTAGGATAGTTAACTCCAAATAATAATAATGTCACTTTCTGGAAACAACTTTAAATTAATATGGAGTTCAAAATAATAAGCAAAAGTAGTGACGTCGTACCACATCTATCTTTTGTGAACAACTTATTTCAAAACATACCATTCATGAAACTATATTTTGTAGTTTAATTCAAACTAGTATAAGTCATATTGTTGAAGATTGCGAGGTTACAAATAAACGAATTACTAGATTTTATATTTTACTGATTTTTGAATGGAAGTACAGTGGAACTTCGCTAGCTCGAACTCGGATGGTTCGAATATCATGGATCGCTCGAACTGTTTTTTTAGCCCCGTCAATTTTGACATTAATTCCCTGTGAAATAAACCCCGTTTTCTCGAACATCAATTTCTAGAACAGTCGAACTATTTTTATGTTAAAGAAACAAATTAATTACACTTACATTTTCCCTTTTAATCAATTCACGTGTGTACTATTACACTTATCAAGGTTTGCTGATTAATGAATTGCTGAAACAATAGACAACATATCATTGAAAACGACTGTTCATACAGATATCAACACAACAAGTGGACTATAGATCTCTAATGTAGAATTTATATAGTCATTTTTCAACTGTTGACGTTGGAAATAATCATTGCAATGACACAAACACAACAGCATTCATAAAATAATCATGTTATTTCAAAGACAAAGACATGAAACCACTCTCATGTGTGAAACCTGTTTCACTTTCACATGTTTGTGTTTGTTTATATACTGAATAGTTAATGGGGCATATTCGTATGGGGAACAGTTGACCTTAAGTTCTTTGTGGTCGTGATTCTTGGCTTTTAAGTACGCATCTTTCACTACTGCGTGGCTAGAAAATGTACACCCCTTTTCACCAGTCACACATCTTCCATAATCATGTTATTTCAAAGACAAAGACAGGAAACCACTCTCATGTGTGAAACCTGTTTCACTTTCACATGTTTGTGTTTGTTTATATACTGAATAGTTAATGGGGCATATTCGTATGGGGAACAGTTGACCTTAAGTTCTTTGTGGTCGTGATTCTTCTTGGATTTTAAGTACGCATCTTTCACTACTGCGTGGCTAGAAAATGTACACCGCTTTTCACCAGTCACACATCTTCCAGAACATAAATTTGCGTAATACGAACTGGGAGCCCACAACCAACCTTCCCACTGCATATCCCTGAAATGCACCTCCCATGGCGTTACAGAGCACACAGAATTTTTATCTTCTCCACCAAGGCTTATTTCCTGTTTAATTCCTGTACCTCTTTTACGCCGTATTCGAAGAGATGAGAGAAGTGTGTGATTAACGTTCTCGAAAATAACCAGCTGGGCCGTGATACCATCATAAAAAGCTGTTTCATCCTTGATACGAGACACAAACTGGCGGGCGTCAGATCTGTAGGCACGTCGAAAATCTTTCGTTACATCTAAAATGTCGTAATTGTCTGAAATGAACATATAATGAAATATGATTAAGAAACGTTTGAAGATATAAAAGAGGTAATTTTTGGATTAAAAAGACCACAGTTCACTCAAACAAGTTTGAAGAATCCAAATGGTTGATCAGAAGCCGTAAATAGAGACAGGACAGACAATGCAATAGGTAAAACAAATGATCTACGAAACACTACACAGAACACTCAATAAAGATTGACCCCCACTTAAAACCACAGGCATTTGACCGATGGACCTTAATTTCGCCGTGTTTGCCACGGGGGTACGTATTTTCAGGGCTAGTAACGATGTAGGGCCTCTATTTAATGGTGGGTCCTGGATCCACACGAATACTAGAAAAATACACAAGGTAAGAAACAAAATTGTCCACAAACCCGGAGGTCGACTTATTTTCTGTTACGCGGCACGCGATTGGTCAATTCTTTTCCAGAAATTTGCCTTCACCAATCGCGTGCCGCGTAATAGAAAATAAGTGGTCGACCTCCGTGTTCGTTGACAATCTGTCTTGGGAACAGATAGTCGGGGGTATATATGCAAATTAGTACGAATATGAGAGTAAACCAGTGGCACAACAGCTGATGGGGGTCCACAAGGTTAGTGCATTCCATCCGTTTATTTTTCAGAAATCAGGGAAATCGACAATAATAAGAAATTTAGCAGTACGCCGCCATTTTCAGTGATTTTGTTTCTTACCTTGTGTATTTTTCTAGTATTCGTATGGACCCAGGATCAACAATTAAATAGAGGCCCTACATCGTTACTAGCCCTGAAAATACGTACCCCCGTGGCAAAGACGGGGAAATTAAGGTCCGTCGGTCAAATGCATATGCTTAAAACCAGGAGTGAACTCGTGTGATCTGGAAGGGAAAGCAGTTCCTGTTCCACTTATTATTATGTTAAGCTTTGCATATTTTACATTTCATGGAATGGATCGGATTGGAGAAGTTTCAGTTACTGAGTCATGTTCGGTTTTTTGTTCTCAAATACTCAAAAATACATTTTCAAAAATGATTTTGCTTCTTGACTATTGATGATATTTCAGTTATCGTAATGTACACATAGTGAATGTATTATCGTATTATTAAACAATGGCTTCCATCTAGAGTAGAGATAGGGTTTGGCTTGCCGATCACAAGGCTTGTAAGTCTTTGACAAGCTTAATTACAAAAGGGTTGTTACAATAATACCACACCATGACTGTAATTGGAATGTACAAACGTTACTTGTGATAGGAAGAGACTGTAGATATCAAATGGGTAACTGGAAACAGTATATCCAAAATGGACAGACAATACAGGGTCCAAAAAAAGCATAAAAGGACAAACAAAACACTACACATTAAACTAAAGATTGGTGTTACACAACCTCCCTCCACCCACCCACCCACAAAATAAAAACAACACAAGGGGTGAACCCATGTCCTCCGGAAGTAAACAGTTCATTGGTAAGTGGTGTAAATCTAACTATCAAACAATCTAGGCCATTGCGACCCTAATTAAACATAGACAAAACCAAACCCAAGATATATTGGATAAATAACTATGTGCATGTTATATAATTGTGATTGTTCTCAATATAAAATGCTTCAGACTACTTGACAAATCCTTGAACTATATTACGTCACACTTAATATATAGACAGTATACAAATATAACACTTAACTCTTGGGTCGTGTATCATGATTACATAATCAAAGTGTTGTTACGTCTCGGGAAATAATGAAACTAGCACATACTAATGCTATATATAGTTTAATTATCAAGATGTAACCTCGAGGCTTCCGGGTGTATATACCATTATGGAGACCTTCTAACAAACATAAAGGTTCACACGGTTTGTCCAAATTTAAACAATAATAACTTCCAGTCTACAATGGAAGAAGTACATATACATTGCCAATTCCGAAGCAATCTATAAAAGTCTTAAAATACCAAAGGGATAATTACAAACCGTGAATCGTAGGAGACAGACAATGCAATGACCTAAAGACAAAGGATAATTAAAATGGAATGTTTCTGTAATAACCGTCAGCAGGTATGCTCATAGTTAAAGGATTGTAAATCCAAATAATTTAAAGGATTTTGGGAGCAAAACAAACAAATGGTCTAAACAAGATAGACAAAATCAGCTAAGGTCACCTCTGCCTGATGCAGGGAAATCTTAATTTTAATAATAATTACATTATTTAGGACATGTAAATTTAGGTAATACGTATATATAATAAACCATGTCAGTGCCGAAACACTGACTACTGGGCGGATGATACCCACAGAAGTATTAGTCCAGCAGTAGAGGTATCGAAACAGTACACGGAAAACTAAAGATTGAGAAACACGAACCCCACAAAAAAAGAGGAAACTTAACTGCTCCGGAAGAGAAGCTGTTCATGTTCCACTAGTGTGACATGTCGTGTTACTGTTAAATGACCCAAGCATTATGTCATATCGAAATAGTATTGGACATCAAACATCCTTTTAAACATTTATCAACAATTCGGTTGTTTCGAATCATGTCAATTCCGACCACGTTCCGTCTTTTTCGTGTCTGAACAAATAGGCAGGCGACTTCCGGTGTTTACGCTATTACTGTGACAACGTCAGCATATCATAGTCGTAGATGCGGTAGATTATAAGTAATTGTAATATGGAGACGCCAAGGAAACCGCTGAATAAATATTGGTGTTCGGTACCCCACTATCTGTCTTGTATAAGAAATATATACATAAAGGCAGATCGTTTTCCTTTCATGATGCTGACAGCCGCAAATAAAGAAAGAAAACAAATTTAATTTTAAAGAATTATTTGTCTCTGCGTTGAAGTCTTTGATACAAATAAAATAATTTAATTGATATCTGTCTTTTACAGAAAATGTTAAGATATTTTTAACTTGAGAATCGAACGTTAAAACGGCACATATCGATTGGAGTTTTTGTTGTGTACATTGACACCGGAAGCTCAGGACCAGCAGTTCCATCGAAATCACGTGATCTGGCAGACGAAAATAACAAAATTTTGACGGAATGGAAATGATTCGAAACAACCGATTTCGTGCTTTGTTGTTGTGTCGGCGATAAATGTGTGTGACATATATTTTATGTGTTTCTGTGGTCTCTGTAGACAAAACATCGGATGGTATATTAGCTATATACCTAGGATGTGTGACATATATTTTATTTGTATTTGTCGATGTAGACAAAGCATCGGTTCTATTTTCTACCTGTTAGATAAATCTGATATTTTCCGACAATGTACATGAATTGTATATTTTTCTTTTTTTTTTTCTTTAAGAGTGTTGTTTCGGCACAGGTTGATGAATACAAAGTGTATATTTACATAAGATGTGTGTCATTTATTTATTGGGTATCATTGGTCGCTGTGGAATGTTTTTAGATTCAGAAAGAGGTAGATAAACAAGTCTTCTGCAATGTCGAAGAGCTCAAAAGCCCCATACGGTGGTGATAGATTCAAGTATATCAATAGCTATGTTGTATCTTCTAACAAGGTTCTGAATAGTTTACATTTTGAGGGCCTTGCCACAAAATAATACTGTATGTACAAGAATATGCATACACAAACTAGGCACCATTCAGTGATGCGCCATTGTCGTTGACAAATGATTCATTCATTCATACAAGAAAACGCAATCCATGTATTAACCCTCCATAAAAAGAAGAATATAATGGTTGTTCTTCGTCTTAAAGTCACAGTGAAACATTCAGAAACCCATACATTAAAAACAAAGATCATGATGTTTAACTGAATAGTTATTTATGGCTTTTAAACCATGCCATATTATTTTCTGTTTTAGCAAATAGTCAATACACAGTAAACTACCGCCATTCACTGACCCTACTTTTATGCTGTCGTCATTTCAGTGGAATATTGTTATCTTTTGATTTGATGTGGATCTGTTTGTTCAGTTTTGTTTGATCGCTGCAGTTCTAGATATTAACAAAGGAAAAACTGAGATGTCATTTATACCGCCATATTTGTGTGCCTGTCCAAGGGAAAGACTGAGATCCAACCAATTTATACCGCCACATTTGTATGCTTGTCCAAAGTCAGGTCGACATTTTTCCATTTGCTTCTGTTTTTTTAAGGTTAAGGGTTGATAGAACATTGGCTCGTAATATTGTGATTGGCTATATTGTTGATGCACCATTACCTTTTATTTAAACTTTTTTTTATTTTCGCTTATGGAATGTTCTATATATTATCATACAAATTGGTTTGTTTCTAAATATGGTACAACACAGGTGTCATATTACTGACAGCATTGACATTTATTATGTAATAATTCTATTCCAACTCAAATATCAATTTAATCGTTCTAACTGGTTTAAATGGCAATGAAATTATATTCATCTTTCGAAGACGTTTAGCCAAATTCCAGTAAATTTTACAATTGTTTTCTACAAACCTGAACTTTGACTAAAAAATCCATACTTCATTTGTTAACACATAATGACAAAGAGGATGTTTAAAACAACAATTAAGACAAAAATCTTTAAAACAGAATTGTGCAAAAATCATAGAGTGAAACATCCGTCTTCTTTAACATAGCATAGGCAACCATAAAAGATAGATACAATGAAAACGATTCCTGTCAGGAAATGCATCTTTTCCCTCAAAGAATAGTTTGAAGATACTAAAAGGGTAATCAGAAGGCGTAAAACGAAGAAGAACATACAATGTAATGACCAAAAGAACTGGGACAAAAAGACGATGATCTACAATCCACTACACAGAACACTTATGTATGGTTGAGCAACACGAACCCCACAAAAAAACAGAGGTGAATGGTAAGCAGTTCCTGTTCCACTAATGGCACCCCTCGGGTTAATCTTGTCAAAAATAAGGTGGTAATTCACAAATGAGGAAATGCTGTGATTGTGGTTACGACAAATGGAATTTCTTTACATATTATATAATGTGTATTTGATCTCATCTTCCGTAATTACCATGTAATTGTCAACGTCCATTTTAACATGTAAATTTATATCAACTCAAGGGAACCACCATCTGATTGGTCAATTCATGTCACGTTACCAACCTAATCATACACCCAATATTTAGATATATACGCCCAATACTTATTTACCAATATCATCAAATAATGTATCACGGCATATATATAATCATACACCAATTAATTATATATCCATATTTTATAACAAAAATATAGCAGCTCATCCACGGTGTTACCAAACCGTATATAAATACAAGAAAACATGAAAGCAATTTGCCGCACAAATTTATAAATGGGGACCAAAGATTTAGCAGAACTGGCCAGTTTTAAAGCTTGCGACATTGCGACCTCAACTTCAATCGCACGCTTGAATAACAATTGCACTCTGTAAAGGCTGGATTGAATTGAATAACTAATATCGTTTTATTAAATATTTTCTACATTTTTCCAAAGTTAGTCATAATGTATATTTAATTTTACTCCCTAAATTAGATAAATGTTTACTGTTATTGTCTTTGTGTTCCATCATCTTAAATCGATTCTATATTCCTATACCTTTCTCGTAGTTTCTCTATGTTAAGAAGATGGAACACAATTAAGTGTACATAACGGGTGCCATATAGGAAACATGAACTGCTTTTCCTTAGCAAGCACTTGGAACCTTTTAACCATAATGGAAGCGGGAGATTTGGCGCCGTAAAATCTTATTCAACCCACGATTTCTTTGGTAATGCCTGGACCAAGCTAAGTCAGGGCCATTGCGGTTTTCCCAGTTTTCCGGTTGTTGACTGATTTTGTCTGTTTGTTGACTATGAGTTTTGCCATTCCCTTTGGAAGATTGCTCGGTGTTCGGTAACTTTGTTATTACCCTTATTCACTCCGGTGTTTTGGTGAGATCCCTTTTGCTCCTTGTTTTAGTTTTCTGTGCTGTGTAATTTGTTTTGTTTTTCTTCGTTCTGTCTTGTGCCTAAAGTTGCCTGTGTTCATTTTATATTTATGTCCCATTTAAGGGTGTCAACATGCTAGATTCAGCCACTTCAAAACCTTGTGAAAAGGGTAGTGTGTGTTTATATGGTATAGAAATATAAATAGCAATTAAAGAATTGTTACTACTATTTATATTCCTAGATTTGTTTTTGGTCTTACCATCTTCGTAGATGTGTGTCTGATCGTCAAGTAATATTACAATCTCAACATGAGATACCTGTAGATTTCTTGGTAGGTTAGATATATCAAAATATAGATATCTCTGTCCAACTGCAAAATATAAGAGAAAGGGAAAATGTAAGCAAATTGTGTAAGTACACGAAAAACGACAGCAAAACTTCACATATTACACGAATTGCATTCATGTATATTAATTGTGTTTGTTTTATTTACCCATGACGTCACTTTTGAAATAACACGTAATGGAGTTCAGAACAAATACCCATTGAAGACGCTGTATATATCTTTATCTTTATTTTCTTAATAAACCATTGCAATACATAGGTATAAAGAATTACAAAGCTATTTACAAATATATACATGAACAATTACAGTTACAGAGAACAGAAATGGACACATGTATTAGCCCGGAGCACACACACCTTCATTTATGACTTTTATCATTTTACATAACTTCAAAAGATCTGATTTTTCGTTACGGTCATAAAATTTTTAAATTTAAGAACATTTGGCCTATTTCTAAAGTAACTTGGGATGCGGTTCTTACGGGTTTGCTCAAAGTATCGACATTGTAATAATGAAATTCATCTCCAATGGTATTTGTGTCACGGAGGAGACATATCATATTGTTTCTTTCAATATTTTGCCACCTTCCTAGTTCAATGGTAATCTATGATTAGTGGTTCTAAATTTACATAAAATAATGGATTTTTTTTAGTCCAAAATTAAAAGATGGTTCAGGCATAAAATTGTCTTTAAATAAACTGTAAGCTAAGGCTTTTGCGGAATTTTCCGTTTGTGTGTGCCATAGTTGATTATACTGGTTTTTAAGCGTTTGTTTTACTAGTGAAATAAACCAGTCACTATTAATAAAAGTCTGTGGACTAGCAGACGATAATTCTGGACAGTTGAAATAGCAAATAATTGGTGTTGCTTGAACTTTCCATTTGAAATTAAGTGTTATGAGAATATCAGAGAAGTTCCGAAAATATCTGGTATGTCATATGACGCGTAAAATATTTGAAAAATATGAGTAAATACACATAGTCAAAGCAGCTTGAAATATTTTGTTATAAGTGTTAGGATCTATATTTGTCATAGCTAGATGACGATTAAATTTGACAAGATACAAGATGCCAGATATATATCATTGGCGGATCCAAGGGGGGGGTTCCGGGGGTTGGAACCCCCCCTTTTTTTTTGGCAATTTTTTTTTTTTTTTTT
>MJUT01008328.1:637803-675063 GCA_002080005.1 Gigantidas platifrons
AACACGGGCACCAGAGTGAGTCCGTGTCAACATTTACAATGTAGTGTTGTTAGTGTTTTGCTTTGTTGCCATTATTACAGATACGTTAGCATAATTTGCTGTCCATTCCAATTATTTATGTAGAATCATTAAGCAAAATGACATTCGGAAGAGTTTGGGTTCCTGCTCCTCACACGGTACCCGTCGTGTTGCAGACGTGTCGTGCATGATGCTTGTCCTATTTAAATTCGATGAAATATTAAGAACGAAATAATAGTGAAATTATAAACAATGAGAACTGATAATATCAGACAGTGACAAACAATTATTAACCAAAGCAAACACATATTACTACAGATGAACAACATGAAACACCACAAAACAAAGACGGATTGAACACGTGAATCACGTGTGGCATAGATGCTCCACAAATGACACCCATTCAGGCCATTGTTTAGTTCAGTGTATTAGTAATTGTTATTTACATAGATATAAGATAAAGGTTTTAACAAACTATGTGACAAGATAAACAACTCTTAGTTTAAAAAAAAAATATGTGCCAAAATTTCAAACAAACATCATAGTAGTAGTTATACATCTCTTCTCCGTATTCGTTTTTTTAATTGTTTCTTTTTGTCTAGTTTGTTTATGGTGTTTAACGCCACTTTGAACAATATTTCAGTCATCATTTACCAAACCTATCATATAGTCATTCCATATACATGTACCGTTCAATGGTAGTGCAAACTAACGATTCAAATATTTTATTGAGGAAGATGTAAGTAGGAATTTACGTACGTTATTCAAAGGGGTTGTACATTAGGAAGTCTATATATTTTAGAGCTCTCCCACAATCATTAAAGGATGTCAGAATTTAAGAAATAAATTTTAAAAAGTAGTATTACGGCATGTGCTAAAAGGTGGAGTAGAATCGTGGAGTGGAGTCTTGGAGTGGAGTCTTGGAGACACCAAGTTGGAGTGGAGTGTTGAAGACTCCAAGTTGGAGTGTAGTTAATGATTTTTCTGTAGATGTATTTTGTAAACTAGGAATTGATAAATAAAAAAGTAGATGATTACTAGATATTTTAAATCTTTTCAACATTTCACACTACATCAATCATATCAAACAGACCATAATTCAATGTTGAATACCAAGCGAGTCTAATAACAGCTTATGCTCGGGTGATAAATTGTGTTTGATTTCATTATGAATTAAGATATCTCTGAATTCAAACTGTGGATTTTTCTTCCTAGCATAGTCAACATTTAAATGAAAATATGTGTTCTGTAAAGAAGCTGAATTTTTCGGTATTTTAGATCTAGGACTTAGGTATTTTCTGTGATCATATCTTTTCAGCACTAGGTCATTTGGAGCATTTCGATATCTTTCTGAAAATGCTTGTCCACAGCCATAACATTTTCTAATAATTCCAGTCATAAAAGTAAGATGAAATGGTTGGATCTGTGATCACAGGCACTTTTTTCACTCAAAAAATATATGCCCCTCCTCTTCCTTACTTCAAGGTGAACATCTGCCCTTTTCCCCCTACCAACTTCGCCTCAATATTTTTCGTTTATTTGAGATCCTTTCGCTGACCCAATTATATCGTTACAATCCCGATATAATTCTCTTTTCGACTGCCACATTTAAATATACCTACCGCCCTTACACCCCCCCCCCCCCCCCCCTTTAGACGAATTTGACAAGAATAGTCAGCGAAGGTAGCGTGTTTTATTTTTAAGACATTGAATCGGATACAACCACTTCCGGTTTGCGCTGTATTTTTCATATTAATTCCACCTTATATAAAAATGCTGGATTTTCATTGGATAAAAGCTATGCTATTTTTCCGCAAATATTATGATTTTCTCCAATTTTTCCTTCACCATGGTATTTTTTTCCCCGCCATTTTATGTGCCGTGGTATTTTTCAGAAATACAACGGCAGGTGGGAAAATACCATGTCTAAAAATAGATCGTGATTAAAAATAGTAGTATTTCACATTCCGATTGCTCTCGGGATTTATCTTCAGGTAATGATAACCACCGATATTTTTTAATAATGGCCGAATCAGCAGACGGCATGTCGGCAAGTAATTCTGCAGCTGAATATCGATTTGCCGATGCTACCGAGGAAGATGTGTTCAATATTTTAACGAATATTAATTAAAAAAACACAAACAAATCAACAAAATTTGCCATAAAGTTACTGCGTGATTACTGCTTCAGCTTGTCAAAAAACCGAAATGTTGACTTCGAAAATATGGATATTAACGAACTGAAAACGTTTTTGAAGGAATTCTACAATTAAATTGGCCACAATTATTATGTTTATATTTCATGAAATTACCCTTTAACTTTGCGAAAAAGTACAATTGATAAATTTGTCCTCTTTATGAAATATTTACAATGTACATGAAGTTAAAAACTGAATAATACACTATGACCATATCTGTGATTAGATCCAGATTTCAACTGAAAATCATAGGTAGGAGGAATATATTTTGGTTAAGTAAAAAAAAATACATTGTAAAGGCTACAATGCATGTGCTCACGTGTATTTATAAAATACAGCCTCGTTGTCCAAGGGATCATATTGTAAATTTCATGAGCTGCAACATTGTAAAAACCTGTGCTTGTCTGATTCAACGGAACATATTCGGTGGAATTATAGGAATATACCATGCTTGTAAGTGGTATTTGCCAAAAAATACTGGTTTCGAGACTTGACAAATATCCCTCGCCTGTCGGCTCGGGAAATTTGTCCAGTCTCTCAATCAGTATTTTTTGGCAAATACCACTTACAAGCATGGTATATTTCTATATAATTCTACCTTATATAAAAATGCTGGATTTTCATTGGATAAAAGCTATGCTATTTTTCCGCAAATATTATGATTTTCTTCAATTTTTACCTTCATCATGGTATTTTTTTCCCGCCATTTTAAGTGCCATGGTATTTTTCAGAAATACAACGGCAGGTGTGTGCATTAATTCCTTACCGATATCCGCACATGATATTTCTCTTTACATATCTTATTTGGCACTTGTTAAACAATTCCGTTTTTGCACGATACAGAACTATCTGGTCATTGTGAAACATTTACATCACTCAAATGGGTTAACCGAGTCCTATTTCAGAGAGCTGGCACGTGCACATTCATCACCTTTTACAGGGAGTTAAAAGAGAGTTGGGGATGCTCAGGCAGGCGCCCCTCTCGTAACCCCAGAACTACTTCTTCACATCAAGAAGGAATTAAATAGTCCGACAAAAGTTAAGCACCACCTGACTTGTTTCAATAATATATTTTCTAATACTAGTAATGAACTTATTTCAAATCGGTTTGCTGTTTTCGTTACCTGTACACACATACTTACTTACCTGT
Organism: Gigantidas platifrons; assembly: GCA_002080005.1. Lineage (NCBI taxonomy): Eukaryota > Metazoa > Mollusca > Bivalvia > Mytilida > Modiolidae > Gigantidas > Gigantidas platifrons. Next base: position 641,169 of record MJUT01008328.1, read on the forward strand.
GAAACAGGTTATTGATCGATTTTTATTTATGTGTATATGACAGGGTGTGTAAAGTGCCACGTGTACTTTTCAACATTTTTGTTTGCGAACGAAAGCTGATTTTTGTGTGTAGAATTTTAAGTTTCATTTTCTATTGGTTTGGTATGGTGCGGCGAAAATTAACCATACCAGAAAGGTGGCAAGCTATTGGCATGCATAACGGTGGTTTTAGCCATAGAAGGGTGGAAGACCACTTCAGGGTTAACCATTCCATCATTGTACGACTGATGCAACGTTTTCGTCAAACGGGGAATGTTACTGACCGTCCACGTGCAGGTAGACCTCGCAAAATGGAGCCGAGAGAGGACCGGCTTATATCCAGACGGGCGCGGCAACGGTCGTTCAGAACAGCTGGTGCACTTCGTGGTAATTTAGCGTTTGGAGGCCACATTAGCACACGCACTGCAATCAGACGCCTCCACCATCAGGGAATGCGAGCGCGACGACCCATAAAACGTCCACAGTTGACATTACGTCATCGCCATGCTCGATTTGACTGGTCACATGATCATTTGGGGTGGACTATTCGCACATGGAGACGGGTCCACTGGTCTGATGAAAGTCGTTATTGTTACGCCCTACCGACGGTCGTGCAAGGGTTTGGCGCCAACGAAATACTTTATTTCAGGACAACCACAATTTGGGCACAACTGCTTTTGGGGGTGGGAGTGTAACTGTCTGGGGTTGTTTTTCCTTTGACTGTAAGTTGGACTTGTACATTCTTGATGGTAATCTGACAGGCCAAAAATACAGTGACAATGTGCTCGCTCCACGCGTAGTTCCCCATTTCGACAATCATGCGTTGGATGACAGGCCAATGTTCATGGACGACAACGCTAGGCCACATACAGCCCGAATTGTACAACATTTTTTTTTACAGCAAGAGACTGTTCAGACAATTCCATGGCCTGCGATGTCGCCAGACATGAACCCTATAGAGCATGTATGGGACTTTATTGGCCGAAAAATTAACCAACGCAATCCAAAATGTCAAAATATTGACGAATTGAGAACTGCTATCTTACAGAAGTGGCAGCAGTTCCCCCAAGAACGGCTTAGGCGTCTTGTGTGAAGCATGACGAGGCGTGTTACAGAACTTCACAATAAACACGGTGGATATACTCGTTATTGATTTTTATGCATTACACATACGCACAATAGATGCATTTAAAAGATCTTAAAATCTGAAGACTCTGCATTTTAATGCAATGTTAAAAACTTCCATCAAAGACAAACTGGTTTTACGTTTTTCCAGCGCCTGCTTTGAACCCCATTTTTGCCACGTCATACTTCACATCTTTCAGGATGATAAATACTTCGTAGATTGGTAATTTTAGAGCCCTTGGTGTAGTCTTTTAAGAAGTGTAAGAAAAATAGTGGTATCTATTTTATTGTTTTGACAGTATTGATGTAAAAAAATATATCGATAAAAATAAAGGGTGGTGCTTAACTTTTGTCGGAGTGTATATATACAGACTGATTGAGCTTTCTACATGGTGTGCTTGTTTAATAGGTTTTTTTGCCTCCTTAGACCAGGCAATTTCCTAGTTCAAGTACCAGAATTTTGCACATTGATCAAGTAGAAGCATTGGATAATGGTTATGTTTCACCCATAGTTTGTTTGATATGATTGATGTAGTGTGAAATGTAGGAAAGATTTAAAATATCTAGTAATCATCTACTTTTTAATTTATCAATTCCTAGTTTACAAAATACATCTACAAAAAAATCATAAACTACACTCCAACTTGGAGTCTTCACTGAGACTCCACTCCAACTTGGAGTCTCCAAGACTCCACTCCACGACTCCACTCCACCTTTTAGCACATGCCTATAATTACATGTATTAATTAATAACCAGTGTATATATAATATACAGGTATTATTTACATATCAAGTAATTTAATTGTTGTTTTTCTCTCTCCACGATATAGCTGAAATACAGATAGAGTTGGTGTTAAACACCAATCAATCAATCAATGATATATTCTAATTTTCTGTTGTTTGTAGCTTTGGTTTAAATGTAATTATTGTTTTCTACACATATAAAGATTGATTCTTTTCCTGCTGAGTCCAGTAGCACAATTCTTAATAATAATAAAAAAAATCGAAAATAAATATTTTCTGACGACAAATAAATCTGTTGTTCAAATTTTATTTCTAGAGTACCCTTAAGGATCCCCACAAAAAAGTCAATGTCGATGTCAAGGTTGGTGTAAAGGATACAACAGAAAAGTCGCATCGAACATCATAAAAAGCATGTCGTTTTCTTCGACCACAGTTTCTACAACACCTTTTGAAGGACAAAAGCCTGGTACAAGCGGTCTAAGAAAAGCTGTCAAAGTGTTTCAACAACAAAATTATACGGAAAATTTCATTCAATGCACACTTGCCGGTGCGCTTGGAGAAAAACTCGTGGGAAGCACTCTTGTTGTTGGAGGTGACGGTCGATATTTCATGAAAGATGTTGCTGACAAAATTGTGAAAATTGCAGCTGCAAATGGGGTAAAAATCATAATACATACACACACAAAAATTAAAATGATATTGGGGCATGCTAAGGGAAATAACTCTATTTTCAAATGGGATCATAACTAAATGATTGATCATGTTATTTTTAGTTGCAGAGACAAATTGTGTCAATTAGACATTCAGATTGTTTAATCATTTACTGTCAACCAATTTTTTGTATTGTAACTTCACAGTAATTAAATGTTTTGGACCCCCAACTGCAAGGGACCAACCACAGGGACTTCCTCCCGATCACTAAATTTGCCCCACTGATTTATTTTTTTACTGTCAATGTATTATCCACTTAAAAATCACAAGGGAGTACAACATTACTAACCCTCCCACGCTTCAACTCGTTTTATTTTTTTTCTCTTCAATTTCTCACCTTATCGCTTTACGGATCTTTTAAATAATCCAATTTGCAATGATTTGTCACATAATTTATCCTTTTAGCACCTTAATGCAATTATCGATCCAAACATCGAAAAGTTAAAATCCTACATTTCCTTGGATACACTGGTTTTTTTCCGATTTTCGGATGCTTTCAAATAATGATAAGATAATGTCAACGTTTTGTATCTTAGGAAATGTAGGATTTTAACTTTTCGATGTTTTGATCGATAATTGGATGTGTATTAAGGTGCTCAAAGGATAAATTATGTGACAACTCATTGTATTGGTAACAGTGCCCAGGACTCGACCTACAGAGCTGCCCAGTACATCCATTGTGACTTATATGGGGATACTCTCTAAAATGAGAGATTTTTTTTATTATAATTATGGAAAGCCTAATCGTGGACCATGGTGGTTTCTGTGCTGTAACATTTGTTTTAAATGATGGATCCTTCTGAATATAAGAAAAAAAAGATTCTTGGCACAAAACTAAGGTTTTGATTAGTTTGGGAGATGTTAATCATACCTTTCTAAACAAAAGGCCTCAATGTTCCAATAAGGGGGTTTTCTGTTTATTGTTCATTTGTTTTTACAAGTTTTTATTTTAATGAATTCCTTTCAGAGATATGCATTGTATTATTTCAGTTTTTGACATTAAAAGAGGAAAGAATTTCACAATTTGAACGGTTGAATTATTTTCTTTCCAGTTTTAATGTGCAAATTGTTCATTTTTATGGCTTATTGGTGGACCATTAAAAAAATTGCTGTTTTATTTGTAGAAGGGATCTAAAAGGGGTTCAAATACAGAAATTTTGCATATTTGGAATGTACATACGTGTAGAATTTACATCTAATTTTGATATGATTTTATGCTTTGAATTGATTGTGTTGAGAACTTTTGGTAGTATGTCTACATATTACATCTATCTCTAATGGTTTCTGAGATAAAGTCAACTGAAAGGGGCCAAAAGTGCCAATCTCCAAAATATCAAGTTTTGCTAAAAGGGAACAATGCTTAAAATGGTAAAACTAGACAACTGTGCTAAATACTATGGGTCCAACCAATTACCGTCACCAGCATATTGTGTCTAGCACATTGGGTATTTGGACAAGGGGGGTAAAATTCTTTGATACTCCCCTTATCTTGGGTACTACCTTGTGAAAGACCAGTCCTTATAATGTAAATTCAAATGATTCTATTATCAGATCTATTATTAATAATAAAGACATGCAAAAATGGAAGAAATTTCCTGTATATATAAAATATTAACCTTTATTCCAGGCTGAGTCATGAAACCTTGGTGAATTTTCGGTATTCAAAATGTAATGGAGCTTAAAAGTGTCAAGTTTTTTTTTTAAAACTCCTATTTTGCATTTTGTTAAATTTTGTAAATTGTACATAATTACATTTTTTTCTACTTTTGTCTCCTTTAAATTGACTGAAGCCAATTATCATAATTAAAGGAAACACACATTTTAACTCTTTTGGTTGAATTATTTATCATGTTTATGCTTTAAAGTGATATTACAATTTGTGAAGGTTTTATTTGCTTCTTCTAAAATCAAAGCTTAAAAACTATTCATGACTATTTCTAATGTATTCAGAAAATAATCAGGATTACATCAATATTTTGGAGGATAATCAATTAAATTAGAATGCAAGTAATTTTACATGATAGATTATTACGGTACACCTCACCTGACTACTTGAAAAAAATGTAATCAATTTTACAACTGATTAATGATTACAATTATGATTATTCCAAGCCTGGTTAGCATTTGCTTTTAATATACACTTGTTCAACATTTGTCAACATGCTGTGCTCTGTGTAGCCCTTTATGTCTTGGGGAGAGAGGAATATCTGTTAAAGGGTACAGAAGATAAACGCAGTGTTTAACCACTATTGTTTGCATGTCTGCGTCAGGTAACTCCGTTATTTCAATTGACAAAAAATTCAAAATCATAATGATACAAGAACTTGTATTGCCTTCTCTAGGAATAAAATGAAAAGCAAAAAATACCCCACTGTCGGAACAGTTCTACATTTACAACAAAATAATACAGCACTGTCGGAACAGTTCTACATTTACAACAAAATAATATCGCACTGTCGGAACAGTTCTACATTTACAACAAAATAATACGCACTGTCGGGACAATTCTACATTTACAACAAAATAATACCACACTGTCGGAACAATTCTACATTTACAACAAAATAATACAGTACTGTCGGAACAATTCTACATTTACAACAAAATAAAACCGCACTGTCTGAACAATTCTACATTTACACCAAAAGAATACTGCACTGTCGGAACAGTTCTACATTTACAACAAAATAATACTGCACTGTCGGAACAGTTCTACATTTACAACAAAATAATACCGCACTGTCAGAACAGTTCTACATTTACAACAAAATAATACCGCACTGTCAGAACAGTTCTACATTTACAACAAAATAATACTGCACTGTCGGAACAGTTCTACATCTACAACAAAATAATACTGCACTGTCGGAACAGTTCTACATTTACAACAAAATAAAACCGCACTGTCGGAACAGTTCTACATTTACAACAAAATAATACCGCACTGTCGGAACAGTTCTACATTTACAACAAAATAATACCGCACTGTCGGAACAATTCTACATTTACAACAAAATAATAACCGCACTGTCGGAACAATTCTACATTTACAACAAAATAATACTGCACTGTCGGAACAGTTCTACATTTACAACAAAATAATTCCGCACTGTTGGAACAGTTCTACATTTACAACAAAATAATACCACACTGTCGGAACAGTTCTAAATTTACAACAAAAAATATTGCTTTAACTGAAACCTGTCCATGTTCTGATGAATCTTGATTTCTAATTTTCCTACAGGTTTCCAAATTAATAGTTGCACAAAATGGGTTGATGTCTACCCCAAGTGTATCGTGTGTGATCAGGAAGTATAAAACAGACGGAGGTATAATCCTGACGGCCAGTCATAATCCTGGAGGTCCAGATGCTGATTTTGGTGTCAAGTTTAACATCTCTAATGGAGGTATTTTTAGTAACGTATAATAAATTGAAGTACCAGTGTATTTTGTTGATATGATGATCTAGAGATACATATTAGGTTTAAGTCAGTTTCTGAAATATACTAAACAATACATTGAAACAAAGCCATCTGCAAATGTACAACTGCAAAATAAAATTGTCTATTTTTCTACACAATGGTTTCTGTGCAATAACTGTTGAAACATTACAACTGTGGGCAATGCTAATTGTAAGTGTTTTAAGTATGTGTGTTGGATTATCTCCCCTTTATTTGCACTCATTTTGAAATAACTTCTTTCAAGGTGCTAAAATACAGGTTTAATTAATACAAATTGATGGAAATGGTAACAAATTATATAGAAATTCTTTGTAACGAAAGAAAAATGTTGAGAAAAAAATATTTCAGACTCAATATGTCTTAAAGAGTTCAAGGGAGTCATTACAAACTGGTCGAAGGGTGCTAATCATGCATCTGTAATGTTACTTTACGATTTACCATGAAGTTATTTGTTTTAATATTAAAAACATCCTTTAATTAATTTTCCTATGTTTTAGGTCCAGCACCAGAGTCAGTGACTAATGCTATGTATAAATTAACTACTACTCTAACGGAATATAAGATATGTAATGATTTGAATGCTGACTTGTCCACCATTGGGGAACAACAATACCAAGTGGACGGACATCCATTCACAGTACAAGTTATAGATTCTGTATCAGATTATGTGGATTATATGAAAGAAATATTTGACTTCCCAGCAATAAAGGCATATCTGTCATCACCTGATGTTAATGTTCTCTTAAATGCTATGAATGGAGGTTTGTATACCGTAGTGACAATACATTGTTTAGAAAAATTTAATAATTTTGTGTAAATGTTTAATTTTGTTCATCTAACTGTAAATTGATATTTGAGTCGATTTATTACTAACGTGTCATAATATATGACATTAGGCCATTGAATACAGACAGACCTGTACTAAAAATCGAAACTGCATCAGTGGTGTAATGGTTAGGTCGAATGTGGTATATCGTGAGTTCGAGCCCTGATCTTTTCAAACCAAAAACTATAAAATTGGTATTTGCTGCTTCTCATCTAAGCACACAGCACAAAGGAGTAAGACTGGTTGCCATGGAATCAGAGGGGAGCGACATATCTACCCAGGGACTGTAAGTCTGTTGTTTGAGTGAGCCACCACCATGAAAATCCAGCTCATTAGATCATTGAGTATGGACATGTGGTAATATTTGCTGTACTTCAATAACTGTGACAAAATTACATGTTTTTTTTAAGCCAAGTAAAAATGTAAAACAATCAAGATATCACAACAATGTGTAATGTGCCACATTTTGCCATCCCCGAAGATAACTTATAAAATTAATTTTCATAAACAAACATATAATCTACTGACCAATGATTTACCATAAATTTGGAAATTTTGGCGTCTGGGTATTTTGGCAGTTTTTTTTCGAGAGGCATGTGTTTAATTTTGGCGCTTTCTCAAATTAATGTGTTTAATCTTGGCACCCTCAGAAACAGACGATGTTTTCATTTTGTTGATAACCCATTTATTGGAAAAAAAAACTGATTTCTGTTGTACTTCAAAGACCTCCTCGATAAAGAAGGAACAAGGCAAAAGAACCTGAATGAAAGAATCGGATATGGTCATAATTGCATATAACTCTGTAATTCGGGATTCAACGTTGAAAGAAACTGAAAAATGAAAATAAATTTTATTGTCATTAAAAGATAAAACATTAAAGTACAATTTGCTGGAAGATATGCAAGATTTTTCACCAACATATAATTTCTTAATTCCTCTGAGTTGTGCAGTAAAAGTAAAAAAAATCAAGAATAATCAACGATTCTTTAGCAAAAGGAAGATCAAGTTTATCCTTAATGTCAAGTACATATAGGGTTACAGTCAACACTGCCTATTTGCATACAACAAATGTCAGAGCATACTATCCATTTATACAGAGTATTCAATAATACGATAAACGAAATTCCAGCAAGGGGAGATAATGCAGGTTGATCAGTCATTATATTGTCTACACTCCACATGTATCAGTATATTATAGACTATAACATCTTTCTGATTTATATAGTGATGGGACCCTATGTTATGAAGATAGCCTGTGATGAGTTAGGTGCTCCTGTATCTAGTACTGTGAACTGTAATCCATTGCCTGACTTTGGTGGCCTACATCCTGACCCCAACCTAACATATGCTGCAGATCTTGTTGCTGAGCTAAAGAAAGGAACTCATAGTTTTGGTTGTGCATTTGATGGAGATGGGGTAAATCTAAAAATGAAGCATTGCTAAAGTGGCATTAAACATCATAATCTGTAATCATGTACATGTATATAATAAAGTGTCTTCTAACCAACACTCCCCCCCCCCCTCCCCTACAACTGTTTTATGGAATTAGCCAACGTCCAATATTGTGTTTTGCCTTCAGCTAATTTGATTTTGTCAGTATTACTCTCTATCTAGACATATTCTTGAACTGATACTTTTCAATATTTGTGCTCAGATAAGAAAAAAGTAATTATGATTTCAAGAGTTCTCACACTTTAGTATAATATTACAGTTAAACACCAAAAGATTTTATTGGTGAACATGAGAGACTATCAAAATTACACTTAGACACAAATTAAAGAAAAGGAACAACACTTTTATAGCTGTTCTGCATTTTTACAGTCATGTGCATGTTTTTTTTATTCATGTTAACAATACTATTTTAGGTCAAAGGTATTTGTTCGTCGTATTGATAATCGTGGAATTGTTAATTATCACTGTTTAAACTTTCTTTTCATACTATTTTACAGGATAGAAACATGATATTAGGTAAAAATGCCTTCTTTGTTACTCCTTCTGATTCACTGGCAGTGCTAGCCAACAATCTAGAATGTATTCCATACTTCCAGAAGACAGGTGTTAAAGGTCTAGCCAGAAGTATGCCTACCAGTGGTGCAGTAGACAGGTAAATCAATGAAGGTACAAAGCAATATACTGAGGCCATCATTAATTAATTGTTTGTTTGCCCAAACACGACCTACCAGAAAAAAAGGGTGTCTACTGGAATTTTTTTTCTTTAAATACAAATGTATTTATTTTATTTTTCTGTATTTTCAATTTCCGTAGCGATATAATTTCTTATTCAAATTTTAACAACCATTGATTGCAGCATGCAGTCAAACTTCAACTGTAAATCATGTTCAGATTGCTAGTACACATTATTTTTGGGTGAAAGAATATTACTTTAGTTTTGATAAGGTGAATTTTGACTGCAAAACTACCACATTTCATTCTTATTCCACAGACCAGTTGTCATTATGGTAATAAGTATTTAAACATAAATATTGAATTTTATTTTCTGTTATACAGAGTGGCAAAGGCTAAAGGACTTGAATGTTTTGAGGTTCCAACAGGATGGAAGTTCTTTGGTAACTTGATGGATGCTGGTAGACTGTCATTGTGTGGTGAAGAAAGTTTTGGTACTGGGTCAGATCATATACGTGAGAAGGATGGACTATGGGCTGTACTAGCATGGTTGTCAGTTCTAGCTAGCAAGAAATGTAGTGTAGAAGATCTACTGTTAGATCACTGGAAACAATATGGACGTAACTTTTATACAAGGTGTGATTTAAAACATGTTGATCACATGATTTAAAACATTGATCATGTGATGTAAAACATATTGATAGTGTGACTAAAAACATATTGATGACATGATTTAAAAATATTGATCATGTGATTTCCAAATGCAGAAGATTTTGTTTTGCTAACTTTGGGATAAATAATCTATATTGTTATTTAAAGTACTTTGAAAACATTGCTGCAAAAATGAAGGAAAGCACATTTTCATATTTTGCAATTAAAAAACTGAAGAAAAAAGTTTCATTTGTGGTAACTTATTCCAAAGCATTCTAATTTGACTTAAGTTTGATATACATGTAAGACTCCACAGATATTTCACTGAAATGGCCTCAGAGCCACACAACTGTATGAAACCAAATTACATACTATATATTATATGGATGTAAATGGACATAATTTGAACATTTGTTTTAATCAAAACTGTAGAAATAGTGCTGCTGTGGTTACCATTACATCTAAAATGGAAAACATAACTCGTACCCTAAAGACAACTGATTACCCAATACCTAAGAGAGAAGTACTCCTTTGATAGTTCATCAGTACAATCATTGTTTTGGTGTCAATCAAAATGCGTAACACATAACATAGGAAATTTTTTCAGAAATAACTGTACCTAGACTATACATGCTTGATTACTGAATGTTCAAAATGGCTTCCTTTACTTCAAAATTTATGTAGTATAAACATCAACAACTTTTTAAAATAGAAAATACTGCATTTAAATTTTACCTACTGGATAATGAGCCGTGTAACATAAGTTTTTTTTTCTAAATCTTGAATCACTGATGTTAATTTTTTTTTGCTCAAGTTTTGATTTATTTATAAATATGATTGATCCATTAAGTATAGAAACTTGTTGTATTATAGTTTAGTTGCATCATTCTTTTACAGATATGATTATGAAAATTGTGAAAGTGCTCCTGCAGAAACAATGATGGAGAATTTAAATAAAAAGGCTGATGATGGAAGCCTAAAGGGTCAGACATTTACCTCAGGAGGAAAGTCTTATAAAGTAGCCATTACAGATAATTTCTCCTATACAGATCCAATAGATAAAAGTATTACTAAAAAACAGGTAGGTAAGACATATTATGATGGTTCTCAAGTTATTGTGAACCAAGTTACACCTATTTTAATTGGTATTGAGAAAGGATTACAAAAATTATTATCAATATTGGACAACATTTGACTTCATTATAATTTTTGAAAAATTGTATAAAAGTATTTAATAGTAAAAAACAGGTATGTAAAATGTATGATGATGTTTCTCAAGTTATTGTGGGGTCCCTGTCAGATTATGGTAGACCTATTTCAATTGGTATTGAGAAAGGATTTAATTTTTTTTAATCAATATTGCACAAGAATTGACTTCAGGATAATTTTTTCGAAATTGTAGTTTTATAAGAAATATATTGGAAAAATTGGTAGCATTCAAATTATTTTGTTCGTTGTCTGTAATTAATTTTATATATATATATATCATATGTTTAGATTAAAATACAGGTGTTTTGTATATGCATTATCAATGATTGTCCCAAACCTATATCGTTTACCCTATATCGCACCCCTATAACTATAACTTTGTATATTCAGAAATGTCACTTAAGGTGGTACCATACACTTCAGGTAAAATTTGATCTGCTCGTTTAATTTTCTTATTTTTTTGGCAGTGTGTTTGAATATATCCACTGTAATAAATATCAAAATTTTAACAAATTCCAACCAACAGACTCAGAGCTATAAATTCACTAGTCACATAGCAGCTTTTCTCGCTGTGGTTTTGATCACCAAGATGCTTGAAATCTGCATACAAACATCATATGATCAAAACATTCAACTGATTTTAAAGAGTTAGAGTTATCTCCCTGTAGTGTATGGTACCCCCTTAAATTAATATTAAATTAATATTTCATTTCTTAATAATATTTTAAAATATTTCAATTATACAAACCTTCTCTCCTTTCTTACAACACAACTACAACGAGTGCTCAACAATATATATATACCTCTTTAAATTTGAAGTGTTACAAAAAATTCAAATTAACCATAAAAATTAAAATTTTACTATAGATTTTTCAGATTTTTGGAATTGTTATGGATGTATATAAATATTAGAATTTGACCAATACTTACAAATATAACAATTTGAATACATATGAAAGAAAATTAAAAAAATTATAAATTTGAAAGGGGAAGTAACTCTATCCAGAGAAATATAGTGAATATCTAAAAACATGTATTATCAGGCGTTTTACAAAAGTGCGGATTTTAAATTTTAACGGTGTATGAAAAGCGCGGGACTTCCTGTCATCATAAGCGTGGGGACATTTGTGTTCAGTCTTTGCACAGGGAAAGACGCAAAATTTACCCTGTGTTACCAAAATCTCGTGTACCATGCCATTGAATTGATGGATATGTCGACATGTAAAGAGGAAATTTTCGTAAATACTGACATGTAACTGTACACGATTTTTAGACAATCCTTTTAACCTTTATCTTAACACAGTGCTGCATTTTAATAAATTGCCGTTTTATGAACATTTTAGATGCCGTTTTAGATGTTTTAGTGACTTTGTTCTCAACATCTTTTTATGACAATTACCTTATGTATATATGTTTTACGAAATATATTTAAAAAACTTTACAGGTAAATCCTGATTTTATAAAAATCAAATGTGCACTTTTGAAACAAAAAAATCCGTGCTTTCGTAATAAAAAATCTGCGCTTTTGATATGCCAATCCGTGCTTTTGTAAATCTCCCGTATTATCAAAGGCATGGTAGGGGCCCGGGTGGCTCAATGAGTTAGGTCGCTGGATCTAACAACTCATACAAGCCTATCACCAATACGGGGTGGGTTCGTGCCCAGCTTTGTAAATTACAAAAAAGGGTGCACTCGACTCGCAGCCGCAAGTGATAAAGTTTACCAGTTACTATATCACCTATATCACCCCTCGGGCCGGTGGCCCTTGGGGTGATATAGGATTCTCTGGTTGATACGGCATGTGATACAGATTTTGACATGTAATATTCAGTTATATAAAATGTAATAATTATACACAAGTTCACATCATGATATATCTGAAGTATTGGTGATGTTGATATTAAAGACCAATCAATCCATGAAAATAATTAATTTCTAAAATAGAATTCTTGCAATGTATATTATAGGATTAAACTTTTCTTTTCAGGAGTTCATGCATGTGTACACGGTGACTGCATCGGCACCGTGTACACAGGCATGAACTCCTGAAAAGAACCGTTTAATCCTTATAATTCTTCAATGCAATACTGAACATAAAAATATATTCTTGCATATCCATGGTCTAAAAATCACACAAATTAAAATTCAACGAAATGTTGTTGACGACGTTGGCACATTAACAATGTGACGTCATATGAAGACTTCCAGCTTAAAATGTAAAGATCAGACGTCCTTAGGCTTGGTGTATGCTTCAATTTTGATAAAATTTAACTAAAAGATGTTTGCAAGGTAGGCATTTTAATTATTTTTGTGTATTATTGTAAATATGGCTTTCAATTTGACACTATCGTAGTTTCCGTCATCGGTCGCCATATTGTTTATGCTTGTTAAACAAAAAAAGGTTTGAGTTATGAACAGATCAAAAATGCAAAAGTTCATCGAGTTATGAACAAATAAAAAAAAAAACACAGGTGACAGTGCTCTTGTCCAATCAAAAGGCACCGAAATGATATACAACGTACATTAATTCTATAAGAATTATTTTTTAATATTTCTTTTCTTAATTCTTAAATATTTAAATTTGGTCTTTATATTTCAGGGAATTAGAATAATATTTGAAGATGATTCTAGAATAATTTTCCGTCTCAGTGGTACAGGAAGTAGTGGCGCCACCATTAGACTATATATAGAAGGATATGAATCAGATCCAGCAACGTTTACTTGTGATCCTCAGGTATCTTCTTTCTTATGACCAAAAAAATACTTAGTGGAAGGTTTTAAAAATATGAGCAGTTTAAAATTCATTTAGTTCTAAGTTCCCTAATGACTGACTATGATTATTTGGACGGTCAGTAAATTGTTGAAGGGTGAGCGCTTTAGCGAGAACCCTTCATTTATTTACTTACCATCTAAATAATCATTGTCGGTCACAGGAACTTAGAACATTTTTGTACGATGTTGCTGATCTATAACTTGAAACAGTAACTAAGTTTTTTCCACGAAGTATGTTTGACAGACTTTCTTGGAAGTTCTATGGCTAAATACGTAATGGTCACTAGACAAAATTAAGCACTGCCCACTGACCTGTAATTTTCCATCTGCATCATTTCGTAACTGCACGTTTATCTATCGTCTGCATCGTTATTTTTATGAATGGAATTTTCCACTGGCCAGTAAAGCATATTAATCTTGTTCTCTAGATTTCCATATATGGCTCTCCTTTCTATCGTTATTTTTAGGAATGATTTAATCCAATCATAGGTCGTCAAATAAATGCAACATCGTACAATATTTTTTAAATGAATTGCATAATATGCTGAAAATAAGGATATAAATGGATTCTTTAGATAATTTATTAAATATTTGTTAATTATGAATAGAAAGTTTAAGCCGTGATGGTCACCAATTCCATCAATATCTACAGAATGAACTATCACCTCTCACCTCAAATCATTTAACATTAAAAAGACTTGTGACATATGATGTTGGAAATCCAGGCCCTGGCTTCGGACAGGCATAAATTGTGGCAGGATTGAACAAGTTAATGGGATCCCAACCTGTCCTCTTGATAATTGGATCTCCTACAGCAATGCAGATATAAACAAGTGATAAAAAACCTCCACAGATTTACAGGTAACAATTAATTCTGTTTTCCCTGTAATAAAAGAGTTATTTCCCTTAGACCATATTGTGCTTGACGTTTGCTAATTTCTGTTTCAGGATGTTCTGAAGCCATTGATTGACATAGCATTACAGATTTCACAACTCAGAGAACTTACTGGTCGACAATCTCCCACTGTTATCACATAAAAAACAAGAATTTTGTGAATGTCCAAAATAGGAAACATAGTTTATTTGATTGATTAATGTTTTGTAGTGGTTTGTTTAAAGAGGGTCTGATAAAAATAGGTGCATAAATAATCATTTTTGGCTCACCTGGCCAAAAAGTAATTTGTGAGATATTGTCATTACTCTGTGTCTGTCTGTCTTGTCTTGTCTGTATCTGTTTAAACCTTTCATATATTTATGATCTGTTGAAACTCATTGTGCCATTTGAAAGCAAACTTAGCAGGAATATTCCTTGGATTGTTTATTATTATTATTATTATTATTATTGTGTGACTAGTGGATTTTTTAAGATTACCACCACCACAGGACCCTAATAGGAAAATGTGATGAAAAAAAAAGAGTACCAAACTGGTTGAAGCGGGGTGCATTTTATTTGCAAAATCATGTTTCAGATTTTTTTGAAAATCAAAAACATGTTTTATGTGAAATAAAAACGTTGTGATTCACTTTAAATGATTTCATTGTAATTTCACAGGACGCCGTCTTTGTTTCAAATTGGATCATGCTCGATCTTCGATTCGCTTGATTCAAGATCATGATTTTGACATTAATTATAAAACGTGGAATCGGAATCCGGATTCTGAAACACGATTCGGATTTCGAATTAAAAAATGTGTCCCATAACTGTACTTCTGATTATTGAGTTGTCATCTACAAAATTTGTGTTTTTGTCTTGATTGGAAATTTAAATGTGACACTACTTCAGTAGATGTGGGGAATTATCAAGCCCGGATTATCCTATAGGCTAATATAGGCTCCAGCCTAGGACCCCTCAAGCTGAAAGATTTTCAAATATGAATTTTTAAGCTGTGTAAATGTCGTTAAAATATATCGTGGGGCCCAAAAAGGTCATAATCCAGCCCTGGGCATTATTGGAAAATATGTTAAAGAATAGTTCTTTAGAACAACTGAATTATTTGAAGTTTTCCTTGTATGAACATTCTTAGGATAGTACTGGATGAAAGTCTTCATTTTTGTGTTGATTGCAAACCCAAGCTTGTTAAGCCACTTTACAAAAATTTGGTAAGAATATATCTTTGATTATCTTCTACAAAGATCTTGCAACCAGTTTGCATTTTATGCTGATTTGAAATGGATGAACATGACTTATTTTGCAGTTAAAGGCTGGTTATGGGGTACTGCCACTTTCAATAATATTTCAGTTTAATACATGTATATCAATAGGTTAGTTTTATTGGAAGAGGAAACCTGAGTACCCAGGGAAAAAACCACTGACCTGCAGCAAGTCACTGACAAACTTTATCACAGATTGTTGTATCAACTACACCTCACCATGAGCAGGTTTCGAACTTGCAACTTTAGTGTAAATCCGGCTACCATACAATCACGACTAGGACTTTCACATATATACATGTAGTAACATTGTTCATATTGATTAAAATTGTGTGGATATTGATTATCCTTGCTGCTTTTTTGTTGAGTAATAATTCATATATTAAGAGCTTTATTATTTACATTTGTTATACAAAGTATTGTGTGATATTTTGATAGACAGCACCTACAATTATTTTTACGTGAATTCCAAGATGACAATGTTTTACAATGTCAAACAATTTAGCATTACAAGCTATGTAACATAACTTTATATTAAAGTTAGCAAAGAATATTTTTTAATGTTATATTTTATTTTATTCTTGAAATTTAACAGTAGTATTTTTTTCTATGCATAATTAATAACTAGTCATACAAATATTGATGGCAAACTGACGCACTGTCCAGGGTACAACATCATATAGTAAATGAAGATGACAACAATGTGTTGATGATGTCACTGTTTTTGTACCTGTTGTTTCTTACATCCATAATTGTAGGTCTGTTGTTATTGTGACAGGGGCTACTCTGTCGTTAACCCTTTAATTTCAGAACTACAAAGCCATATACATGGTTGATTTTATTAATTATCAACTGTTTATAGAATTAATATTTCAATTTTCTTTTCCACATGTAAATTCAATGGTTAGAACCATATTGTAATTTAAAAATTGTTATTGAAAAAAATTGTAGAATTTATAATATTATTCATGAACTGCAAATTAAAATATGTATTTTAGTTATTTTTTTCATTTGATCAAATCAAAGACTATAAAACTGGCTTCTCCGTTGACCATGCAGCATAAAGGTGTAAGAGCAAAGACTGGTTGGCTCAGTATCTGGCTAATGTGTCTGAGTGGAGCTACATTCCTACCCACAGAGTTTGTCGATGACTCTGGTTTCCTCCACCAATAAAACTGACCGACAAGATATAACTGAAATATTGTTGAAAATGACGTTAGAAAGGTTAAGACTTTGAGGAGAGCACATGTAGGTGTTTAAGATGTCATAGACTTATGACGCATGGTCATCCCATTGGTCTACAGTATGTTTTTCACACAATATATGTGTTGCTGTTTTCATGATATGTATATGTTATCTGGATGTGAATTAATTGATACCGAAAATATCAGCCTGCCGAGCCAGAATATGAAGTTTGTTGGCGAGTGAGCGAAGCGAACGAGTCACAAACTTCATATTCTGTCGAGCAGGCTGATATTTTTCAGTATCAATCATATTCACATTCAGATGACATATTTATCATCCTTAAATCAACCATAAACACGGATACATCTATATTTGTATTTTCGCTGGAAAAATTACATAATTCAAAATACGCTTCCCTAAAACCATAGTTCATAAGTAGTTTGCAAATATACCATTCATTTTTACAGGTTTATATAAATGTTAAGATTGTTGCATTTTTCCTTTAATTGTGATATTCATTGGGTTTTTTTTTATTACAAACATCAAAGTCACCCATTTTCATTAAAGGTTTTGTTCCGGTTTAGAAAACATGAACGTCACAACCTTCCTTATGACGTAAAAAATTATGACGTCTCAGCAGAGGTTATCAAGAATTGTGTAAAGTACATTTTTGTAGGACGATGTTTGTTGATATTTCTAACACGACAGTTCCTAATTTGATATATGTTTAAAAAAAATAATGTTAACTAGCTAATGGTGTTGATGAATTTTATTTATTTTTGCCATCTTTACAGGAATTATCGTTTAAATGTTAGAATTTGGTGATAACTCCTGCTGACTGTTAATAAGTCCTGCTCAGCTCACGCAGACTTTGATATGAGTTTTGCTTATGGAGCCAGCAGGTAGATATAGCCGAAGGGAAGGATGATAAGTGTTTATTACTCTACTGAAGGTACATGATAATTATACAATTTCTTATAAAAAACTTTCTACTCCCTTGTAACCCTAGCCCTACCCGTGAACTTGCTTCAATGATCTAGCAGTATAAATATCCAACTAAGTATGTTGGTCAAGTACAAAGCGAACAACATCAGAATATGAACCTTGTTCTCACCATGACATAACTGATAAATTGCTCACTTTGTGCTAAACAATCGTCATTCAATGAAAAGTACATCAAAATTGTACAAACAGCAGATAAAAGAACAAATTACTAGTAATAGAGAATCTAATTTGTTGAAAGAATCTGGAATTACATATTTTTGACTTAAGAGTATTTTCCTCTCTTTAAAGAACTAGAAACTTAATTCTGTAATTAATTCCATTGGTTTTTATTTCAACAGGAGATATCTTATACATTTGAGTTAGTTGCCAAATGGTTTTACTTGTTTTTTGCATGGAGTTATTCCCCTTGGATCAAGTTTTTTTTTCTATTGTCAGAGTCCAAGAATAATACATATGCTAATAAAATGTGAATATAATTATTTAATATCCTTTAAAAACAATGAATTATGTTGGCAATAGAAATAGAGGGGATATATTTATGGTGTTTAATGCCACTTTCAACAATATTTCATTTATATCGTGGTGGTCAGTTTTATTGGTGGAGCAAACCGGAGTACCCGAAGAAAACCAACGACCTGTTGCAAGTCACTGACAAACTTCATCACATAATATTGTATCAAGTACACCCCGCCACTAGTGAAACAGAAATATATTTATACAGAATATAAACTGATAAAATAAAATGTCCCAAACCATGTGTAGTGCATATTCACCAAACACTGAACAAGCAAATTTAAATGTCCTTGTAATTGTTCTCTATCTACAAGTTGTCATTTTAGACCGTCATTACCACTATAATAATACATTGCATGTGGAACAGACCTATATCATACATGTAATTTAAACAATTCGGCCTGTAATGGAATGCTATGTTTTATATTGTGTCAATATTTATATACATTCCACGCAGGTATCCTTTTAGAAACCAGTCAGATAGATACATAATGAAAAGAAAGTTTAAACAGTGATGGTCAATATCAACAAAGCGAACAATCACCTCTCATACTAATTGAACTCGCTGAACAAAAAAGACCATGACATATGATGTTGGAAATCCAAGGTCCTGGCTTGGGACGCTGTATGATTGTAATATGTATTTCCTGTGACTGTATCATAAAATGATCATGTACAATGTATAATTTAAGATGTTGAGTTAGATTGCTGTCAGTGTAATAAAGATACATATGTATATACCATCGCCACACGCTTAAACACATGTATAATGACGGCCTTTAGTTAGAGAAGCTATTTTTTATAAAGTGAGTTTGGCCGAAGGAGATAAATTGTTGGTCATTATACCAAGTGAACCTCTGCTGCAGTGTACCAACGGTGTTGGTTCAAACACTGCCTCTGGGAGAACCCAAAAATATTTGAACTCCAAACACTTGGGTTAAATATTCAGACGTTTTTATTAAAAATATTTTATACAGCCCAGGATCCAGTGGGGTAGATACATTTATCAGTTAGAAAAGATATGGATGGAAATGGAAATGAGAGACTATTCAACATTACACTTAAGACATAAATTCAAGTAAAGGAACAGTGCTTTTATTGCTGTTCTGCATGTATGGTTGTCGAGACGAGTAATTGTTGTTCAACGAAAAATGAGTAACTTTCAGCTACCGGTATGTCATGGATAGAACAAGTAGCATTTGATGAGATGATGTCTGCATTGTACTAGGCCAACACAATAAGTTGAATTTTTGTAGTACTAGCTCACTGAAATGACGGCCCACATTTAGCCATGTAACCTCACTACACATTATCCCGATTCCAAGCCATCCAATCAGCTCTTACTCCTTCATTCTGCATGCTTGGCAGAAAAACTAGCAAATAACAATTTTGAAGTCTTTGGTTTGACCTAACTAGGCTTGAACTTACAATCTACCACATTTTTGGTTGGCCGTCTATATCTTGGAAACTACAAGAAAATAAGCATCTTGAAAATGGGAAGTAATCTGTAAAAAATGCCCTTTTTAGCACCTTGAATTCATTCTCAAACTTTATTCCGTGTCAAAATTTCAGGATAGGTCACAGATTCCATTGCTCCAGGTTCTTCAGACCCTGTCGCAGGTGTCATCTTTGAATCCCTGGAGTGTCCGATCGACCAGGTTCTGCGATTCTGTCTCTCAGATGCTATAAAATCCGGTCCTATCTCATTCCTCAGGATGTCAGAATGATGTTGCATCTTTTATAAGCCAGTAAATGGATACTTGGTCTATAACTATATAGAACAATAAATTGAGACAGACCTAGTAGTCCAAGACAGAGATGTACAAATTTTAAATTCATGCCTCCCATCAATATCTGATGAAAAGTAAGTCTCCATGTAAAAATAACAAAAACATCAATTTTTGCACCATATGGCCTCGTTTGGAAGCAGGTAGTGTTACAATACCAACCTTTATTTAGACTAGTAGGATCACTGTTGAAAATTCAGAAGGATCCGTCATCCAAATCTTAAATTGTCGCACAGAAACCATTCTTTTTTACAGACGGACACAACATAATATGACCACAAAATTTTGCGGTTGGATAAAAAGGACTGCCACGATAAATCTGAAATCTTATTGAATGTGACATTAAACACCCCTAACCTTCTGAATCCTGCACAAGTCTCAATACAACATTATGTGATAAAGTTTGTCAGTGACTTGCAGCAGGTCTGTAGTTTTCTCCGGTTTCCTCTACCAATAAAACTGACCGCCAAGATATAACTGAAATATTGTTGAAAGTGGCGTTAAATACCATAACCTTCCAATACATTAACAAAAGAAGAACATATATGTTTTCAAATCTTTATTTCAACTTTATTTCTGAAATGCATCATCGTTACAATGTAAAATATTATATTTTACATACTTTCAAAAACATAATCTGAACCAGAAATCTGGTCTTTCAACCCTGAGTCAATCTTTGGGATCACCCTGTCCTTCAATTCAAATTTATCCAACAACAGTTAAAAATATATAACGTGTTTCAATGGTAATCATTTTAGAAATTTTTGTTTACAAATATTGCAAAATAACAACAAAACTTATTAAATATTGCAAGGACAGTAATCCCAAGACACTTAGAACACTAGACATCAAATAAAAACACATTAGACAGCAGTCATGTCCTTATGTGCCTTGTAACCTTAAAATTATTCTTACTTGAATAAAATTCAATATAATTTTTTGCCAATGAAGAGGTTTTAATTTTTTTTAATTTTGAGAAATGCACAAAAATAATTTGGTTCCTTTTAAAACATTTTGCACAAAATATTTTGGTTCAATTTAAAACATTTTATCATTGACAAAAGATAAAAGTTATTTTCACAAGAAAAAACAAATTATTCAAGATATTGCACCATTTGAAAAAAATAGTCAAAGCCTCAGCAGAACTATTAATTTAATAAAAATAAAATTTCTCCACATTTCACCATGCAGTCTGCATCTCAAAAATAAATAGCACCTTTAACATATCGTTGTAATATCAAAGACAAAAACATTATAAAATGTCAGTTGGAAAGAAGGCAAAATAAAATGGAATGGATTTGAACATGTTTAGATATTTCACCAACTTTTTATATATACATGTACATGCAAACTGGTTTGTATGAAGCTTGAGGAATGATGGAAAGCTAATGGACACGATGGACACACTTCAATGGTTGACTGACATGTTGTAGTATTCTTGTCTTTGATATTACCAGTTCATATGACTTTATTTCCGCTGGAACCACCCAGCTTTATCACAGTAAACATTGCCTTTATGATTATACATAAATACATACTAAGGAATGCCCCATTAAATTGACTAATTAAATGATTGGTTGTTATTCTTAGTACGTAACTATATATAAATACATACAGATCACTGTTGGATTTCCTTCCGTCCTATCCTTAGATACCATGTGACCAGATACTGATTTTAACCCTCGTCAATTTACACATGGACATGTCAAAAACAGATGGTCTTTACAGTATCTGGTTAGATGGTACTCTCATAAAATACAATTTTTTAGGCACACAAATTAGTGCCAACCTCAAAATCATTGGAATGATACGATCTCCACAATTTAATGATCCATGATAAGTTTCTTATTCATTTGAGGTATTTCTAAACATTTATACAAGGTTATTTGATTTTTTAACATTATTCTATCCAAAAAAAAAATCACCCTATTAAGAAAACTGATTGCTCAGAAATAATGAATGGAGATCTTGAGGTGTGTGAGCAATCAGTTTTCTTTTTTGGTTAAGTTTTTAACTAATATTATTATGCTGCAAATAAAATCTAAAATTTGTATTTCAACAATTTTTGTGTAACTGATATCAGAATTTAACTTTAAGTCTCATCCTTCTACATAACAGATTTAACCAAACCTGTTGTAAAACAACAGTGATTATCATGAATTATGAAATCAGAATGATTAAGCTCTTATACATCTTTTTTTTTCTAAAAATATATTCATATTTTCTAATTTTTTTCTTCAATACTTTGCCCTATATTTTTTCATTCCAGTTTTTCAATGATTCTTGTATACAACAAGCCACATTTTCAACAAACACATATCAAATTCTCAAAATAAGCAGTTAAAAATTTCTTTTTCACTTTAATCATGCACATTGTTAAATGTTGAAACCTAACAGGAAGTCAAACTTCTCAATATAACCATACATGACACTGGTGCACTCAAAAATTTACTACTTTCATGAATTGAATTGACTTGTATGCTTGTACATTTAAAACCGACAAATTCACATAACATTACATTCAATAGGATGTTTACTGGAATGTTCATTTTGAAATCAGAATGTTTTTTTTGACCCATAAGCTTTCATTTAATACTGATAAAATTTTATAAGAAGCTGCTTCTATAATAATATTTTTTGTTTAAAAACAAAGTTAACTCAACAGGAATATAACGGTAAACAATTGAGCTGTTAAAACTCGCAACACAAAAAAAAATTTGGCAGTCAACGTAACAAATTGATTATAACATCTCACAAGTTTGCTCTGCAACAGCATTCTATGGTTTTGTACCAGCTCACTACACTAAAATTTTAACATGTAAAAAGTATAAAAAATGAAAAACAATGAAAAAGTACAAAACATAAAATACACTTTCACATAAAAAGACAGGCACATTTTGAAGTTGATAACATATGACATTCATTTTCCATTTTTACATTTTTTTTATCATAAACACAAAAACATTTCACCTCATTTTTTCCTCAAAATATAATTCTTTGTTCAGTCATTTACACTTTTTGGACCCATTTCTACATTTAATTTTAGCACTTTTATGTTAACAACTACACAATATTCAAACCAATTGAAAGACAATGGAAAATTGTAATGTTTATGAGTATCCCTGAAACAGAACATTCAAATTTAAACACAAAAAAATATCACTTTCCCCTAAATACACAAACACTCGATGAAAAATGACTGACAGGATTTTTTCCTTCCTTGTTAAGTAAAAAATTTCTGACCTTATTATGTGAAACATTATTAATGAACTTAACAATCTGAGTATAAAAATGGATTTCCACTACAAGATCATAATTTGGAAAGGTGGTGAATAATGGTATTTGTTCACCTTATCCTATATGTAAATTCTGGTCAGTCAACGAAAAAACATACAACCACAAATTACCACATATACAAAAACATACATACACATTCAAACATGTATAAAAATGTTTGCCCTTCTTAAGCACTCAAAAATAACACAACCAGAAAAAAAAAATGAACTGATAATGAATTTGGTCTTGTTCCAACACTTCAGATGCTTATGCCACAACTTGATGAATGTGAACTTGGCAAAGAACAACCACTGTCACTACTGTCCTCGGTAATCTCACTCAAATTGGGTGGGACTCGTGTATTTGTGCGTCTTTTAGCAAGCCCAGAGCTTGGTGGAGACAATTTAATACATGGAAAATCAAATCTCTCATCGTCACCACTTTCGTATGGGTCATCACAGTCAAAATCGTCCCTCCCTCCGATAAAAAACGAGGGAGGCTCGGAAATGAAGAGATGTTGCTGCATCATTCTGTTGATTGAGACTGCTTCACCAGCAAAACATTCCAGATCTTTTGTACTGTTGTTTCTGTAATAAAAATTATTAATCTTGTATTAGGGGTATTGTATACAGAAATGGAATTTCTACTTCAATACATTTGTATTACATGTACTATATATCAATATATACCAGAATGTAATGTACATACATATCCCACAATATATAATTATATGACCATCTTACTAAAAATATAGTTTTTTTTTTAAATACTAAATAGTCACATACACATTACTTATACAGTCGTTTGAAATGGTCACACATTATTTGATCTTCATAAAATATCTGGATTATAGTTTGAAGTGGAAATCTTTATTTAAATGAAATCGTCTTTTAACAAAAAAAGATTCTCAAACAAACGTACCTTGTGAGGATGCCAGGTGTGGCTAGAGGGGTAGCTGCAGGGGGACATGTGATCCAAGGGTGTTGTAAGACCTCCAAAGCTGTCAATCTCTTCCTTGGTTCACGGACTAGTAATTTCTGAATGAGATCCTTAGCATTGTTGGAAACATCTTGCCATTCATTGTCTGGATATTCAAACATACCATCCTGAATTCTGGTGAATAATGTTTCCTGGCATGACTGACAAGCCTCTCCTCGCTCCCAGCCACAGTCCAAGCCACACTGTCCATAGAATGGAGGATAGCCACACAACATAATGTACCTGAAAATTATATTATTGTTGTTATTGACAACTGTACACAAACCTCATATAGCTAAAGTTACTACTCAATAGATTACTATTACACATATTCTAATAGCTATTAATTCATATTTTCATATTTGCATTATTTGTTTTTCCTGTAATTTTGAATCATGATGTTGTACTTTCAATAATACTTCCTTAAATTATATACACACAATGTATGTTAAAACTAAACTAAATAAGATTTCCATAATTTTTAATCAAAGAGATCATACTTTAATTAACACATCATCAGCTTGTTAAATTGTATGTTAAAACTAAATTAAATAAGATTAAAGATTTACTTTATTCGAGTAAAAAAAATACTTACAAGATAATTCCTAAACTCCAAAGATCACACTTCTTATCATATGAGAAAGATTCTCCAACCCAAGCATCTACAACTTCTGGTGCCATATACTCAACAGAACCAACTGGTGTTAACAGTTCTGGTGTTGTACAGTTATCTTCAGTTTGACTCACTGGTACACCACTGGCCAAATCAAAGTCACAAATACGTATAGGGACTACTTCATCAGTTCGCTCACACAATATATTGTCAGGTTTGAGATCTCTGTGAGCAATACCTTCAAAAGAAAATTTGCAACACATAAATATGTTTGAAAATCTTGTTGATTAATTCTGATTTTTTTTCTCTATTGTAAATATCAATTTCTATAAATAACTTCCATGAAAACAACACACAATTGTTTTTTTAACATAATAACTATTCATTATGACATTTTATATTGAAACAATGAAAATATGCCCAATGTATACGAACGGGTTGATCAAACATTAAAAAACAACTACACAAGTTTACTTTCAATAACATAATGCCAGCGTAAAAATATAAAATTTCATTTACTTTCTGGTGAAGATATTTTGTTGTACATAATATAAAATTTATATTACCTTTTTGGTGAAGAAAATTCAAAGCTTTGGCTATTTGTTGTACAACAACTACAGCTTCTCTTTCACTAAGGTGACCCCGTCTCTCAATGTTGGCAAGTAATGTCCCTCCCTGCATCTTTTCAAATACCAAGTAAAATCTATCTTCTTCCTCAAAATACTCAAACAACTGTAGAATGTTATCCTGCCCTTGACATATACTGAATATCTCGATTTCCTTAAATACTTTATTTCTCGATCTGGTGAAATCTTTTTCAATAACCTGAAATTGTTAAAAATTAAAACGTCACAAATGTTGGTATATATAGTTCTATACAATAATTATTAAGACAATTCTGGTCTCATTTCAAAACCATTTTTCTGGTTATTAATCTTTTATGTCATGTATATTACAATCGCATCAAGATGTACAAGAAACTGGTATAAATATATATATATCAATTAAAATATTACAATTAGAAGAAAAAAGATTTTTAAAAAAATCAAATTTTCATCACAATGTTAAGATTTAATAGAATTAATGTATAATGTATTATAGCATACCTTTACAGCATATTCTTTGTTCGTTGTGCTATTCTTATATGTCTTAACAGCTGCACATGCTCCATTACCAAGTACTTCCCCAGTTGCTGTATACAGATCTAAAATAATAATTAATTCTTATATACACTGTCTATAAAAGTATATACAGTAATCATTTTATGCATAAGAAAAAGTATTCATAAACATTTTACTTGTGGTCTACAAAAGTAATTTGTAGCAAAAAATTTACTATTGTTCTAAAATGGTATGTTAAATATTTCAAAACAAAAATTTACAAAATTTTCCTTGTTTTACAAATTTCAAAAAATTAAACTTTCAGACATAAAAACTGAATTCCAAAAGATATTCACCTGCAAATTTTTTCACTGGGATGTCAGCTGCCTTTCGTCTTTTCTTTTTGTTTCTTGGTCTGTTGTTCATTGAGCATGGGCTGTTGTTGTTTTCTGAGTCTGCCAATTCCATATCCAGGTTTGTCATCATACTTTCGAACATTAAACTGGTTGGTCGTGGTGGCGATTGTGAACAATACTTTGCTTTCTGGTCGATCTGTAATATTAAACATTGCGTGTCAAAAAAATTGTTTGAAAGTTGATACCTTATACTCAAAGGACTTCAAAATAAATATCCATACAATAAAAGTTAATTGCTTAGTCTAACCCATTAATGTGTGAATTGTGGCTGAATTAGTTCTTGCCATTTAATTAAGAATAATTCTAATTAGATCCCTAAGTGTTTGACATGATCTTAAAAAACATATTAACTTCCTTCAGTTAATTTATAAACTATCAAATTTTGTTTAATAATAATGTAATACTATTGATTGGTTGTAACAGTTTTTACCTTCCCTTTCCCCTATTTTCAATATGATCCATAGATTATCCAGGCACTTCATCACAGACTTTCAGAATTCATTCCTTCCCCTTTCATTACACCAGGTTAAATGGTGTTTCCCAATATTCATGCAATCAACATTACATCATCATATTTTTATTTCTTTCAAAAGCCATAAATAACTTGTAAAATTTTATATTAAATAGCTGATCTAATGTTTCTAAAAATAGATGGCCTTTGTTTAATCAGCCAATCAGAACTGCAGAACATTAAGTCATTCAATGCTTTAGGATTTTCCATTTAGGCAAACAGCCAAAATATTAATAAGTAATCAGGTGATTTAAAGAATTCCAGAATTTCTATTATGGAATATTCTGGATTCTTCCCCAAAAGTCAACATTACAATTATTGAAGTCATTGTCAACATAAAATATATTAAAAATATTGTTATTTTACATAAATATATGTACATGTATAATGCAATAAAATCAATAATGATGTCAACAACTAAAGTAGGTCAAATGGCTGTTTACATTTACCTTGTATCTTTTATGTCAATAATTTTGAAATTGCACACTGGCAGAAATTAAAAGACCAAAGTTTTAGTTAATTTTTCCACAAATGCAACAATGTAATCAAGACATTTTCTTTTAAAGAAAATTTGAAATACATTGTGTGTGCAGTTGACCACACAAAACTGAATGAAAAACTTGGATTGTTGATACAAGAATAATATGAAAATTTTAAAAAATGCATCATTGTGCAAACCATAATTTTTATATTAAAGATAATTTGAAAATATAAAATGTATTACTGCACTACACTGCTAAAAACAAAATAAACAATTGCTTGCTAAAATAAACAAAACTTACATCAATCATTTTCCTTTGTTGAATTTTGGTTATTAAATCCGATAATTATCAATTTTTAAAATTTCAACCGAACACTAAAATCTTATCAATCCAATATCTGATGCCAGTAAAAGGTCAAAAGACCTGAATAACTTTTGTTCACTCTTTCATCGTTCTACACTCTCTCCTTGAACATTCAAGACTGAAGAATTTACGTCAGCCAGCTATTTATATACCCAGAGATACGTGGCTTAACGTTGACTGGCTGACTCAACGGTTTGTGACCTGTAAGTCTACGTACTATGATCCACGCAGTTTGTTTACATCCGTTTCACAACAACGTCGGCCATGTTTGTTATGGCATGACTGACAAAATATGAAATGATCAAATTTTCTAGTAAATTCTGAATAACAACTTGCACATTTATTGGCAACTAAAGCATATATATCAAAACTGAAAATCTGAAATGTCAAAGACAATGCAACAAACCTCTATCATGACGCTTTTAATGTGTGTATTTCTGTAATTCCGGCTCCCGCCTCTGTCACCATTTTCTCAAAACATTCAATCGGCAATTTCCGTAAAATATGCAATTAAAAACATTAGTATATATTTTGTTAATAATGATATTTTTAATTGTTGAATTATACACAAATGAGAAATAAATATATCTTATGTCAAATTAAATTTTATTTTATTTATTTACACAAAGTGTTT
Source organism: Gigantidas platifrons (assembly GCA_002080005.1). NCBI lineage: Eukaryota > Metazoa > Mollusca > Bivalvia > Mytilida > Modiolidae > Gigantidas > Gigantidas platifrons. Next base: position 669,824 of record MJUT01008328.1, read on the forward strand.
GATTTGGTCACAAAAACGTTTATCAATGCGTGTTTTAAGTTCATGAAAACAGGTTTTTCAGAAACATTGAACTTATTTCTTTCACGTTTTTTGAGATGGATATTCCTCCAAATCCTCCCGATGGTAATAGTTTTAAATGCTTATTCTTAATTTTTTCTAGAAGCAAGGGTTATGAGGCCACAGCCTACACATTTGTTGTAGTCTAATGTGACTTAAACTTGCATGTATTATGTAATGTCTATTTTGTTGGTAATAATACTAATATTAGTGCCAGTGGTACCATGCGGCATGCCACAGCCACAGGGGCCAGATGAGTTTATCATGTACAGTACCTCTATACCTATATACCCTGTGAGTGGTACTGTCTGTACTATTAATTATTATGTTTATATATACCACCACTGGCACCAACCTTGTCTTGTGGCGTTGTGCTGATTATATTGCTCTCATTGAAACAAATACAAATGTAGAGGCACATTACATTAACACGTTAACTTATGTTAAACAATAATATCAGTCTTTACATATTGAAAGACACATCTTTATAATATGTATCTGACAAATCCCAATAATGGAAATGATCAATAATAATTATAAATATATCGTTGAATAGATATTAAACGGAAAGGAAATAAAATCAAATAAAGCTACCTATCTTGGAATCACAGATACTGCATAGAATGAATCGTAAATAAATGTTGGAGAAAAGAAAAAAAGAAACCACACAGCAGATTCTTTGATGGGTACTACTGGGATGCATATGTAACAGTAGAGCATATTTATCTCTGAAAAATGCAATGTCCCTGATGGGATTTGATCACAGGGTCTTCTTGCATTGTAAGCCACCGCTCTGTTAACTGAGCTATTAAAATGATATCTCCAATAACACAGTTAGCAGAGATGGTTATGAATCTACTGCAGTCCCACCTCAAGGGTCATCATACCTTGATGACGATTTCTCAATTACCAATATTCAACCTGTCCAGATTTCCAAATCTGACCACCATGGGTTAATTAGTTGGATGCCAGTGTAAGAGTACAGGCCTCGACATTAACGTTTGTCCGATTGTCCGGTACCAGTGAAAACTGACATCGGACAAGTAGATCTTGTATCATGGTTGTCCGATGGGACAAGTGAAAAAAATGACTGTCCTACATTTTGGAGGTTATTTTCTATGATAAAAATGTGTTGCTTTGTCATTTTGACAGACAAAAACTTCTTAAATAATTATTTTAATATGTTTAAAAATATCAGTTTCTCTATCGCTAATTATAGCAGTGAACCAAGAGATATTCCGAATGTATTAATGAAATATTCCATTTCCGGTTTGTACATTATCAAAGTACTGAAGTACTGTTTAGCCACATATGATCACAGGCACATGTATTATCTGGCTTTTACAAATGGAAGAACTATTTATAAATTGTTGTTACAAAATCGAAGTATATGTTTGTGTACATTATCAAAGTACTGAAGCACTGTTTAGCCACATATGATCACAGGCAAATGTATTATCTGGCTTTTAAAAATGGAAGAACTATTTATAAATTGTTATAAAATGGTAATTAAAAAAATGACATACATGTATACTTGATCCATATCTTTTCAGCGATTTGATTAAGCGACAACTGGCATTTTGTAATTATAATTCAATTCAAATTCAAATAGTTTATTGATAGTAAACCACCAATGGAAAGAACCACATTGCTGATAGTAATTTTCTAGTTTTTGTAATTTTTATTAAATTTTTTCGGAAAACTAAAAGATTGAGTCGGACAAGTACTTTTTTTAGATAGTTGTCCGAAGGGACAAGTTGAAAAATATGTTAATGTAGAGGCCTGGAGTAGAGCATATTTATTTCCAGAAAATTCAACATCCCAGATGGGATTCCAACTAATGCTTTTAATGGAGAAATGTCATATGATAAGATCTAAGTATTACCCAGACTCTGTATGGCCTAGAGGTTCTACCTCTTTATAAATCAGCTATTTATCTTTGGTGTTTTACTTGGAAGCTGAACTTCATATTTAAAAAAACAGCTTTCTTTTTTTTGCAAGCATGTTTTTCTGTAATATCTCAAAGGTTTTACAACAATATCAACTACTTTCATTAGACTAATTTAGAAAGTATGCCATCAAAATTACAATGCACATAGTCAAGAAAAATATATATCCATATTCAGGGCTTTCAATATTTTTCAAGTGTACTAATACTTTGATATTTACAGCTGGTACTTTTTATTAAATTTTAACATTTTTCATGAATTATTATGCATACCAATTACCATTTTAAATGAGTAAAAGTACCTGATACTGCCCCTTATTGAAAGGCCTTTCAATATTGTACAACTACCTTATTAATAATAGATATAAATAAAGTTTTTATCACTTTACAGTTGTTTCATAGATTTATCAAAATTTAGAAAGTATGGATCTGTTTTGTCTTTGATTATAAGAACTAGGAGACAGTTTTTCTGCTGGTTATATATATATATATATATATAGATTTTTTTTATATGACAGTGATACTTTTGAGTCTAAGTTGTTAACGTTTTTTTCTACCTATTTGATGAGCCAGCAACACAATAACTCTTTGGCTGTTCTTTGAGAAAAAGCAGCATGTCCTTTTGATATTTTATTGTGAGATATTGTATATTTTCTAGATTTTTTGTGGTAATAAAATGTTCATCAACATTCTGTCATTTTAGATCATGAGTTAAAGAATATAATAGACAAATTAGCTAGTTTTGTAGCCAGAAATGGACCAGAATTTGAACAGATGACAAAACAGAAACAGAAGGATAATCCAAAATTTTCATTTTTGTTCGGTGGCGATCTCTTCAATTATTACAAGTTTAAAGGTATGTACATTTATTATGTTTTGGTCGCTGGTTCTTCTTCCTTCGATTTATTTTAAAGTTCTTAGCAGTACAGTACTAACCTTTTTTTTCATATCTGCAGGATTTCTTAGAACATCCCAGTGATCTGTTAAAAAAAATACAATTCATTGTTTAGTGTAAATATTATTTAATTTCATTAACAATAAACATGCATTTAGTAAATATACCCCATTGAATATTGTATAATTAAAATGCAATAATTGTATATTATTCAATAAAATATTGAAATTGATGAATATACAATGCAAAATGGGATTAGAAACAAGTGCACAGGCACTTTTTTAAACTCTTCTTCCTGGAAATGCAAAATAATATGTAAACATATAAAGGTGGATATAATGAAGTAATATTATTTACATTTGGAGTCATTTTCTTTAGAATGTTGTTTTATTTCACTTGTCTGAAATACTAGTAGATTACCGGGTATAAAATATTAAAACCAATTTCTATATTTAAGTTGAATACGTGACTCAAATGAAGATAGCTTTTTATATAAAATTACATCTTTTTTCAAATGTCAAGGAAATATTATTTAATAGGATTTCTTGCATATGTTCAAAAGGCTGTGGGAAATGTTGTAAATAACAAGTTGTAAACAATTAATAAAGAGCTCTTTCATGTTGGACTCAGATGACCACCTAATGTAATATAGTACAGAGAAACAATGAGTTTGTTTGGTCAGTTTTATGGTTTGTCTTTGATTATTACATTAACTCCATTATTTTACTCTATAGGGAATTGTGTATGTTATTTGATAAAGGTCAAAGGGCAAGTAACAAGTGTTGGGGTAACCCTTTGATATAAACATGATAAACAGTCTTCTTTGTTTGATATCAATAAATAAGATATTTTTAACACCCCAGGTGACAATTCTGTTAATTGGTCAATAATAACACCTTTGTAATTATTCATAATTTATCCCTTATTTCCTGTCTGTAGGGTATTGTTGTTGTGTACAGTGAATGTAAACAAAAAAATGTTTATTTAAAGCATTTAGATAATTGTATATGTAAAATCTTAAGAACTACAATGTACATGTGAAGTAGGATGAACTTAAATAAATTCTTAGAATGTGGGAAAATTTACATACAAATAATATATAAGTATATATAAGTGCAGTCCTCTAAAGGAAAACTTTAATTTACTGATCCGAATCAAATTCTTGAATTTGTGTTATATATATACAATGTATATCAAAATAAAAACTGAAAAATTTACTGGTCTGAACAAAGTTTTATTGGTCTTGGCCAGGAGGACTGGTGTTCATCATGAGGACTGTATCTATGTGTGTGTGAACTGTATCTATATAAAAGGCAGATGTTTAAACCATAGAGGAATTATAGATATAATACTGCCTTGAATAAACGTGATTAATTTTCCAGATTATAGATATTGCATATTAAATACAATATTTTAAACGAGATTAAAAGACAGTACAGATAATAATCTGCTAAAGCTATTAACCATTGACAATTATTATGTAATAAGAACTGTCTTTAAACTAGGTTTGCTTCAAAATTTATGTTTTTTGGCAAACATTTTTAAACAATCGAACAGAGTGAGATATCGTTCAATGCTAGCACTCGTGCATGAGAAATACAAACCGGAAGACACTGCTTTACACAACATGTGTCGCAACCTTCTGCCCGGACAAAAATATAGTCCATATATAGAGTCAATTGTAAGAGGACGAGTAACTTAAATATCAGAAAGTGCATGCATGCAACATTCATATATTATAAATCCCCCTTAAAATCGGGTACTTATATGCACGTTTGCTCATCTATCAGTATTTCTTTGTTGCAACGTGGGTTTTGCGGATGGATATTTCAATATCTAGAAATTGATATTTTTACTATGTAAGAGACTTTGATTTTCATATTGCATCTGGAAATTGACATTTGAACAACAAAAAAAGCATGTAGATACTTCAGAAAGTGTACAAAAATTGTACCTTTCTACTTTTGTCCTGTTCCGAAATGTGTGTTTTCTGTTTTTAATTTTAGAATAAATTTTTAAAACAGTCTATTTATATCCTACGCTGCTGTACAATTCAACTGGTTTGTCAGTGTCGTTAGTTCTCGACCATCGTAGTTTTGTTCAGGACTAGGAACCAGTGCTTTAGACATCACGTGTTCTAATGTTTGACGTACTATCTAATGAAAAGTCTAGAAAATCCCGAAGAGGTTTTGACCTGTTAACCTTGACTCAGTGCTGACGTAAACAATACATGCTTTTAAAGTATGTTCCACCTAAAAATAAACATGAAATGAAAGTAGCAACCGGCAAACAAACTTGGACACAAATAATGAAAGAAAACCTGTATAATACTCCAGTAGG
>MJUT01008328.1:675238-725987 GCA_002080005.1 Gigantidas platifrons
CAGATGTAGTGTCTGGTAAACAGTTGATGGGAAATAAAATAATAATGTAATAGAATGTAAAACTGGGTTGTTGCATGTTATAGTAGTAGCTCCTACACCAACTGTTCTTTCCATTTTCAGCACTATTCAATAATCATATTAGTAGTTATATTAGTCCAATGCTTCTTAAATATCAGATAACACTGAATTATGCTTGTAACTTTTAAAACTACAAGCAATGGTTTGCTTGTGGTTAAAGAAGTTAATCCCATTAGATTCTTTGGTAAAGGGACATCTACATTATGTTTTATTTTGTGGGAATGAGTTTTGTAAAGGAGTTGTAAACGATAATTCAGAGAGGTACAAATGTAGGTTTCCTGGTCTTTCACTCATGGCCATGCTGACAAAATTTTCACTATTATATATACATGTTATGTATACAAATTGTATATACAAGAAAATGTAACATATTCTGGAACATTGGATAAAAAGCTGTTTTATGTGAATAACATATTGATGTCTCTGGAGTTTGCTCTCAATTTACTATTTCAAAGTTTGACATCTTTTTCTAGAAGTATACTGATATTTTGGGATTGTTCATCTACATGCAACTGAGCAGTTGGATCGTTTAACATCACCTTTGGTGCTTTCATTATTCTTTGATATCAGTGTTTCATGATTTTGTTTTTGTTAGATATGAAAATTGCATAACAGAGCAAATATTGATACAGACTTTTTCTATTTAAATTTTATAAGTGAATTAAATGTCTAAAATTTTATTATCCAGATTATTTTAATAGATGTTACAGTGATGATGGTCGAAATATGTCTTTCTTAAGCCTTACAAGTTGCATTCACACACTCTTTCTACTCTTAAGGCGACTCCTCCCATCATACATGTATTCTATTTCAGAGATGCCAAACTGTTATATAAATATAAAGATGTCACTTATAAATACATAGATCAGATAAAGTCCTATAAACCAATAATCTTATTTTGTGAAAGTTGTATTTGACCAAAGATTTGTTGATAACATCTGGAAGTAATTAGTTTCAAAGAGAAATCAATGAAACCCAGGGTTGAAAACAGGTTCAAAGGAGGAGAGTTTATCAATGTATAGGTTTTGTGTAGATTTTCGATATATAATTCCAAATGTAGATGAATTAACAGAGGCCTTTACTCAGCATATTCCAAATTTCATATCTTCCATCGACTTAAGCTCAGATTTTTTTCAATTGCTAATTTCTCCTGATTATGCAGTCAAAACTACACTTTTCTAACATCTTAATTGATGACTATTTTTCATTATGCTGACCACTATAGTATGTAATGAGTGGTAGTGCAATAAACAGTCATTAACATTGGTCACATCTAATAATACAGTGACATACATTGCTGAACTTGCACCATATTTTGCAAGATCTGAATTCAGCATTATTTTAATTTAGTCTAAAAGTCTTTCATATTTATGATGATGAAGCATTTTGATTTCTAATGATGGTGCAATTGTAAATTTTTGTATATAATGTCACTTTATTTACTAATATTACAGTGGGCACAGCAAATTTATATTTCCAACACATTATTTATTGTATATAGCACTTTACTGTGTCACTCAAAATAATGTATCTACACTTGCTTTTAACAAACACTTGTTCAACTTTCACTTGTCGACATGCTGTGATCGTAGCATGCTGCACTCTGTGTACAGTGTAGCCCTTTATTTTAGATGAAATTGCTGGTATTGTGAACGTATCTGATTCTGTTACATTCTTGCTCTACATGTACTTTGCCTACATCTCCAACTCATACCACAACACTTTAATGTTACAATCAACTCTTACTTAATGTACTGGTATATCCATTAAACTCCAAACATACACCATTAATTACTCTCAGTCAACTTTATCACAGTCCATTATTATTTCAACATATAGACTTCACTAGTAGAATCATATACTACTCAGTTCAATACATGCTATTTAAAAGTTCTATTTGTATACAGTGTTTTAACTCGCATGCTGTACAATATATGAAACCTGTATAACAAATGTTTTGTACAGAGCACATTTTAATCATTTTTGTACAACCACAAAAATTTCGCAGTTGTATTTTGTTATTGGTCTGTTGTTGTCTGTAGACACAATGGGTTCTCATTTTTCATTCATTTTAATGTATTTTGTTTGGAAAATGCTAATCTTTATGAGTCAATACAGAAAATGGGATATTTTATATGGAGAAATTGCTAAATGATGGCTGAACTCTGAAATTTCTCATATTTAGAAGATCAAAAATATTTTTTTTTCATCTAATATTGACATGTTTAATGCATTTTTTTATAGGAATTGATACATGGTGTATTTTTAAAAGGGCTTCAGGTAGAATTTCAGTAGATTGTCACTTCCTCTATCTGTTATGGTTTTCAAGTAAAACTTGATACACAGTGTACAATGTAGTAGTAAAACTGTGCAGCAAGAAGCCCTTGTTGACTTGCTGCAGTCATATCATGCTGCTCCTAATATAGCCCATATTTTTATCTAGTATAAGTAAGGCAACCTCGTCTTTCACAAAATGTGGTTACTTTAGAGGTTCATATTAGTTCTATAATAAGAATATAATGTTTATCTATAAAAATTGCAGATGACTACGAACTGAAATGTATTTTAGTGAGTTTTATTACAGTATAACCACTTTTTACTGCAGAGAGAAAAAATCTACAATAACATATTTAATATTTTCTATCCATCTTAAGCTTATACACACAAACGTACATAGTACAAGTTGTTATAATGAATAATGACAGGCTATGGAAAAAAAAGGTCAGGATATGTCAGTGATCCTGTCTGGCATGTGTTTGTAAAGGAGATTCATTTCTGATCTGATTTCAGTAAGCCAACAGCAGCAGACCTTAGCTCAACAGCAAGTGATTGTACAACAAGTTATTACCCAGCAGCCCATTCCGCAGGCTCCATGGCAACCAAGTACACAGCTGACCCAACCACCAATTCCTCAGCAGAATGCACAGCTAAATCAACAGATCCAAGCTTTACAGCAGCAAATAGCCCAGCAGCAGATAGTCAATGACCAACAAATCAAACAAAGTGAACAGAATTTAGCAGCTCAATACCAGAGTTTAATGCAACAACAACAGGTAGAAAACTAATCAAGGTTAAATTAAAGCAATTTAAATAAATTAAAAAGTACATTATTGGTAATGCCCATTCCAATAGTAAAAGTACATTTTTTATCATGAGATAGAAAGATGATGTCAGTATGGTGGTGGATGTCTTGGTATAATTACATATATTTGTTGGACTACCAGGATGCTGAGATCTTGATTCTGGTAAATATTTTTTGTTGCCGGATAATATTGAGTATAGATGTTTCAGCGGGCCAAAAAATGTGATATATTAGATAAGAATGAAATTAAGTATTTGATATTGTTTGGTTTTTTTTGGAGGAAGGAGGGACAAGGATATTTTTTTATAATATCATTTGTTTTATTGGTCAAGTAACATTGCAGGGATACACCTGGAGTTTCATTTTGCTGGGCCTTTGAAAATGAAATGAGGTACATGTATATATATATTATATATTGCCAGACATGTTTTTTTTTTATGTTTGATCTCCAAGCTTAATACATATGTTGACCAGACATAATTACATCAGACTATTAATTGGATCTTCAAAAACCAAAGAACTCAAAATCTCAAATTAAAAAAAAAATATGGTAAATGTTTTGATCAGTGGCATCAAATTAAGAGATGTATAAATATATTTTATGACCATGTACAAATAGATGTATAAATATATTTATGACCTGGTACAAATAGATGTATAAATATATTTATGACCTGGTACAAATAGATGTATAAATATATTTTATGACTAGGTACAAATAGATGTATAAATATATTTTATGACCATGTACAAATAGATGTATAAATATATTTTATGACCTGGTACAAATAGATGTATAAATATATTTTATGACTAGGTACAAATAGATGTATAAATGTATTTTATGACCAGTTACAAATAGATGTATAAATATATTTTATGACCAGGTACAAAGAGATGTATAAATATATTTTATGACTAGGTACAAATAGATGAAGATATAGAGAACGCCCAAGATGAGGAACTTAGTGATTTATCTGACGAATGTGATATAAGAATAGAAGATATTAACACAGCAGTACAACCAATCATAGACTCTTGTACTAAAGATGCTATACAGGTACAAACTTTAACCACCTTTCTCCTTCAATAAGTGTACAACATTATGTGATAAAGTTTGTCAGTGACTTGTGGCAGGTCGGTGGTTTTCTCAGGGTACTCCGGTTTCCTCCACCAATAAAACTGATCGCCACAATATAACTGAAATATTGTTGAAAGTGGCATTAAGCACCATAAAACCAAACGAAACCTCAAGAGAACACTGTTATACCAATCAGGTTTGCAGTAATGTACATGTAGCTTTACATTGATTCTCTGCTGAAGAAATTCCAGTTTAAATGGAACCTTTAAAAACCAGTACCACTCAACTGACCTGTTAACTATTTACTGTTTTTTCTGTAGTTAGAATGTTAACATAGATTTTTTTTAAATTTCATATTTTAGCAAAATCTCAACAAACTATTATATTATTTTTAAACTGCTGTAATGCTATCCAAACTTGGCTTGGATAGTCCATATTCAGCATTATATCTGACAGATATCCTTCATCCTGGATTGGTTCCAAAGTCTTTGATGCTGATTTTGTGAGGTTGATAAAATTTAAAATTTATAATGATATGTGTCATGATCAATCAGTAAAGTTCTGTATAAGTAGAGTTTAAAGTGAAATGTAAATGTATTGTGCTTCAGAATGGTAAAGCCTGGATATTTCAGAGATGTGTTTCAGATGACCATTGTCAGCTGATGTCAAGATATCTCCTTAATAGGTAAGTTTACACGTACATCTCAACCTTGCTTAGAAGTTAGTGGCTGTGGTGATGGTTTTTAACTACAAATATATTAAGCAATTAATTTTTTTGTTATCTTGATGAACTTCACCGAACTTAAAATCAAATTTCAGAACCGGCTTCTATAATAAAAAAAAATTTAAATGATAACATTGACTTGTTGATATAAACAGCATTTATTAGTATTTTGCTGACAGTAGTGCTGACACAGTACCCCGGTAGGTGACCCACAGTATTTTTTTGCATACTATAGCTGAAAAATTGCTGACAGTGGCAATAAGCAAAAATAGTGTCTTCCCATTTATCCAACTTTTAATTTCTTACTTGTAGGATTGTTTACCTGATAATTTGTTCCAGTATAAGCCACTCTATTAAGAGAGCAATTTCTCCTAATATTACCCTTTTTAACAGCCATAGAAATTGTTTTCTATATTATTACTTTATTATTGTCAATATACTGTTCAATAATAGGATGTCAAAAGGCTAAATTAATGCCAATTTATCTTGAAAATAGTTAGACTAAATACTGACATTTTCAACAAGAAATTAAATATCAGTCAGTATTGTTCTTTTAAATGAATTCTGACAAAAAATGTATATTTAGATTTTTAATTTAAATATAGTAGGTCACAGTTTAATTTAATTGTAAGAAAAACTGTCAAGCCTCAAGACTGAATATTACATCATTTTACAATGGAACATCAATATCTATTGATAAATCATAGATTGAAGGCACATTTAATACTCCCAGTTTTATTGTTAATACTGTGATTACCTAATCCCCCACCTCAGTATTGATTAACTGTGTGAAAACTAATTATATAACATGATGTCATCTGGTCATATTTATTGTAAATGTTGTTTAATTATTATGGTTATATCATGTATAAACACCTACAAGACCAGTATTGAATACGAAATCAATTTTTAATTATTACAAATATATTAGTTCTTACGTCATTTTCTAAAGGTACATGTACCACACTGACTAAGTTTTGTTTAATGCATGTAGGTTTTTGAAAATCCAACATATTATTCTTCTTCTTCACATTGTTTGCCTTCAACAATGCTGATGTTTATGCCACTGAAGAATAAGATGTGTCAATATCAAGAGACATATAGTTAACTCATATCAGTATCTAATGCAGTGGTCTAGGATTTTTCTCCAACAGCAAATTTCCAGGGAAAGTGCATACCAAAAATTCACTTTCCCACAGATCAAATTTACTTGAATTAAATTGAATTAATCATATTTTATTTGCTCAAAATATTAGTAAATGGGATTGGGCACAAGTTATCACAACAATTATTTAAAGCCTGCTCCCTACAATTTACTTTCCCTGATCCCTGATTGGTTCATTCGACACCATATTTGATGTTGCTCAGATGTAAGGCATTTGATCCATTATCAAAGCTGTTGTGTACAGCTGATGTTGGGTAATATTTATACAATGTAGTATGATCAAAACATTTGATCATTAGATTCATCATATTTGAGCCAAGCAAATGTACATTTCCACAGGCAACTAAGTTTTTAAAGTTCACTTTCCCATGATCAAAATTCACTTGCCACAGGTGAGGGGAATTGGAATTCTAGAACTCTGATCTAATGAATAGTCACTTAAGCAGAATTATGTATGCAGTTGATAATACTGTAGTTTTTTTTAAACTTTTTTCAATGGCCAGATTTTCATCATCTGAAGGTTTCAAGTAATGTACGAAAATATGATTTTTAAAACATGTTTATGGTAGTAAATACTAGTAATGCATATTTTCATACATATGTTGATAACATCAGTAACAAACAATTATGCATACCTGTTTTGTTATAAACAAATAATTACCTGTAACACCTTTGGTGTAAATGACATCCTACAGAGAAAAAAGTGTGACAAGCTATGATCTTGACAATCAGTCTGATGACCAGTGCTGAGTGAGCTTTGTACAAGAAAGCACCATGCCAAGTTACATGTCAAAAGTAGTGGTCGGCTTTATCAATCATGAAATTTTTGTTGGTTTTTTATGAAGTCCTGGGGTTGATTAATTGCATTAATATTTATTTGTAACTCTTTGTCCTCTCTCCATGCTGAGGCATAGAGTAATTATAATCATTATATCCATCTTCTGATTTCGAGAAGATTAGGTGTAATCCTCTATAAAATAATTTATTATTATTATTATTATTTGCCATATAAACAATATCTTTTTGCAATTAAAATTTACTTTTATTTGTAGAATTACTTCAAAAGAAGCTTCATTTGAATTAAGACTTCACTTGATATACTTGATTAATGACCTCTTGCATCATTGGTAAGTTTATATTTGTACAAAAAAAATCAGGGAATTCCCTGAAAAAGTGTTGCAAGTATTACAGTTATAATTATAGATGTGATGTATTGATCTATAAATAGCAATTTTTTACATGGAAATAAAATTCTTTTGTCGAGTCAACCTTGAAATTTAAAGGATTTGTCATTGATGATCAAATATCTATTAATAATTAATATATATCTATTTTACTTCTATCTGTAGATTAAGTTCTCCATTGTTCTCTACAGACATTTGTTATTTAAATTCCACAATTGTATGTTAACAAACCAACGAAAATATAGATCTCATATTAATTTGAATTATGTCATTGTGAAATATGATATTTATTTTGTGCTATTTTTTTTTTAGCAATTGAGCAATTATTCTCAGTTTTGAAAAAAAAAAAAAAAAAAAAATAGAAAAAGGGAAAAGAAAAGAAAAGAGTAAAGCTGAATTAGACTTGTGTAAAAATGAAGTCTTGATATTTATCTTGTCAATGTTTTACAGTTAAATGTTGGCTGTAAGAACTTGGCCACTTGAACTATAAAGAGAGAAATGATCTGTGAATCTTTCCCCAAAACATGAGAAGGTTAAGGTGTTTCTCCTCCAAATGTGGCACCTGCCATATTACTAAGAGTAATGGTTAACATCTACTAAAGGTAAAAGTGTTCAAAAGGGATGGAAAGAAAGATATTACGATAGTGCAAACAGATCTTGAGTCATCAGTGAGACAAACACTGAATAGTGATCAACCAGATCTTATAATTTCTTTGTTTCAACTGCCATTAACCCCTGTGTAAGCAGTTTGTTCATCAACAGAAAATCTTGATGCCCGCCCAACAACTTAAATTCCCTAAAAGAAATTCATTTGAAATATATACACATGGTCAAGAACCATTAAAGGAAGTCCAAGTGTGATTTTTGACTTTACCACTTCTTCCGTTTTGAAGTTATGTTCTGGTTTACTTGAGCTGGAAGTGGGGACATCTTTGTCCAATGGACACCTTTCTCCAATTTTTTTTTTCATTCTTGAAATTCTTGCCATTTTATTTAGCCAAAGAAAGAATGCAGAAGAATTAAAAGAAAATCTAGAGAAGGTTGTTGTTCCTTTGTTTTGTAAATCATTTGTTGGTGCTGAAGACAACAAGAAACAGAAACTTACAAAGGTAAAACTAGTTAAATTAGATTTGACAATAGTCTGATCATGACAATGCCATGACACTCACTGTCACAGTCAATTTATATATAGATAATTTCCTGTTTAACTGTTATTTCAAAAGTGTCTATCTCTAAAAAAGTTCTTTTCAGCAAAAGTAAGAACAAAAAATGAAATACATATAGTTCTTTTGTCATCAAGTTCCAGACCAATTATTTTAAGTATATCTAATACTGATGCTTCAGTGGCATTCCTTATTATCTCCTTCTCAGAGGGGCCTCAGTAACTGAGTGGTTAAGGTCGTTGTCCTCTGACCACTAATCTAATTCCTCTGGCATGAGGTCATGCCTAAATACCGACTTCAAATGTTAAGTTTCCAAACAACTGCCAATACTAATGACATGATTTCACCGGTTAGTTTGCTATAACTGTCCGGACTTTCATCTCCCTTTAAGGTTGGTAGTAAAGATATGGCTGAAAAATTGCTGAAAGTGAAGATAAACACCCGTTAACCAAACCATCTGTTGAGATCGCTAACCTGTTCCCGGTCAAGTAAATAAGAAGATAACTATTAAGAAATTTGTTGGTCTTTTTTTATGATACAGTTTTATCCAAGGCCATATAAAACTATACTGTTACTCTAGGTTTATCAACCTTAATTTTCTGTTCTTTGACTCTTATTATTTTGATCTTTAGAACTGACCTGATAAATAAGAATAAGTACATGTAGGACAATAATAGAAGGTTAATGTACAGTTTGTACATATTTTGGCCAGCATTAACCAAAAGTCATGTAATAACCCTTTTATTATATAGCATAATCTGACACGTGCTGTAAAGCTTTATATTTTTTTTATTCACCAACGTCACAATGGAGAACTTGTATTGCGATAGTACCTTGTTGGTTATTGAGAGATAATTACAGTCAACCCTGTATTAAGAGGTCACCTTTGAAACAAAGAAAGAGTGGCCTTATAAGACAGGTGACCTCTTAAAAGAGGCTCAATTCATATGACAATTTCTATGACAGGACAATAAACAGGTGACCTTTTAATACAGGTGACTGCTTAATAGAGGTGACTGCATGTGCAGGTTTGACTGTATTTCATAAGGTATTGAAGGGAATTCCACAAATCTACCAAGTAATTATAATCTAAAACGTCAGTTTGTAAAGCAGAGTAGCTTTTATTTTACATATTAACTTGAAATTTATATAATTTTTGCAGCTTTTGAATCTTTGGGACACAAACCATTACTTCAAAGACACGACAGTAAAGGTAAGATATGCACCTTTCAAAATGTACTCAGAAATAAGTAGAAATTTATCTGTACACAAAGGTAAAGGACCTTTTTAGGTAATACATTATGTTAGTTCCAGGTACAGTGTCAAAATACTGTCACAGATCTATTAAGGCGGCATCTAAACATTCAAGGTTGTAAAAGTAATTAAGTATGGATATTAATTGTTTTATATGGTAGAAAAAAACTAATTAAAGTCGATGGTGGTAGTAAATTAAACATTGTTTCCTTCTTAGACAATTAAAATGAATATAGATGACAATTATCTAATTCATGTTATCCTTGCCGCCAGTTGTTTTTTCCCCCCATTTTCTTTCCTGTTTTTGAATAAATGCTGACAAGCTTGTTATGATATGAAACACTACGTCATAATAACATTAAATATTAAAAAACTAGAGACATTAAATCATTTGTAGCTGGTAGTACTTGTTAACATTGTGCTGTATTTGTTTTTATTAGAGAGAAATAAAAGGCATAGGGAAGCTATACATTTATTGACTGTTAGTACCAGTTTGTTTGTACATTTTGTGATTGATAGTAAAGAAAATGAAGGTCAAGGTTGGAATGGACTGATTATCCCCCCTTTTTATCTTT
The DNA here is from genome assembly GCA_002080005.1 of Gigantidas platifrons. Taxonomy (NCBI): domain Eukaryota; kingdom Metazoa; phylum Mollusca; class Bivalvia; order Mytilida; family Modiolidae; genus Gigantidas; species Gigantidas platifrons. The sequence continues at coordinate 685,545 of MJUT01008328.1, forward strand.
ATTTGTAGGCATTATAAAGAATTGCTCCTATCTCTGTGTTTAACTTTAATTCTTAAAGATTAATGTTGAATAATTGGGGGGGGGGGTCATAGATTAGTTCTCCTTTTGCTTTTATTTGTAGAAATTATAAAAAAAAATTGCTCCTCTCTCTGTGTTAAATTCTTAAAGGTAAATGTTGAAAAAAGGAGAGGGGTGGGGTGAATAAGCTATCCCCCATTTTTGACTTTATTTGTAGGAATTATTAAAAAAAATTGTTTCCCTCTCTGGTTGACACTTATTTATGGATATGTTAAATACTTTAAATAAAGGCAAATGTTGAAAAGGGGAGGGAGTGAATAAATTATTCCTCCTTTTAACTTTATTTGTAGGAATTATTTATAAAAGAATTGCTTCCTTCTTCGATTGCCATTTATTTATGGTTGTATATTTAAATTCTTATACAACAGATGTATATAATCCTGTTTAAATTCATTTCCTTGTTCTTTATATATATTTTTATAGCACTTTTGATATAGAGCAATAGATTTATTAAAGTGTTGCAGTTGTTGTTTTAATATTACTATTTTTTTTTAACTCTCCTGGCTATTAGCCATGTAATTATCCTTACTTATATGCTGCCATCATTATTCATTGTCTATTTTTCACATTCCAAAAATGTGATAATGTCATAGGAAGTATCTCAATTAATATACATCAGCCATCCAAAATCAAAGGTTGATTAACTATCACATTCAAGGTAAAATGTGGGGGCCTGTTATGTCAACATTTTGGTACATGTATTGGATACTGTGAATTTGTTTTTATTTGTTGGTATCAGTTTCTATGAAAAACTAGACAGTCATTAACATGCAAAGCAGAAGAAAATATCTGGCAACTGAACTGCTTTCTCTGTATGCATTTCTAATTTTATTTTTTTAAGTTGTTCAGTCAATAGACTATTTCTACAAAATGTATCAGTTTACATATTATTAGTTTTATATAATTCAACTACAAAAATGACAATTTAAAAAACAAAACATATTATGGCCTCATTTGATAAGACATTACATGTACCGGTGTATACAAATACTGTCAATTCTGCTTCAATGGATACCTGTGTATAACAAATCACTGTCTATAAAGGGCAGTTTCATTTTCTCCAATAAATGAATAATGCAATTAGAATGACCTTGTCTATAAAGGGCAACTGCTCATAAAGGACACATGTTCAACTTCAAGTTTCCATCATTGCCATTTATATACAAATTTTACTATAAATATCCGATGCACAGATATAGAATTATTCAGGAAAATCCCCTCCACAGACCACAGCCTGTAATAGTTGTGTATATATATATAAAACCCCTATAAACCTGGTACGAGTGCTAATAACTGGACTATACTAAGTCGTAATATGTTTGTCTTTATTGTCACTAATGAGTAAATTGTCGGCCCAAGTAGGAAGTTATGTACCTGTTGTTGCCTGTAGTCTACAGTGTATTAAGTACTGACCATAAGTATGATATATGTTGACATCTTGACAAGTCTATCTAGTTACTTTATAGGTGTTGTTTCATAGTCAAGGACATCTTGTTTTTGCCAACTTTAGTTTTTTTTTATATATATATTTATGCACTTTGTTTATGGTCAAATTATATGCGTGGGTGTTGAGATTTTGCACAACTTGTTACAGTATGCATTTGCTTTGTTGTGGTGTAAATTAACGTTATGTTGCACTTAAAAGTGACAGGACATTATGTGTTTTGAGAGTGACATTATATGTATTGGGGGAGGTACACGTCATCGCAGGTGCTTCATGTGCATTTATGCTAGTAAAATGTCTGTTCGTGTCCATTTGATTGCTGTTCATAAATTCAATGTATTTTACTAATTGATTTGGAATAGGGTACCGTTACGTTGCTAACATGTATTCTCATACATTTTGATTGGTTATAGTATGAGGTAGATTGCCACCATCTATGTCTGTAATATATGAAATCTCCCTTAGGTGAATGATTATATTTCCTTGCTGGACTGGTTATGTCTGAAAGTTTCCAAACTTTTTTTTTGCATATTCTGAACTAATGGAGCAGTCGTGGTCGTCATTGTATGATAGTTAGATTTAAAACTACCTATGCAACCACTGCCTATCACCACTAATGTTATGAGATGAAATCCTGCACAGGTGAGGTGTGCTCGATACAACATTATGTGATAAAGTTTGTCAGTGACTTTCGACAGGTCGGTGGTTTTCTCCAGGTACTCTGGTTACCTCCACCAATAAAACTGACCGCCACTATATAACTGAAATATTGTTAAAAGTACCATTAAACACCATAAACCAAAACCTATTCTGAACATATCTTCACCTTAGATACATAGGTAATAACTTGAGTAAATCAACGTCTGTTTAACAATGTTAACTTTATGAGAAATTTTGTCCAGGATGACACATATTTTGATCTTCATTCGGTTTTTCTCAGATCACCTGTTAGCTCCCAGATTGTATGTTTGATGATTCAGAGTTTTCTTTAACTTTTTACGCTGGTTAAAAGTTAAATATATTTATAGATAGAATTATGTCCTTGGAATTTATAAAGGAAAGACAATTTTAGATACAATTTAGATTTTTTTCTCTTTTTAAAATCAAAAAGTCTTTGTTCACAAATAAATCATTATGGTTTTTGTGATACTAATTTGGTGAATTACAGAGTTTACAAAATCCATGAATTGCAAACTTCTACATTATATGACTCCTTTAAATTAAAAATACTGAAATCTATGAATTTCTCACTAAAAACTCAACAAAATTGGTTTCCAAAAATTATTTGTTCACTGTAATTTTAGCATAAATATCATATAATACAATGGGAGTTGTAGAAAACTTGTAGAAAATGTAAAAAAAAATATTTAATTTTCTTTTGTCAAACGTTTTATTTTTTGGTAGTTTTCAGTAATCACATGTGGAATTGAAACGTGAATCTGAGCAATTCAGACTTTCTTTTATGATTGCTTGGCTAATATAGATAAGATAAAATTGTCATAAAAAAGGACTAAAATATGTCAGAGTGCTCTGTTTTTTTGTGACAGTTGTGACAGCATTTTGCAACATATCAGAAATGGCAAGGCTATGTTGTTTGTCAATTCTTACTGTTGTTTCTTAATACCAAACATTCCTCAGCAAAGAAGAAAAATGGGTAGTTTACTTGTACACAAGTACCAACAATCATTTCTTCTCTGTATACTGGATTTGTTGTGTTCTCTAGCTGTACACAAGAGGTCTGGGACCACTAGATGTGTATGGACCCCAATGCAAGAGAAACAATCTTTAAAATTTCTTGGATATCAGACCATTTGTTAACATATAACAAAAGACAACATGCCATGTAAGATTATGAAAAGAACATTTAAGATCTTTAGGAGAGGAGATTCTGTCCTTTGGAAATGAAGTTGATCTCTCGTGGGGAGTGAATGACGACCTGAAAAGAGTAACTAAAAACTGAATATTTCAAAATCATTCTAAGAACAACAAACTGGATGTAATTTGGCATGAAGCATCATTAATTGTCATTACAGTTTGTGTTAATTAAAGAACCAGAGTCAAAGCCCTGGGGTATCTAAAATTTAACATAGATAACAATGGTAATAAAATAAAGACCATCAACTGAAATGCATTTGATTTTAAAAGAACATCAGTGATTTTTACAAAATATTTCAGGTTCTTTGAGGTTGAAGTCATTGGGACTTTTATTTAAGAATAGACTCAGATGGTGAATACATGTTGTAGTTAAAAAATAATTCTTTACCATATAGGAAATACAGGCTCATGTGAACTTCTTGTACTAAGCTGGTCAGTAGTTTCATGAAGTTACATTTTTAGTTAAAACAGTGTGCATGTACTACTGGCAGTATTTAAAAAAAATTCTTTACCATATGGGAATTACAGGCTCATGTGAACTTCTTATACTAAACTGGTTAGTAGTTAAATGAAGCTACTTTTTTTTTTTTAAATTAAAACAGCATATATGTACTACTGGCTCTGTCAAAAAAGAGTTATCTACTGAAGATGTAAAGTCAGTGCTGTCTTTACGCATGGGTAAATTGGGCAATTGTCCGGGTGCCCAACGAACACAGGGGCTCAATGCTAATTTATGTATGTTGTGTACTGCATCGTTTTTAATGTTTGAACACTGATTTTGTTGGACCTACCAATACAATAAATATATGTTTAATTTGATTGACATTTACAGTTTTATTCATGTGAATGGTTGTGTAGGTATGGGCCCCAGTGCACTGCTTAGACCAAAGGCCTATAATACTGTTAAGACATACCAGTGTAAAGTCAGCAAAAATATTATTTTTAATTGATGACCACACATCATATTAGATTGATTTCATTGTGACAGTAATACAAGTGTTTTTTTTAACCTCCAATCTTTATGTTGATCTCAAGGACATTTTGTTTGTGAATCCATGGAAAGTGATGTATCAAATTAGATTTTCACCTGACAGTGCATTCCTTGGGGAGGAATTTAATGTGTTCTGTCAACTTAATTATGTTTTAGCTGTCTATGTACCTGACTGTAAAAAGTACATTTACAATATTTAATTGTGTTGGCAATGTTAAAGTGTCATTTCTAGGAACTTTAACATTCAGAGACTACCACTGTTGTTTTACATTGGTGGCTTCCGTTTCAACAATTTTCTAGGATAATACAAAATATCATTTTCTGCAGATTTTAACCATTATTTTCAGTTTTTAAAATCAGTCTGTGCTAAAAACATTTTGGCAATCTAGCCTGAATGGCATATTTGAAAAAAAATTCTATTTGATTTTAAGCATGTTTAATGCAATTTTTACTAGACTGCAGCTTAGGGCTAGTGGTTTTCGACAGACTACAAAATATGTTCATACCTTTAAGATATTATATAATATATTTATCCTCCCTTGAATGATTTTTTCAATATGTTTGAACTCATTGGTTTTATCTAATGGTCTGTCTTCATGTCAATTTACAAAGCAAAAATTAAGTACAAATTTTACAAGAAGTACATCTATATTTTGCAACCACTATGGGACATGCAGATGTAATCTGTTCTAAATGTTAAACTAATATTGGGACAGAAAAAAAATAAGTGATAGGTGTAGTTATCACATTTACTACAGTAATTCTGAAGATGTAGTAAAATGTTTATAGCCCTCATCAAGTATCAGTAGTTAATTATACCTGTCAGTCCCCGTCAGATATCAGTTACTGTTAAAAAAAAACTGGTGACTCTCACACTCCATCAAGTATCAATAGTTAACTATTTGCCCCAGTCAGATATCAGTTACTGTTAAAAAAAAATGGTGACTCTCAGACCCCATCAAGTACCAATAGTTAACTATTTGCCCCGGTCAGATATCAATAGTTAATTGTCAGCCTCTTTCAAATATCAACAGTTAGCTCTCAGCCTCCATCAAGTACCAATAGTTAACTATTTGCCCCTGTCAGATATCAGTACTAGTAGTTAATTGTCAGCCTCCATCAAATATCAACAGTTAACTCTCAGCCTCCATCAAGTACCAATAGTTAACTATTTGCCCCTGTCAGATATCAGTAGTTAATTGTCAGCCTCCATCAAATATCACCAGTTAACTCTCAGCCTCCATCAAGTACCAATAGTTCACTATTTGCCTCGGTCAGATATCAGTAGTTAATTGTCAGCCTCTTTCAAATATCACCAGTTAACTCTCAGCCTCCGTCAGGTATCATTAGTTAACTGTCATTCTACTTCACTTTCAACAATATTTCAGTTATATTATGGATATCAGGTTTATTGGTGGAGGAAATTAAAGACTCTAAGAGAATGGCTGATCTTTAGTAAATCACTGACAAACTTGTTCATTTAAGGTTGTATCAAGTACGCCTCATCACAGATGGAAGTCGTGATATGAACTGATTGTTTATACTAGTTACTGTGATCCATCCAGCTCTGGTATTATCACAATCATACCGGAGTTGGATGGATTTATAGTATTATATACATTTGTAACTATAAGAAAAATTGGCATTCCTTTTGTGATTGCAAGAACAAGGAACTAAATTCCAGACCATGGTATTGGATTTTCCTGTTTTTAACATTTGGAATAAAATATTCTAAGCCAACATGATGTACTGTTGATCAGATGTATTTGGTAGATTGTTTCCCATACTGTTTACTTAGTGTAACAGAACTTATTTATAGTCCTGCACCAATAAAACTGACCAAGATTGGCAAGAACATATAACTGAAATATTATTGAAAGTTATTGAACAGCATAAACCTAAACCAAACCTTATTTTATAGTGTTGGAAGTCTATGTTCATGTTAGACTATTTTGTACCTGTGATCCTTTAATCTTACAGTTTTATGATGTTCTAAATTTGTTTCAGCAGTCAATTCACTGTAATTAATACCTATATCAAATTATATATCAAACTGGCAATTAATCTGACAAATATGCCTCTTCTTTGAATTTGTTATGCATACTGATGACAGTGTTTGTAAGATTACTTCACCGATATTTTAGATATTTTTTTAATGCAAATGTACCCCACATCTATGAGAAAAGAAAGACAGACGTAGTGTTTATCAGTTAGAAATTATGATTAGACTTATTAGCTGGCTAGGTGTCATCTTACTCCCATGACCTTATTAACAATTAGAATTTATTAATTTCACCTCTTTGCAAGCTAGACGTCATCTCACTCTTAAAAGTTACTGGGTATTCTTGTCACCTGTTCACCGATATATATCATCCTCCTTTCATGTTAAATCTGAATATGAAACTTATTGTGAAGGTGAACCAATATTTTTAGAAGAAATTTGATTAAATTGATTGATTTGTATGTTTAAACACTAGTTCCTTCTTTTTTCTCTCTTCTGTTCTCCATCAACAAATTTTCATTCTGTGGTTTTCTTGAAATTCAAAATTTTCTCTGAAAGAATAAAGACAATAAATTTATTATTGGTAAGGTATTAATTTATGAATCTAAATAACATGACATGAAATAATGGACACTGGTTGAAATGTGATGAGATTCAAATAACATTGTCAGATCAAGTCCCTGTTTACCTATATAGATTACGTGTTGATCACATTATTGTGATCGTGTTGTTCTAGATATATAAAGTAATTACTTGATCTACCAGATATCATGATTCTTGTTATTTTATTTTGTTCTACTATTAAGTATTTTGTTCTACATAAGTACCTGACAATTTGTTCAACAATAATATCTTAAGTAGGATGTTTAATTAACACTGATACCTGAGAAAAGTAGATCAACAACAAAACAAAAACAGAAAATAATCAAATGTTTTACTAGAAGTAGATTAAAAAATAAGATATAGGGAGTTAATTAAAGGGAACAACCATTTAATTTATTAGGTTGGCTGGTTTTTTTTCTGAAAGAAATTTTCTACCACTAAATTTTATGGGAAATGATAATTGACCAGATACAAAAAATAATCTGACCCTTGTTAAAGAGAAATTTGGATATAACTCTTTAGAAAATGTTATGATTTTTTTTTATGTCCAAAAAAGAGTTAATCTCATTTTTGTATCCTGTGAAAAAAATCAGGTTTCCAGGAAAACATGACTGTTCATTATTTCTACCCTACCCGAGTTAAAAATACAGTGAGAATTCTACCTGAGTTAAAAATACAGTGAGAATTAACATATTTGATGTTGTTGTAAGTTGTATCCAATCCCATTTTTGGTATATTTACAAACAAAAAGGATGATGAGGTTTTTTGACATTTTTAGTTTAAATCATTGGAACCAGGATCTGGTATCCTTTATTTTTAAAGTCATAATAGACAGGGAACGATGAACAAGACATCATTTTCTGTTCAAACTTCAAATTCAAGTTGTCAAAAAAATATACAAATACCGTAGACAAAATTATATTAATTTTAGATAATTACCAAGTATATTATTGTAGCCACACTCTTGTTAAATTCAGATGAGTAATAAAACTGTACTCGTTAATTTATTCAGGCTTGAATAACAAATCTAATATGTTATTAAAAAGTATTTTATGATTTTATTTCATGCATTTATCTTAATTTTATTAAATTTGCATAAATTAGTATTCAATTTCCTGTTATTGATGAATAAAAACTTAATTATAATTCAGTAGTAATTACTGTCTTCAACATTTCAAGGTTACTTTATCTCAGAAGAATTTGTTACCTTTAGTGACAGTCACCTAAGCATTTTGAGGACCTTTTAAATATACTAAAAGTACATGATTTACTGATGTACATATTACTCTGCATTGCAGAGATTCATACAAAGAGAAACTGCATCAGTGGCATAATGGTTAGCATGCTCGCCTCGAGTGTGGTAGATGGTGGGTTTGATCCCTGGTTGGGTCAAACCAAAGACCATAAAATTGGTATTTGTTGAATCTCCACTAAGCATGCAGCATTAAGGAGAATGAGCAAAGTCTGGTTGACTCAGAATCAGAATAATGTATCCGTGGACTGTTGTTTCAGTGAGCTAACACTATAAAAATCCAACTCTGCATGTTGGTCTAGAACAAAGTGGACCTCATCATCATCTCATTGAAAATTAACTTGTTCTTGCCATGATATAGCTGAAAAATTGCTGAATTGGTGTTAAACAACAATCACTCACTCATACAAAGACCTGGTGCAACATCAATTAGAATTTTGTTCTTTTAATCTTTAACGACCTAAAAAATAAACTTCCCCAAAAATTGTCAGCTTCTATAGTTTTTTTTATTCTAGCAAAAAACTTCTTATCAAAAAGTTATTTATTTATTCAAGTTACCGGTACTTTTTCCTGCATGCTTTCACTCTCTCCAACCAATCTCTTCTTTCTTTCCAAAGGTGTGTTCCTTTACTTTAAATTGTGTCTTAAGAGTAATGTTGGATAGACTCTCATGTTCATTTACATCTATATTCTTTCTTACTACAGTACAGTGAAATCTGTCTAAACCGATCCCAGAATAAACTGGAATCCTGTATATACAATGTACTGAACTTTAAATAAAGACTACATGTAGGAAAGATTTGTTAATTTAACCTGTATAAACCTGTCTATTACAAACACAAAAGTTGGCCCCAAGTAGGTATGGTTTAGTCAGTTTTCACTTTAATTTCTGGGCATTGCTAAGATTATTTTGTAAGAGAGTAAAGTCCAAACTATGAGGAATTTGGTCGTATTTCCAAAGTCATATATGAGGAAATTGATTGTACAAATGTATTTCCAAAGTCATGTCCTATCATTATAAACTCAGACCCACATGATGATTGTATTCTGGTATTTCCTAATTCAATGACAGATAGCAGGTAAGGACAAATTGTATATACAGTCAAACCTGCTTTAAAGGGCACCTCTATATAGCAAATCACTGTCTATAAAGGGCAGCCTGATTTTTCCCATTAATGAATAGTGCATATAATTTTAACCTGTATATAAAGGGCAACTGCTTATAAAGGGCACATTTTCAGGTTCCCTTGAGTGACCTTTATATACAGGTTTGACTGTACTTGGACTTATCATAAGTAAATGATTGTACATGTTTTAAATTTCATACTTCAGACAAAGTCCCTGTTTTCCTGTTTTTCCATAAGTATTGTTTATTGACCTTCTGAATTTCATCATAATAATTTACAGCACATGTTGGAGTCACATTTGAAAGCAATCAATCAACAAATATTTTTTGCTTCTTGCTGATTTCCCCCCCAATGGAACCCCAGGGTGTAGGAATATGACATGTATTCTTTGCTAAGAGGTACAACCCCTCCGAAAGGGGGTGTCAAATCAGACAAATCCAACACTGGTACCGAATACTTAGCAGGGCAGGAATCCAGTTGTCAGTGGTGTTAGGTTTGTTGTCAGATGTCAACAAACTTATCACTCTGCTTTCCAGGCTCCTTTTACACATTTTGACAGTTATATGAGATTACTAGAGATAACAATGTTGTACATGTATTCAAATATTTACAGACATCAATCTTTGATTTGATGTTTGCAAATATCTGTTTTTAGGCCTCTGAAGTGACTGTTTTTAGTAAACTTAAGTAAAATTCTGCAGTAAAAATCATTGTTTGATGTCAGCAAATACAGCTATCTAGTAAACAGAATAGAATACATGTATTTGTCGTTTTTCTTGTATTAAAAATTGTGTCATAAATATTTTATTGTATAATGGAATTGTCAAGATATTGCCACTTTCTGTCATGTCAAGACGATATTGTACCTTGTACTATCGTTCATTAACACATAATATTTTGGGTGTGACAGACAATTGCGTCATTAATATTGGCATAATTACAGTAAATATTCTCATATACTTACATTGTAATATCTTTGTTATTTCTGTTACCATGGGTGAAAATACTTGCTTGTTTTTTATTTAGTATTTTTGTGTCTTATTTACAGTGATACCGTGCATTTGGCATGATTTGAAAATTATATATAGAGGGAGGAGCAAAAAAATACTATACTAGAGAAGCGACAAATCATTTTTCATTCTAATTCAAGCTGTTTGGTCTTGGTCAAAGAATTTCCAAAAAATAATCATTGGGTAAACCTAAGAAAAGCTTTCAACTTGTATTCAGTACAGTCAAATAAAGACCATGTTTTTTTTATGTTGTCAAAAATGGAGAAAATACCGGTAATTTATCAATTGACAGTTAATGAATTGTGTCATCAAAATACATGGAATCACATGGCACAACACAAGACATCACAAAGCAATATTTGCCCTTTTCACTTTTCACTGACAGAGAAATCATGCTAGGCTTTATTCAGGGATTGTGCTGTTCAAGCTAAATGTTTATTTGACAGACTTATTTTGTCAGTATAAGAAACGTTACTATGGTTTTTACAACATTTTATATTGAAAATTTGATTTAAAACATTTGCAAGTACTTAGTAGAAATGTTTGGTTTTTTGATTGAAAATCCAAAACCATAAGATAGGATGTCATGACGTCATTTATATCAAGGCTGTTTTTATTACATACGTCATTTGAAGATGCTGCTGATTTATAGAAAATATTATATCTACCAAGTGGTAAAACAGTAGTTGTTATGTAATTAGCAGGAGGCACCATGAATGAAGGAGTGAATGATTGTTTTCTGTGAAAATGAGAAAATGTCAGCCATTTCATTATTGTGGTTAATTCATATAAAGGCAATTTTTATTACTTACGTCATTTGAAGATTGCTGCTAATTTATAGAAAATCTTAGCAAGTGGTAAACAATAGTTGTCAATTAGCAGGAGACACCATTGAATGTATGTTTTCTGTGAAAATAGGAAAATGTCAGCCATTTCATTATTGTGGTTTAATTCATATTTATAAAGGCAATTTGTATTACGTCATTTGAAGATTGCTGCTAATTTATAGAAAATCTTAGCAAGTAGTAAACAATAGTTGTCAATTAGCAGGAGACACCATTGAATGAATGAATGAGTGAATGTATGTTTTCTGTGAAAATAGGAAAATGTTGGCCATTTCAATATTGTGGTCAATTCATATTTATAAAGGCAATTTTTATTACTTACATCATTTGAAGATTGCTGCTAATTTATAGAAAATCTTAGCAAGTAGTAAACAATAGTTGTCAATTAGCAGGAGACACCATTGAATGAATGAATGAGAGTGAATGTATGTTTTCTGTGAAAACAGGAAAATGTCAGCCATTTCATTATTGTGGTTAAATCATATAAAGGCAATTTTTATTACTTACATCATTTGAAGATTGCTGCTAATTTATAGAAAATCTTAGCTAGTAGTAAACAATAGTTGTCAATTAGCAGGAGGCACCATTGAATGAATGAATGAATGAATGAGTGAATGTATGTTTTCTGTGAAAATAGGAAAATGTTGGCCATTTCATTATTGTGGTTTAATTCAACATACAGTCAGACTTGACTATGAAGGACAGCCTCATTTTCCCCATTAATGAATAGCACATTTAATTTTAACCTGTATATAAAAGGCAACTGCTAATAAATAAAAGACACATTTTTCAGGTTCCTTTGAGTTCCCTTTATATACATGTTTGACTGTATATGTAAAAGATTAGAGCCTTTTTATATAAAAGAAAATGATTTTATTTTTTTAATAACCTGTCGACATAACATGTACATTTATGTAATGTAAGAGAAAGTGAAATGAACGTATATTGACATGAGTTGTAATGGCAGTGACAGAGATATTACATTTACATTTGAGGAAGTGTATTCTATTGGTCTGTTCATAGCTACCCTGAAGACTGAGCTAGTCGCCAGTATACCCATATGAGGAAGTTGTTATAGAAATAATCCTATCGGTCGGGTGATTAATAAGTGGGCAGGTCGGGGTGATTAACATGTGGGTTAGAACTTCGTAAGGTGCAGGAGTTATTATTAAGGCAATTCATACGCAAGCAAAATTGTTTTGGGCACTAAGTTTAAAATAAAGAAGAAAAATAGGATATAATTTTGATGTTTTTGAGGATTGTATAAAGTGTGATGGAGTAGATTTATGAGTAAACAAATAGTCCACCCTTCGGAAGTGTAAACCAACAATAAAGACAATGTAAAACATAATTTACGCACTTGTTGTCATCAATCTTCCTGCGTGTGGTTTTTTTTTTTTTTACGATAGATTGAACTTTTTTTATGATAAAATGTATTTCTGTGATTTAGGATTTTCCCAGTCGAAACATGCATCTTAACTAAATGAAATTAATGATTTTTTTCTCTTCCACCCCCCTAAAACATCTCTGGTTATTTAATTTGTTGTTCAGTAATACATACTTGTGAATTGCATTTATTTCTCTATGTATAAAATCCAATTTTATATTATTTTGTCTGGCTGTACATTTGAGTTTGTATATTGTACCATTCAACCCAGTGTTTTATTATACCCCCGCTCCCCGAAGGGGGAGGGGGGTATACTGTTTTACCTCTGTCTGTCTGTCCGTCTGTCCAAGATATTTTTCGTCGCATTTTTCTCAGTAACTATTGATGGCAGAAATCTTATATTTGGTCACAAGCTTCATATAGGTATGCCATATTGTGGGTAGCGTTTTTGGACCTGTCAGATTCCTACTTCCTGTTTGCCGACTTAGTTGGTTTTTATACACATTGAACATATATGCACATTTTTCGTCACATTTTTCTCAGCAACTATTGATGGCAGAAATCTGATATTTGGTCACAAGCTTCATATAGGTACCCCATATCGCGGGAAACGTTTTTGGACCCATCAGATTCCTACTTCCTGTTTGCCGATTTTGTTGATTTTTATACACATTTAACATATATGCACATTTTTCGTCGCATCTATTGATGACAGGAATCTGATATTTGGTCACAAGCTTCATATAGGTATGCCATATTGTTGGAAGCTTTTTTGGACCCGTCAGATTCCTACTTCCTGTTTGCCGACTTAGTTGGTTTTTATACACATTGAACATATATGCACATTTTTCGTCACATTTTTCTAAGCAACTATTGATGACAGGAATCTGATATTTGGTCACAAGCTTCATATAGGTATGCCATATTGTTGGAAGCATTTTTGGATCCGTCAGATTCCTACATCCTGTTTGCCGACTTAGTTGGTTTTTATACACATTGAACATATATGCACATTTTTCGTCACATTTTTCTCAGCAACTATTGATGGCAGAAATCTGATATTTGGTCACAAGCTTCATATAGGTATGCCATATCGTGGGAAGCGTTTTTGGACCCATCAGATTCCTACTTCCTGTTTGCCGACTGTTGATTTTTATACACATTTAACATATATGCCCATTTTTCGTCACATTTTTCTCGGCAACAATTGATGGTAGAAATCTGGTCACAAGCTTCATATAGGTACCCCATATCGTGGGAACCGTTTTTAACCTGTCAGCTTCCTACTTCCTGTTTGCCGAAGAGCGGGGGTATCATGAGTGAGCATTAGCTCACAGTTCATTTTGTTTTTATTCAATTTGAAATCTCAAGTCCCATTTAAAATTTTTAAAATTTACCTGATTTATTGTGCACATGAATACAACTGTATCCATATATGCAAATGTACAAGTGTGTGAAAATGTGCATCTTATTTTGCACAAATGAATGCTAAGTAGGAAAATTAGCAGGATTGTGGAAATTCTTATTGGCAAAATGAAGAATCAACAATCAACAATGTTATGATCCTTTTGTCATGTTTTTTTTACAGTGTATATGTACCAAAACAACCCTGTCATTAGGATATTGTATAATCATTTGTTTGTTTTCTATCAGATAATAAACAAGTACATAATTTTGGGCTATAATCCATATACACGTCTCATATTTAAAAAACAGTCTGCTGGTGAACTATTAGTCGACAGTATCATCTGTCCAGTAGTCAGTATTTTGACACTGACACTGTTTACAGTATTAGATACTTTATTATTGAAATTTACACTTTCTATATGATGTAATTTTCATTGAAATTAAGGTAGTCCTTCCTCAGACATAGGTGAACTTATCCAATTTTGGCTATCATGTTTAGGCCCTTCGGTATTCTTTCTCCTGAACATTTTTAGATAAATTGCTTCACAACCTTTTGACCTAGAGTTAGATAGCTATGATTTTGTCTTGCTTGCGATGCGATGACAAACGCTGAAGGGGAGACATAGGTATTGCTTTTCCTGTGACGGTGTTAACAATGACAAGTTTTCGTGATGAGGAGGACAGTTTCTCCATTTTCATACAACCTTTTCTGACTATGTTTGGTCCACACATAGATCACGGAGGGCACATGTCAGCCAGGCATGTCTCATCTGACCTTGACCTCATTTTCATGGTCTATTGACTTTGTTAATTTTACATCAAGTTTTTGTGATTAGTCCAGTTTCTCCATTAACATACAACTTAGGCTCACTATGTTTGGTCCACACATTGATCATGGAGCGTACATGTCAGCCAGGCATGTCTCACCTGACCTTCACATCATTTTCATGGTCTACCGACTTAGTTAATTTTACATCAAGTTTTTGTGATTAGTCCAGTTTCTCCATTACCATACAACTTAGGCTCACTATGTTTGGTCCACACATTGATCATGAAGGGTACATGTCAGCCAGGCATGTCTCACTTGACCTTGACAGTACAGTGATTTAATTTATTTTATGAAAAACATTTCACACAAACAATATGCAAGGAGCAGGCAATACATGCATCTGTCTACACTTATTATTTATATTTATTTTCTCCTTGTCCTATGTATGTTATGAATTAGTCTGATGAAACAATCTCTAAAGGTATGGAAAAAAACTCAAGTATTTTTGGTGAATTAGAAAGCAGTCTGGATTTAGTAAAATGATTATTAAATCCTCAATAAAACACCTGTGCCAATACTCGTAATGAAAGTTTCTTTATCAGATGTGAGGAAGAGATTGATTTTGTTAGCTGTAAAGACATTATTAATATACATGTATTAGTAGACCTTGACAGGTTTCACTTGGTCCATATTAGAACAATACCAGTTAGCATTACTTTCAGCTATTTTTCACCTATATGGTCACCACCAGTCTTTATGGGAGAGGAAGGCCTGGGCAATTATAATTAACATCATGAATGCACTGAAACACCTTTATGTTGTGAGTTCAGGGCGAGGTGTACAACATTATGTGATAAAGTTTGTCAGTGACTTGCGACAGGTCGGTGGTTTTCTCTGGGTCCTCCAGTTTCCTCCATCAATGAAACTAGCCGCCAGGATATAACTAAATATTGTTGAAAGAGGCGTTAGAAAGGTTAACACTTTGAGAAGAGCACATATAGGTGTTATAGACTAATGATAAGATGTCATAAACTTAAGACGCATGGTCATCCCGTTGGTCTACAGTATGTTTTTCACACAATATATGTGTTGCTCTCAATTCTGTTTTTATGATATGTGTTTATTACTCAACTGAATGTACATGATAATTATCATGTATTTTCTTATAAATCTTTCCACTCCCTTGTATTAAGGGTCACATTAAGTTTGTTTTTGTTTATCAGAAAATTGACAAAGCAATAAATTGGTCCTCTCTTGGTGACCATTATTCATCCTTACTGTTTCTGTTTTAAATACTACAGATTTATGAGGTTGGCATGACCATGATCGTATGGTAGTTGAATTGACAACTACCTATGCAATCAGTGCCTATCACCACTGATGTTGTGAGTTCGAATCTCGATCAGGGCGAGGTATACAACATTATGGGATAAAGTTTGTCAGTGACTTGCGACAGGTCGGTGGTTTTCTCTGGGTCCTCCAGTTTCCTCCATCAATGAAACTAGCCGCCAGGATATAACTAAATATTGTTGAAAGAGGCGTTAGAAAGGTTAACACTTTGAGAAGAGCACATATAGGTGTTATAGACTAATGATAAGATGTCATAAACTTAAGACGCATGGTCATCCCGTTGGTCTACAGTATGTTTTTCACACAATTTATGTGTTGCTCTCAATTCTGTTTTTATGATATGTGTTTATTACTCAACTGAATGTACATGATAATTATCATGTATTTTCTTATAAATCTTTCCACTCCCTTGTATTAAGGGTCACATTAAGTTTGTTTTTGTTTATCAGAAAATTGACAAAGCAATAAATTGGTCCTCTCTTGGTGACCATTATTCATCCTTACTGTTTCTGTTTTAAATACTACAGATTTATGAGGTTGGCGTGACCATGGTCATATGGTAGTTGAATTGACAACTGTCTATGCAATCAGTGCCTATCACCACTGATGTTGTGAGTTCGAATCTCGATCAGGGCGAGGTGTACAACATTATGGGATGAAGTTTGTCAGTGACTTGCGACAGGTCAGTGATTTTCTCTGGGTCCTTCAGTTTCCTCCACCAATAAAGCTGACCACTGCGATATAACTGAAATATTGTTGAAAGTGGCATTAAAGACCATCAAACAAACAAACTAAAGTTTTTTTTGTTTTTTTGTTTTTTTTTATTATTAAATCATGGCATTAATGTTTTATTTTGTAAAGACCTGTATACAAATCGTAAGATTGGGAATTAGACATTTTCTTTGAATATTTTTTGCTTGTAATCTGGACTCAAAACAGAATTTTGTCCCAATTAAAAGTAATAATGTTTCTGTGTTAAATTCCTTAGATGAACTCTTTTGTAATTGTAACAAAATGTTTCATGGCAAAATACATTGGTTTGAGCATCAAATGTTGCTTGTTTTTTTCACAAAGTTCGTAATGACATTCATGTGATCGTTGACGAACTTAGAAAAAATATCTAGTACAACATAGTGGTAAGATGGTCTAGGTGAAAGGGTTACTAGATATTAAGTGATGTATTTGTCAACTTGTCGTCATTGACGCTTTAACACATATGCCTTGCAGCAAAATCTTGTAAAAGTGTAATTTGTTTATCGGGCATTGGCAAGGTCGTTTTTGGATGATGTCAAAAGAAAATTTATTCTATGTCTATATATGTACAACAAATAAACAAGTAATAAAAAAAATATTATAACATTGGGTTATAGAACCTACATCATACAGGGTTGGAAACGCCCACTTTTATCTAATATTACATGATCAGAATATGCAAAAGATTTCCTGACTTTCTCAGTGAACATGCAGTACGCAGATGATTATTTTGTTGACTTGAATTCCAGAAAGTTTGATGTAATTGTCCTGTTGTTAAGTGATTGAAAGGAAATATTTTACATCTAATCTACATCGGTCTTATGATTATTATGTCTTCTAAGAAACATCCTGTTTGTAATAGAGCTGTAGGAAAGGGGGATGTTCTCAATAACATTTACGTTTTATTTTGTACATGTTGTAATTATATGTATATATACTGAATGCCCATATAGGAATGCCAGCAGGGTTAAAACTTTACAGGATCCCAGTAGTCCAATACCACTAATATTTGGCTTGGGCCACTGAAATTTTGCAGACAGTAGCCTAAAATTTTGAATATTTCATGTGGAACACAAGTTGCTGGGCCTCAAGAAATATTGCTGGGCTATTAAAATTGTTATTTTAGGGAACCCAGTTAGTGCCTGTGGCAAAAATAAAAAGTTTTATCCCTGCCCAGTGTTACTGTTCTCATGATATATCATCTACTGGATGTACAAGAGGAATACATAGCTCACCCTATTGCTTTTAGTACAGGTGTAAATTAGTCCTTCATGTTAACCCAATACATTTGTACAATGTACCATAATCCAGGAGAGGCAGATCTAAATTTTCAGAGTGAGGAGGAGGGTGTCAAAGCATGTGCCTATGCCTTCCTCATAAAAATACAACTTACAGCAGCTCCTATTCCTAATCTGCAACAGTGTAGTAGAGTGATTGTTAATGGACCATTGCAAGGCAAAATTTACTGATTCTATTAATTGACTTCACATATCTTTGATGTTTGAAAGGTCATCACCAGTGTTTGAAAGTTGGTCACTGTTAGTCTTTGTGGATCAATTCTATGCCTGTAGCAATCATATCATCTGTCTATAGGCCATGTCCAGGTATTATCGTATTGCCTGCATAATCATTTATTGCTTGTAAACATAATATTATAAAAATAACTGAAATACAGCTCACTTGTAATTAAACAACAGTCAATCAATCTACACTGAATGTACAAAGATTACCATAGCCTACTCCTCACTGAAGTCTCCATGCTCTTATTCATGGAGGTCTCCCACAACTATTAGATTTGTAGATTTCGTTCTGACAGTCTTTAAAAAATATTAAAAGATTAGCAGATAGTAATAGTAGATCCATTGAAATTTAGGGTGGTCATGATCATATGGTAGTTAGATTTATAAATACCTAGGCAATCAGTACCTATCACTACTAACATTGTGAGTTCGAATCCCACTCAGGTGAGGTGTACTCAATACAACATTATGTGATAAAGTTCGTCATTGACTTGTGGCAGGTCAGTGGTTTTCTCCAGGTCCTCTGGTTTCCTCCACCAATAAAACTGACCTCCACGATGTAACTGAAATGTTGTTGAAAGTGGCGTTAAAATGCCATAATCCTAATCCTAATCCTATTCGTTTTAAAATCCATTTTAATTAGCTTATATATACATAATACTTACAATAACAAATAGTAGAGGTACAAATGTACTTGTTTGTTTGTCTGTTATCTCAGTCCTTAGACATTCTATAGTACAACTGTACAACACGATATACAGAATAACCAATAGTACAACTGTACCACACGATGTACAGAATAACCAATAGTACAACTGTACCACACGATGTACAGAATAACCACAACAACCCCAGAACCACAGAAATATCACACTGCTGGGTTACATATAACATTTATAAGTAACCACATATACCACAAAAGTTGAATCAAACAATAACTGATTAAGCTTATCACTATCAGACATGTACCATACAGTTATTTTTTTTATTTTTTTATTTTGCATAGAAACAATATTAGAAAATGTGTGCCATTTATTTTTCACAAATTCTTTAACTTTCTATCTATAAAGTTTTTGATGGTTTAATTTGGTTTTGATTTTTTTTTTTAACACACCAATATACTTGATTATGGTTGTAAGTTCAAATTCTGCTCATGGCGAGGTGTGCTTGATACAAAATTATGTGATAAAGTTTGTCAGTGACTTGCGGCAGATCGATGGTTTGCTTTGGGTACTCTGGTTTCTTCCACGGTATTCATGAAATAGTGTTGAAAGTGGTGTTAGACACCATTGAGTTTGATGCTCAACCATGGTGAGATGTACTCGGTGTTAGACACCATTGAGTTTGATGCTCAACCATGGTGAGATGTACTCCGATATTCCAATGGAGTACATTTTTATACAACTTAATGTGCTAAAGTTGGTCAGTTATTTGCCAAGATGTAACTGAACTGGCCTCAATCACCCACTTTCCTATCCTAACCTGTTAACAGTCCATCACTTATATTAATGTGACTTTGGTCATATGTTTTACACATAAAAACGTAGATATCAAAATTAGTGTACATAAGGTATTTCTGTAATAACCATCAGGTATGCTCATAGCCAGGTATTAGAGAATCAGATCAAATTCTTCTGTAAAAACGTGATGTGCTTTCCAGAGATATTAATGTAGAAATTTTATGTTTAGTATATCAAAGACAAAACATAGGAATAAATCTTGTGATCACGTCAATCTTAC
This sequence comes from Gigantidas platifrons, assembly GCA_002080005.1. Lineage (NCBI taxonomy): Eukaryota > Metazoa > Mollusca > Bivalvia > Mytilida > Modiolidae > Gigantidas > Gigantidas platifrons. The sequence goes on from MJUT01008328.1 coordinate 705,698, forward strand.
CTATTAATTACAAATAACGCTGCTTTAATTTGAAAGAAAGTTTAAATCAAAGTACTACAGAGATATATTTCATAAAACTTTACATATATTAATAATTTATGATTTATTGGAACTGTTGGATGAGAGAAGGAAGATTCATATGTTTTTTCTTTAAAACTTATAAATTGATACAAGAATGATGGAATTAAAGGGTGATTCCCCAATATATCATATACCACACAAACTGCACTTAATTTGATAAATGGAAACAAGACTGATAAAGCAAGGTGCAGATTATATTGTAAAGATTTAATTGGGACCATGTTGAATACACTGTAGAGATAAAACATAATAAAGAAATGTGTAAACAAAATCTTGCATGTCAAGTCATAGATATTATTCCAATTCTCAATTGTTCCCAAGACATTCAATAGGACTGATCTTATATACTTTAAAAAATATACTGTTATTGTTTAAATAGCTTTGTTTGAACAGCAATGATCATTTAGATTTCATGGTTAACCCACAATAATTGATAATCTGTTGATTTGAACTGATAATAGACAAATTATCTGATCTATTTAAATAATAAACAATTTGCCCACCTATGTAGGTATAAAGGGAGTAATTAGTACATTTTCATTGTCATTTAGACATAAAAAATATACATGTATATGGTTTTGTTGTATATATAGCTGACTAAGGGAGGTATGAAGTGCATCCTTGACAAATCAAAACTTGTTTGTTTATCTCAATCACCACTAATGTAATCTGTGTCACAGTAATTGTGTTAATTCCATTGACCTTGTAATTGACACTCAGTTTTACTTTCAGGTCCAACAGTCCATGTTTATTATTGTTATAATATCACTTTTCATTTGCTGTTCTTGTTTACCGGCAATATGATAACATTCTCTTTCCCAAACTACAAAATAAAAATTTGCAGGAATGAACCTTCATCATCAGAAGGTGGACACAAATTTATCATAGGACCCTTAGGCCTAAAAAAATAAGTCGATTAGAAATCCAATATACAATGTATGAGTGACCACCAATGGCGGAGGGGGTATTGTTTAACATAGGAACAAATGTGAAAATGAACAAAAAGGTTTTTCTCTGAAAATAAAATATTGATTGAACTCAAACTGTACATTAATAATAATAATCTGTATTGCATATGAAACCCTTTTGAGTATAGCAATACAAACATAAACTAACATTAAACAGACAATGTATATATATACATGTATAAACAAATACAACTACCACCGTTTGACCAACCTGAACCTCATATTCATGCTTCTAATGATCGCTTTATCAAGTCACAAACACTGGGCAAAATTTCTTTATCAGGATTAAGAATAATTTTTAACTTTTCAAGGGAATCTAGTTGATTGATTACAGTGATCAAGGTCCAATACAAAGTTTATGTTTTTGTTGTGGAACATAGTCCAAGATGGTCACCACTGCAAGACATTTTAAAGCTAGGACCGACCATGTATAAGAAAAGAAATTTTTTTAAAGTCTTCTCTGAAAACGTTGCACCTTTCAATAGATATTTTGACTGGAACGTTTCTTGTCTGGTCCATAACAAAGTTTATTTATTTTTTATTATTATTAAAGATGGCCAGCACTGCTGGAAAAAAAAAATTACAGCCCCCAATGGGAAAATTTGAAGATATCTTCTTCTCAGAAATCCCAAACTTTGTACATAGATGATAATTTGGATAATAAACAAATACCTTGTAATTTAAAACTTTGTCAGTGGTACATGCTCCAGTGAGCCTCTAGTTTACACCCACATTTGCTATTGTGTCAAAAATAATGATACTAATAACTACTTTTAGACCACTATAATCAAGAAAATCTTTTGAAGACATATTTTTAATAATATTTATTGGAATTTTCTATAAAAAAAAACAACATTGCATGTTGTTCACACATTTGTTCAAACGAGCTATTTCTTTTGACTGTGATACCATAAGAGGCTGATAAAAAATTGTAATGAATTGGTAGATCTATTTATATATATCTGTAATCATTGCATGTGGTTTGGAGATTGTATTTTACTGAAGAAAAAAAACATTGCATGTTGTTTCACATATTTGTTTAAACATATTAGTAAGAGCTATTACTTTTGACTTGAGTCAGACCATAAGATGGTTCAAGAAAATTTGTAATGGAATGGCAGGTCTATTAATATATATTTATAATCACCAGGTGTGGTTTGGAGATCTCGTGCCATAACCAGATATTTATATTTAGATTGAGTTTTCATTTATTATTTATAATCAGTAGACTTTTAAATTTCCCCCAGTAAACAATCCATATATATACATATATATATTTCAATCAGGCCATATTATGCTGATATTGACTCATAATCATAATTTTCCTCAACAGTACTAGATGACCTTCTACTATATGGTGAACATTTGTTAAGATTATCCTCCAGTTCCGGTTGGTTGGTCGCTGATAACATCAAGTCCCATCAAGTCCTATAGATCTATTTTTACTGCTTGACCCTTAAGCTTGTGGGTTTATTTTTCATTTTTAAAGAAGATCACTTGAGAAGGTGTAATGATTATAAGAATATAAGCATACACAGATCACCCCATACATAACCAGATGTTGTGGTTGTACTGATTCATATCTATATGGTTTGTCTACAATATCCAGTAAACATAAAAGTGATATAATTTTGAAGCTTGTTGATATTATGATAACAGTAGACGACCTTGACATTTGATTTTTATTGTCCACACATCTTTGAACTGTTTAAAAACAAAGGTTACCTGGACCTGATGTACACAAGCATGAATAAATCAAATGAAATATTTAAACTAGCTTACTCATTGACATTGAGTGAACTTTTTCATTTGTTATTTTGTTATTGTTAGATTTCAAGAACAAAAATGAGAGGAGGGTTGAAAAATAAGACTTTTTTATGATCAAGTAGGAACCTTTTGTTCAGGATTCCTTTTACATTTAAAATTGGAAAATTTAATAATATATTTCCTTTAGAATTAATATTTATTATTTGCAGGAATGATATAGTTATTTAGATCTTATCATATTGAGAAAACTGTTGCATTTAGATATTTTTATTCTGGCACAATACATTGCATTTGCATGTGGGGGTGTGGGGGGGGATTTTCAATTTATTTATTTTTTGGCCAAAATATGAAATACTAAATTATAATTGCTTGACTATTATTTCCAGACATAGCAATTTTGAACAATCTGATTGGTTATTTAGATCTACCAGGTAAAGCCACTTCAAAAGTTGAGGTACAGGGTTTTTTGCAAATCTCAAACAACACTGCAATATGAATGACCACGATCTGATTAATAATGTACAATGTATTTACTGAAAAACTCATATGGATTATGGTGTACTCACAGACCTTTGTGGTGACTGAATTAATTGGAAAATAGAAGTCCAACTGCCATTCATCAAGGCCATGAAAGCCCCATAAAAGTAATAGATTAAATGTTGAATTAGAAAAAGTCATACAAGCTTATTAATCTATATACATACAAATGTATACATGCAACCAGAGAACAAGATATCTCTGATGTAGTTGACATGGAGAACTAATTTTACCTCTAAACCTACTGAGCAGAATTTGTCAAATGATCGTAGGTCTTTATTTTTTAATTTGCCATTTTGTTTTAAAATTAAACTTTAAATTCAAAAAAAAATATTGTTTGAAACTAATTGACTAAATAATCCGAAACACGGAAGAAATGAATTGTATATAATTTTGATCTCAATATAAAAGTATTTAAAAAGGTATCCGGTACAAACTAAGACAACATGTAAAGGAGAATATTGTTAAAACAGCGATCCTTTGGTCTGATAATTCTAAAGTACTTTTATAATTTTAATATGAAGTTTGAGTTGATCTATAAAGCTGATTTTGATGAATCTCATGTTTACTTTTCATTTTAAATTTTATGTAAGACATTATTCACTACGATGTTCACTATGATGAAAAACTACATGTTTCTTGCATTAAACAACTGCATCGGTGGTGTAATGGTTAGCGTGCTCGCCTCAAGTGCAGTAGATTGTGGGTTCGAGTCTAGATCAGGTCAAGCCAAAGACTATATTAAAATAGGTATTTGTTGCTTCTCCACTAAGCAAGCAGTATTATGGAGAAAGAGTAAAGACTGGTTGGCTTCTCCACTAAGCAAGCAGTATTATGGAGAAAGAGTAAAGACTGGTTGGCTCGAAATCAGGATAATGTGTCCGCGTGGGGCGACAGCTTTATCCGCTAACTGTTATTTCAGTGAGCTAGCACAATAAAAATCCAACTCAACATGTTAGTCTAGTACAAAGAGGACCTCATCATCATCTCATTGAAAATTAAGTTGTTCTCGCCATGATATAGCCGAAAAATTGCTGAATTGGTATTAAACAACAATCACCAACTTTTTCATTACAAATATTATTTTTCATTTCTATTGTTTGGTCAAACAGAACAAGATGTACCTGGTGTGTGTCTTATTGGATGCTTAAAAATGAAGACAGGTTACTAGGGTTTTTTTTGGGGTCTGGTTTTACAGTATGCAAAATTCAGCTAGTTAGATGGTATGGTGAATGTTGAGTATTGTTAATTGAGAACTAAATTGTAAATTTATGTCCAGATACTCGAAACTTTACAGAATGTTTGCATACACAATGAAGTTGTGCATATCACATTATCGAAATCTGGTACATGCAGCACAACATTCCCAGATCTTTGAATCTTTACAAAATATTTGCACACCTGGTAATAGCTGTTCACATAACCATATAAATGTGTTTGAGAATGGAACCTGAACAGTTGTGTGTAATAATGTATTTGTCCCATTCTTGTCAATCTTGCTTAAGTTGGCATTAAACACCAATCAACCAATCACGTTCAAAAGTAACCTCCAAAAAGTACTCCGGTTTCCTCCATCAAGAAAACTGACCACCACGATATAACTGAAATATTGTTGAAAGTGGCATTAAACACCATAACCAAAACCTAACCATTTCTCCTTGTTGACTCCCTAGGGCATGGTATATATTAAATCTGGTTATTTTGAAGTTTATTTTCATGTCCCCCTAAAATTTCATTTTTAGTGTACTCAGACTGTACATGTATTGGAAACAATATTTGCCTTTTTGGAAATACTGGTGATGTATTATGTCAGTCCTATTGGTTTAGCTTCACCATAATAACACATATCTGTGATTATCCATAGCTAATAAATTTTACCTTATTTTGATGTATTATTAGTTTGCCTAGAATTCTTCTTTCTGTAACCACAGCAGTTCATGTAGAGTTCAAGGCTTGAGTTAAAAGGGAAACAATATATGATGTATCAAGAAAAAAAAATTGCTACTAGATATAATTGGATTGAGTGAGATACAAGGAAGTGTAAGCCATAATAAAAGATCTTCTTTCCTTGTGTTATAGAAGTGGAAGGTACATGTCTGGTACTTAATCACTTAGACATCAATATTTAAGGGGGGTCAGTTTTTGCCTTAATTTTTTTCACCTACATGCCTGAAAGCCAAATTTAGAAAAAAAAATATATTTATTTACAAAAATTCTTTCATCATTTTCACTTGTCCGAATCCAGTTTTACAAGTGTCCTGGGCTTCGGGCAAGTGGGTTTGCACGAAGATCTGCCATTAATTAATTGGTAATTAACTCATTTGGCCACTGTCCATGTGACCTTTTGATTTCTGTAATCATTCCACCTGTTATTCACCTGTCTGTCTATCATCTGTAAGATTTTACAGTAACATTTCATTCAACTGGGCAGAAACTACTTGGATATTTTACAGGCATGATGTATGCATGTTCTTTAAAAAAGATACTGTTTCATTCTGATGCGTATCATAACTAAAGTTGTAAGTTCATATTCCGCTCAATTGTGAGGTGTACTCGATACAGCATTATGTGATAAAGTTTATCAGTGATTTCCGAAAGGTCGGTGGTTTTCTCTGAGTACTCCGGTTTCATCCACAAATAGAGCTGACCGCCACGATATAACTGAAATATTGTTGAAAGTAATGTCAAACCTCATAACACCCCTCTTTTGATCCAATGTCCATTATGGCTGCCACAAGTCGTAAGGTGTCTGATTGACCTATATGTGAAAATATTGTAATAAGTACAGAGAAATTTGAAATATGATACAGGAATAATCTGTGATTGATAATGAAAAATGTAATAAATTCTGAGCCATTTGCAATGTAATATAGGAATGATCTGGGATTGATCCTGAAAAAATAAATCTCCTGTTCCAATGTGATGGCCACCATAGGAATTTTTTTTCTTTCTGAAAAGCTGAATTATTAAACAAGTGTGCTATTTGAACTGAATTTTGCAGATCCACATTGGGGTAGATCCTTCTTAGAAAGTAATGTTAAAATATGCCAGTATAGCTAAACTATATTTTGACTATTCTTTTAAGCCAATGAGTGACCAGGTGAACAAGGACAAACTTCATGCAGGTTCTGGTTAGATTTATATTCATTGTTTTTCTATAATCACTGACCCTAGAGGACACTGTCCATTTTACCTCCCATTGTTTATAGCTGTGTCTTGTCCACTTAAATTAATTTATAAGATATTATCAGTGGCAAGCACTGGGCTTACAAACATAAGCTATTTAATAGTGGTCAGTGGTCAATTTATAGCCTTATATCTCTGTAGTATTCTGTTATATTCTCAGGTTATTCTGTATAATATCTGGATTAAAACATTTTATTATCCGATGATGTTGTTGACTTGTACTACTACAAGCTTAGAATTTTATTGACATTTTATATGACCTTAGTTTTATAATGCTATGGCAGATTGGTCATTGTCCATTAGAAATGGGGTTTCTTGTGCTGTTAGGGTTAGCTTGTATATAAAAAAAAACAATTAATTCTAAGGAAAAAGGTTCAAGTTTTTTACAGACAGGGGTTTTCTAATGTTATACCACAACAACACTTGTATTAAAAAAAAAACATTTCTAAAGAAAAAGATTCAAGATTTTTTCTTACATTAAACTAAAAGAAATGGGTTTTTTCCTAATGTCATATTGCATAGCAGTTTTATGTAAGTTGCTAATGTTAGCATTATTCCCTTGATGAGGCTTAAAGGGACTCTTTTATGGTAGTTCTTTTTAGCTGGCATAAGTCATATGAATCTTTGTGATGTGTCTTATCCTTTCTCAGGAGATGGTAGCTTATACATGAGGAATGATGCATTCAAGATTTTATGTCAAATTTCACATAGTTTTGACATTAGGCAAATTAGATCTATTTTGAGTTAAAAGTAGACTGGTTTCGTTCCTAAACAACACCACCACTACTAAAGATAGAAATAAAAAAGATACAGTGTTGTTTAACATTACAGAATGTGATAGATTTTGCCATTATGAGTAGTATGTTGTGAACTTTTTCAAAGATACCATGGATTGCATAACCACGTCCTAACCTTAACTCTAACCCTAATCCTAGGTATAAAAAAAAAAGGATTTATAATTAGATAATAGGTTATATGACCTACAGTACAATAAAAATGTATCGAAGGTAATAATTTATCAAATATTTATTCTTGTAATAAAATTACACCTAATGTTGATTAAAATATTTTTATGACTCCATGAGGGCACTACCATAATGGTTAAATATGTATTGACCATATATTTTAATGTCCATTTTAAATCCGTCTGTTTTAGTCAGATTTTTTCTTCTGCTTCCTCTTCTGCTTCTTTTCAGCAAAGCTTGTCCGGACCATAACTTTTTTCTCTTTCCAGATAGATCAATTATATTTTGTATGTGGGTGCATGACCATAAGGCGGTGTGTCACGTACCATAATGACCTTCGTGGGACCTTGACCTTTGACCTCAAGGTCAAATAATTGTTTTTTAAATACATATGTAGTATTTTCTTGTCCGGGCTATAACATTTTTGTCTTTCGAGATAGTTCAATAATATTTGGTATGTGGGTGCATGACCATAAGGCAGTGTGTCGCTTACCATAATGACCTTTGTGGGACCTTGACCTTTGACCTCAAGGTCAAATAATTGTTTTTTAAATAGTATTTATTTGGTATATGGGTGCATGACCATAAGGTGGTGTGTCGCTTACCATAATGACCTTTGTGGGACCTTGACCTTTGACCTCAAGGTCAAATAATTGTTTTTTAAATAGTATTTATTTGGTAAGTGGGTGCATGACCATAAGGTGGTGTGTCGCATACCGTAATGACCTTCATGGGACCTTGACCTTTGACCTCAAGGTCAAATAATTGTTTTTTAAATAGCATTTTCTTGTCCGGGCCATAACATTTTTGTCTTTCGAGATAGGTCAATGATATTTGGTATGTGGGTGCATGACCATAAGGTGGTGTGTCACATACTGTAGTGACCTTCATGGGAGCTTGACCTTTGACCTCAAGGTCAAATAATTGTTTTTTAAATAGCATTTTCTTGTCCGGGCCATAACATTTTTGTCTTTCGAGATAGGTCAATGATATTTGGTATGTGGGTGCATGACCATAAGGCGGTTTGTCGCATACTGTAGTGACCTTCATGGGAGCTTGACCTTTGACCTCAAGGTCAAATAATTGTTTTTTAAATAGCATTTTCTTGTCCGGGCCATAACATTTTTGTCTTTCGAGATAGGTCAATGATATTTGGTATGTGGGTGCATGACCATAAGGCGGTGTGTCGCATACTGTAGTGACCTTCATGGGAGCTTGACCTTTGACCTCAAGGTCAAATAATTGTTTTCTAAGTAGTATTTATTTGGTATGTGAGTGCATGACCATAAGGTAGTGTGTCGCGTACCGTAATGACCATCGTGGGACCTTGACCTTTGACCTCAAGGTCAAATAATTGTTTTTTAAATAGTATTTTCTTGTCCGGACCATAACATTTTTGTCTTTCGCGATAGGTCAATGATATTTGGTATGTGGGTGCATGACCATAAGGTGGTGTGTCGCGTACCATAATGACCTTTGTGGGACCTTGTCCTTTGACCTCAAGGTCAAATAATTGTTTTTTAAATAGCATTTTCTTGTCCGGGCCATCACATCTTTGTCTTTCGAGATAGGTTGTTGTACAGATGGCCGCATTAAGGGGAGACATGAGTTTTAGGTATCTAAAACAGTTCTCCCTAGTTTTTAATGTAAACTGCAAGCAAAATACATTGTCAATAATCACCTATTTAACATTTTTGTGAGAATGTCCCAATACTGTTAATTACCTAAATGTTGTTGTGACAGATTAAATTTACCGTAATATTGAGGCTCCAGAAAGGTCAAATCCGACCTGAGACTTTGGGTCTCCCAGGAGGCGACTTTCAACCTGTAAGGGTATTAAACGACTTACCACCTCTGACCTCTAAAATTCACCAAAATCGATGGATCTCAATTCTAATAATTGTATTAAAAAGATATAAATTGCAGAAAAAAGTAAATCCAATAATAATTGTTTTTAAAAGGTACAAAGTACTAATAAAAGTTCTAAGTTGGGATTGAGTAATTTAAATGCAGTTAAGCGAAAACCTAGGTAAAATTTTACATATATAACCTGAAACAATTTGTTATCTTGTTATCTTTCTGTCTTTTTTTTCACTTAATAATGATATTTATTTTCAATGTGTCATCTAGCTTTAATTAATCAATTTCTCTGAAAATTTAACCAAATGAAAAATTAATCTGATATCCATACCTAAATATTTATAAAACTTATATAATACAATATTACATTATATTGGTTTAAATAACAACTGTAAAGACTTCTATGTACATCGGGTTTGACGTATTCCATTTTATATAAATCCAATGCAGCGATTGTACATGTATATAATATTATAATAATATTGAACTATCTAATATATAACTAATGTACATTTGACGTGTCCATCATTACAGTGCCACAAACCTTATTCCATTCTTGAAATAATTCCAATTCTGGCGTGTAATTAGATAATAGAAACAACTAACTAAATGAGCATTTGTCAATACAAATTCATGAAATCCATGACCGAGATGAGGTTTTCAGAGATTATAAACCAAGGGAAATAACTTTATTCGGTGTGTATGTTCGATGAGAATGGGGGAGATAACTCAATGTGTATGTTCTAAGGGAAGTAGTTATACATTTCCAGTATTGTTAAAACGTATTCAAAGGGAAGTAACTGAGCATAACACAACAATACGATTTTGTTCGTATCATGAACGTGCGGGGCCTGACTCCCACATGGGCCGATAACTCGTCGGTGCAGCACATGGTCGCGGGATAGTCCTTTAAACAACTCTCTACAGTCAAGGAGCCATCATGTATATCCACCACCACTGCTGCCATCACCAATACAGATATATAAGCAATCGTGGATATCCACCGCCGCCACTCGCAGGGTCGACAAGGCTAAGTGGTGCAAGTAAAGATGTTTGTAAACAACAAATTAATTACTCTGTTTTCCCTCATACTCAACTGTCAGAATGAATGTTTTGTAATAACAACATAGGTGTCAATATAGATCTTTGTGCCTTCTTGTAATGTCAGTCTGGTATAATGACCTAGCTAACAATATTTTTTGGTACTTGGCATGTCTATTCATTGTCAGTGGTCATTAGTATTACCTGTATTGTTGTAATTTCGGTCAGTGTTTATCTGGCAAACCTCAAGTATCAATGTTATTTTGGTTGAATTATTTAATAATTGTTTTGTTTATGTAGAAGTTGTTGACACACAGTAAGATATCTGATGCAGTAAAAAAGTTGTAGTATATATCCTGGTAGTATATTTTAAAGCTTTATTTTTGTTAAATACTTGTTTACTTTATAATAGAAATAAAATAAGTTTTAAAAGAGATTTAAGTTGCTTTTTTAAGTCTCCCACGCAAAGTGTTTGTGTGTGGGGGGATACATATAGGCCTTTCAATAAGGGGTGGTACCAGGTACTTTTACCAGCCTAAAGTGGTCTTTGGTACCTCCTGATTTTAAAGAATTGAAAATTGTTCAAATTTTAATAAATAGTACTGCCTGTCAATAGTGAAGTACTGGTAGATATGAAAAATATTGAAAACCCTGTACTTATGATATGTTTCAAAGTTTAAAAAAAAATCTCTGTTTTCATGGAAACTAAAAAGGAGGAAGTTAAAATTGAAAGTTTTACAACTTTTAAACCTTATAAAATTTCATCGAAAATCTGCTATACTGAAAACAAGTATATTTGTGTATTTAAAATGCAACTTCCTTTTCTCCCATCTTCATGAAACTTCACAGAAAGATCTCCTATGATGTAAATAGGGTTAAAAAAAAAATTCAATTTTACCATCAAAACCAAAGGGAAAAAATGCAAATATACTGATTTCTTTGCTACTACTGATTTAGTCTTCATGTAACTCCATAGAAAATTATCAATAAAAGTGTAGATATCTAATTTAATGCATTAAGATTCCTTTCTGGAATGACCTTGATTAGGTAGCTCAAAGTCAGAAGATTAGAAAAGCAAAGAACAAAAAGTCATGTTGGAACTGTTCGATTGGATGGGTTTTTTTCCATCATTTTACTATTACAGTACAGAACAGGTTTGATGACCAATTATTAGACGGTTATTTTCCAAAAATAAATATTTGTTATTGATAAGCTGCAAGGTGTTATCTTGTGATAACAACTTTTCCTACTTGCCAAAGGCCATGTCATTTGCATTGGTCACATGAGCTTTTGCCAACACATTAAACAGGTGTTGTCTGGAGTGTGCTGTTCATTTTTTCACCTATTATTCTTCTGTAGAACTACATAAACCAAATGGAACCAAACTTGGCAGGGATGTTTGTTCCTTTGGAAGAAGGGATTCAAACTTACACACAATTGAAGTTTGGGAGGCCAATAAGAAATTGTATTCAACAATTATTTTAAGATATCAAAAATAAGGAAGGGATTTGCTGCAATATTCAGATGTTTATGAATAGGTAACAGTTCTATAACTTGAGTCCCGGGGTCCAAAGTTTAACCATGTAGATATTTTTTTTTATTCTGAAGAACCAGCAATGGCACTGTAATTGTATTTAGCATGAAGCATCATTGTGTAATGGAGATTTAGGTATATACATTGGTATACTTTAGGGAATATCACTATTGTGTATAAGCTAAAATTAAATGCATGATACTAAGGCCATGCAAAGTTAATTACTTGGTTCTCAGGCCCTTTTTTGTCAAAATTGACGAGGGAGGGCGGCATTTTTTTTTATCCTTTTACTGCTGTAAAAAGTGATGCGGGAGGCATTTTTTCTTCTTTTTTTTGTGAAAAATATGGCAATGTATAAATCTTTTGTCTAAATGTCAAACGGAAACATGTTTTTTATTTATACATTGTCATAACGATGCTTTAAATCTCATTTAAGCATGATGCGTTTTAAAGCGTTTCACCGACCACGCGATATAAGAGAAAAACGGATGCGGTTGTTTTTTCCGTACGGACAGCGCTACCGCATTTAAATTTTTTTTTTTACTATTGTTGCAAAAAAATCGGCAATGCGGCGACGAATTTCCACATGCGGGCGGGCCTGAGAACCAAGAAATTAACTTTGCATGGCCTAATGTAAAGCTTTTTCAAAATCTTTTTTTCACACACATTAACTATGAAAATCCAGATATGGTTGGCATATAAGATCATTGTGATATTTTAAAAGATTCAAGCTTGTACCAAATGAGTCAGATTTTTCAATGATTTTTGTTAATTTTATTTTCTAACTGCTTGTTAGGAAAAGTGAACAGAACTTTTGTATGCCATCCATCTTAACTTTTTATCATTTTAATGAATCTTCTCTTGCAAAACTGCTTAACCAGTTGGAATCAAACTTGGCAGGGAGGATCTTTGGGAAGAGAAATATACTTTTTAAGTTGATCCTAAAAGGTGAAAAAAAAGTAAATCTTTAAAATTCAATGTGGTACAGAGAGTGGCAAACATCTCTAATCAGTAACTACTTACAGACCACTCAACAGAGGCCAACCAATTTTGCATATTTTCTCAGGAACTGAAGTTGGTCACAGGCTTTTTTTTTTATCACATTGATTTTTGGCATTACCCAGACCCAGGGATTTCAATATTTTTCAAGTGTACCAGTACTTCACTATTTATAGGCAGTACTTTGTATTATAACTTGAACATTTTCATGTATAGCTTATAGATACTCTTTAAAATCAAGAGATACCAAATGCCATTTTAAATAGGTTGAAGTACCTGATATTTCCCCTTATTGAAAGGTCTGCACACCTAAAAAAACAACAACATTTTTTTAATGTGGATTAGAGTGGTATACATCTGTAGTTCACAACTCCTGAGAATAAATAAAAAGATCTTAGAAATATGAGGTGATATGAAATAAGCTAAAAACTGTCTACAATTTTATACAGTTTCATAGTTATTAATCAAGACCTCGTAATGCCATTTTAAGTAATTTAATTAGACTTATTAATTTAATTGGTATAAAAACTAGACTTCTTAATGTGGTTTAAGTAGTTTAATGTCATATAAGTAATGTGGTTTAAGAAGTTTTATGTCACATAAGTAATGTGGTTTAAGTAGTTTAATGTCACATAAGTAATGTGTTTTAAGAAGTTTAATGTCACATAAGAAATGAGGTTTAAGTAGTTTAATGCCACATAAGTAATGTGGTTTAAGTAGTTTAATGTCACATAAGTAATGTGGTTTAAGTAGTTTAATGTCACATAAGTCATGTGGTTTAAGTAGTTTAATGTCACATAAGTAATGTGGTTTAAGAAGTTTAATGTCACATAAGTAATGTGGTTTAATGTCACATAAGTAATGTGGTTTAAGTAGTTTAATGTCACATAAGTAATGTGGTTTAAGAAGTTAAATGTCACATAAGTAATGTGGTTTAAGAAGTTTAATGTCACATAAGTAATGTGGTTTAAGAAGTTTAATGTCACATAAGTAATGTGGTTTAAATAGTTTATTGTCACATAAGTAATGTGGTTTAAGTAGTTTAATGTCCACATAAGTAATGTGGTTTAAGAAATTTAATGTCACATAAGTAATGTGGTTTAAGAAGTTTAATGTCACATTAGTAATGTGGTTTAAGTAGTTTAATGTCACATAAGTAATGTGGTTTAAGAAGTTTAATGTCACATAAGTAATGTGGTTTAAGAAGTTTAATGTCACATAAGTAATGTGGTTTAAGAAGTTTTATGTCACATAAGTAATGTGGTTTAAGTAGTTTAATGTCATATAAGTAATGTGGTTTAAGAAGTTTAATGTCACATAAGTAATGTGGTTTAAGAAGTTTAATGTCACATAAGTAATGTGGTTTAAGAAGTTTAATGTCACATAAGTAATGTGTTTTAAATAGTTTAATGTCATATAAGTAATGTGGTTTAAGAAGTTTAATGTCACATAAGTAATGTGGTTTAAGTAGTTTAATGTCACATAAGTAATGTGGTTTAAGTAGTTTAATGTCACATAAGTAATTGGTTTAAGTAGTTTAATGTCACATAAGTAATGTGATTTAAGAAGTTTAATGTCACATAAGTAATGTGGTTTAAGAAGTTTAATGTCACATAAGTAATGTGGTTTAAGTAGTTTAATTTCATATAAGTAATGTGGTTTAAGTAGTTTAATGTCACATAAGTAATGTGGTTTAAGTAGTTTAATGTCACATAAGTAATGTGGTTTAAGTAGTTTAATGTCATTTAAGTAGTTTTAATAAGCCTTATTAATGTAATTTTGTAGTTTATTGGGTATAAAAACTAGACTTCTTAATGTTGTTTAAGTAGTTTCATGTCATATAGGTAGTTTAAAAAGATTTAAAACCAAGACCTTTAAATGTCATATAAGTAGTACACCAACCTCTAACCAGTACATTGAGATTTAAGATGTGTACTCTGTGTACAAGTTGTTGACATCAAGCTTCTGAAGCGTTTATTGTTTATTAACTGTACTTTATCTTACGGTAAACAAGCATTCACCTATTAGTGTTAAAATATGTTAACTTCAGTTTTTCTAGTAAATTCCAATTATGAAATACAAAATATTGAAATTCTAAGCACGTTTATTTTTTCATAACTTGATTTGTTTACATTTTTTTTTTTAATCTTTTTTTACTTGTCACCGACTTCAGACAATTGATATATTTATAAACAAGTAAACAACAATAAAAACAACTGAAATTTTGTTGTTTTTTTTTACATTTATAATTTTTTGATCTATCCATCTTTCCATCCATACATATTAATTCAAGAAGAACATTAAAGAAATATAATATGCATGCTGCATTGCATTTTTATAGAATATGAATAAAACTGTTAAAGTTAGTAAGTGATGAAAAAAATTAAACCAACAAAGCAATAAGGAGAGTACATTTGTGTACTTGTGATTCTGAATGAATTACAAATGTATTACAAAACAATTCTAACTTGTTAGGGGTCGCAGTGGTCGTGATCGTATGGAAGGTGGATTTATAACTACCTATGCAATCAGTGCCTCTCACCTCTAATGTTGTGAGTTCTAATCCCTCTCAGACGAGGCGTACTGACGGTACTCGATATAACATTAAGTTATAAAGTTTGTCAGTGAATTGTGACAGGTTGGTGGGTTTCTCCGAGTTTTCTGGTTTCCTCCACCAATAAAACTGACTGCCACGATATAATTGAAATATTGTTGAAAGTGACATTAAACACCCTGACCCTAACCCTCCAACTTGTTCATTTAGAGTATTTAGTAAATTATTTTGTAATTTCTATTCTTTGTAAATTATTTTGTTATTTCTATTCTTAGTGAATAATTTTGTAATTTCTGTTCTTTGTAAATTATTTTGTAACTTCTCATCTGTGTAAATTATTTTGTAATTTCTATTCTTTGTAAATTGTTTTGTAATTTTAATTCTTTGTAAATTGTTTTGTAATTTCTGTTCTTTGTAAATTATTTTGTAATTTCACATCTGTGTAAATTATTTTGTAATTTCTATTCTTTGTAAATTGTTTTGTAATTTCAATTCTTTATAACTTATTTTGTAATTTTAATTCTTAGTAAATTATTTTGTAATTTCTATTCTTTGTAAATTATTTTGAGATGTCAATAAAAAAAAATTTCGATTATTTTGTAATATCTATTCTGCATGTATTCTAAATGATTATATAACAAATACTTGAGCTATTTTAAGTACGGTACATTAATAGGAAAGAAACCCTAACATAGGTACCATACAATGATCATTCATGTATCTTTGGTTCCATTAGTTTCAGTTTCTAAGAAGAAAACTTGTTCGACCTCTTTTCCATCGTGCCTCCAGGCCTTTCAATAAGGGCTGTTACCAGGTACTTTTACCCGTATAAAATGGTCATTGGTACCTTCTGATTTTAGAAAGGGTTGTATAAGATACTCATGACAATTGTTCAAATTTTGATAAATAAATAAAAAGTACCGCCTGTACATAGTGAAGTACTGGTAGACTTGAAAAATATTGAAAGCCCTGGCCTCGTGTTAAACTCTCAGCTTTAGATGTTCTTATCAACACAAAACGCAATCAGTTCAAAATAGCTTCTCATTGATCATAAATAACACATGTTTATATTTTTTGTTTACTTGGCACAGTTAATGTTGTTATTTGTGCACTACAAGCAATTTAAATAAGAAATTTTTCCAGTACAGTTACTCTAGACACTTTTTTGTATAAACAGATACCAGGGAGGCTTACACAACAACTTAATTGAAAGGAAATTACAAATCATGTCGAGTATATGTTTACAAACAACTCATTGAGAAAAAGCATTTGGATCTGGTTCAAGGAATGTTATTGTGCTGACGTATTTAACTACGCATATTGGTATATTTATCTACAGTACATATTTTAATTTTGTACTAGTTATCTTTTTACACAGTTCAACTGGCTGGGTTGTGCTTTTGTTTTGTTTTTATAATGTGTATTAAAATAAAATCCCGACTATTAGAAGATTCGTTAAATAAACATGACCTCAATTGTCAAAAAATAAAATGTTGTGATTTTGATGAAATATCCACACTAAAGTATTGTTTGAATATATAAAAAAAAAGTAAATTAAAACTTTTGAGGAGCCAGCAGTATCCTTTTATCTTCTTTTTTTTTATTAATAGAACATTATACTTTATTTTTATACTCACCTGTTCACAAAACACCTTAGACGCCCAGGTAATAATAATCTAAGGTTCCCTGTTTTACAGTAGATCTCTTAACAAGGGTTAGTAAGAGATTAGAGTCCATGACTCCACATGTTCCCATTTGAAAAATATAACTAAATTTATCCTTTTATCTTGTAAATATGAAAGGACCAGGATCTTTTGGAGCGTGAACTCAGTGAGTAAAAGATCATCTCAAAAACCAGGAGTTGAAGTGGAATCGTGTCTGGCTTGAAGCAGCTTTGTGATGTGCAGAATGCAATTTTGCACCAATGAATGAATGCCCATAGGTTTCAGTCCTGGGGAATCAAAATTTAACATATGCTACAACAGGCAATATCTAAAAAATGTCTTCTTTTTCTGTTGAACAATACAGTCTCGTGAGCATCTAAGTTTAATTACATATTTACCACAAATTTGTTTGAAATAAAACTGAATTGATATAGAGAGATGTTTAATGTCTTAAAATTAAAGTAATCGGAGGTAAAAATAGACAATTTAATTTTTTTTATTTATTTGAAATGCACAATTTTACCCCAAGGGGTTGATGGCATACAATTATACAAAAACATATATACAAAGCAGACAAAGGACAATCATTAATTAAGTACAAATTAAAAGAATAAAAAGACAGTCTTATACAGACAAATTAAATTTGTAAAATCATACAGTTATAGAGTCCACTTTCCTCAGTATTAAAGACTTTTTAATAAATGGAGCAACTACAATAATTAGCTTGTTTTCCCCAATCTTGTATCTTTATAGTTGTGTTATATTGTTGTCTGTTTATTTAAACTGAAAAAAAACATTACTCCATGTTAAATTAGGGTTAGGGTTAGGGTATGGTGTCACCACTTTCAACAATATTTCAGTTATATCATGGCTGTCAGTTTTATTGGTGGAGGAAACCGGGGCCGGAGAAAACTACAGACCTGCAGCAAGTCACTGACAAACTTTATCATATAATATTGTATCGAGTTTACCTCGCCTGAGTGAGGTTTGAACTCACAGGCGTTAGTGGTGATAGGCACTGATTGCATAGGTAGTTATAAATCCAATTACCATATGATCATGACCACAACAATCCCTCCATGTTAAATTAAAAAAACAATACTCCATGTTAAACTTAAAAACAATACTCCATGTTAAAGTACATGTTAAAATGCATGTAATATTTCCTAACAGGACAGTGGATCTTTTAGTTCAAATAAACAAAGATATCAAAGTTAAGGATAATTTTTACTTTTATTTACTCATGCATAAGACGTGTCCATTTGCAGTAGTCAGCTAAAGTTGTTTTTGATAAATACAGAGACAAAACTCAGTCCTTAAATATTAATTTTACGTGAAAGTTATTAATTTGTTTATATGTTATATTACACATTTGTAAATTTTTCATTTGAAACAAATTTTGAATTGCCACACATCTAAAATTAAAAAAATTACGCACACTTATTTGCAGTTTACATCTAAGTTAAGTGTGTGATTGTTGTTTGATGCCAACTCAGCAACATCATGACGAGAACAAGTTAATTTTCAATGAGGTTATGATGAGGTCCGCTGTGTACTAGACCAACATGCTTAGTTGGATTGTTTATAGTGCTAGCTCATTGAAACAAGTCCACTCAGACACATTATCCTGATTCCGAGCCAACCAGTTTTTGCTCTTTCCCCTTAATACTGTGTGCTTGGTGGAGGAGCAACAAATACCAATTTTATAGTCTTTGGTTTGACCGGATCAGGGCTCGAGCCCACGATCTACCACACTGAAGGCAAGTACTCTAACCATTACATTGCCGATGAAGTTAATAATTGTCTTCAGATTATTTGACAACCAATACAGTTAATCAAAGTACTGTGAGTTTTTTTGCAACCATATTTCACTTCCAAACAGCATTGACCTATACATGTACATGTACCGATAATCAAATCTATTTATTAATCCCTTTGTCCTACAAAACCTCACATGGACATTTGAGGTATAAAATATGATTACGTTTTTCCACAGTAGGGTGCAACCACTCTTAAAAAGAGGTGTCCTATTAGAGTTATGCAGGACCATTGAAATATTTTTTGACAGTGATAAAATATCTGTTGCCATGACAAAGAAACAAACCTAAGACATTATCCTGGCAGGACTGTCGTGGCCACGATGGTGTGATAGTTGTATTTATATCTAGCTATGTAATTAGTGCCTATCATAACTTCATTTTTAGTTTGATTCCTGCTCATGGTGAGGTGTACTCTATACCACTGTATGTGATCAAGTTTGTCTGTGACTTGCTCATGGTGAGGTGTACTCTATACCACTGTATGTGATCAAGTTTGTCTGTGACTTGCTCATGGTGAGGTGTACTCTATCTATATCACTGACTGTATGTGGTCAAGTTTGTCAGTGACTTGCTCATGGTGAGGTGTACTCTATACCACTGACTGTATGTGGTCAAGTTTGTCAGTGACTTGCTCATGGTGAGGTGTACTCTATACCACTGACTGTATGTGGTCAAGTTTGTCAGTGACTTGCTCATGGTGAGATGTACTCTATACCACTGACTGTATGTGATCAAGTTTGTCTGTGACTTGCTCATGGTGAGGTGTACTCTATACCACTGACTGTATGTGATCAATTTTGTCAGTGACTTGCTCATGGTGAGGTGTACTCTATACCACTGACTGTATGTGATCAAGTTTGTCAGTGACTTGCAAGATGTCTGTGGTTTTCTCTGACTACTCTTGATTTACTCTGACAATAAAACTGGTTGCTATGTATGATATAACTGAAATAATTGTAGTACACATCATAAAATACAAGATTAACATGATGGGTGCCACTAGTGGAGCAGGAACTGCTTACCCTTTCACAACACCTGAGTTCACCCTCCTTCTTTAGTTGTTTTCGTGTTTCTCAATATTCAGTTTTCTATGTAATATTTTGTTGACCATTGTCTGTCTTTTTGTTCTGATTCTTTCGTACATTCTATTGTCTGTCTTTTTGTTCTGATTCTTTCGTACATTGTATTGTCTGTCTTTTTGTTCTGATTCTTTCGTACATTGTATTGTCTGTCTTTTTGTTCTGATTCTTTCGTACATTGTATTGTCTGTCTTTTTGTTCTGATTCTTTCGTACATTGTATTGTCTGTCTTTTT
>MJUT01008328.1:726094-760487 GCA_002080005.1 Gigantidas platifrons
ATTCTTTCGTACATTGTATTGTCTGTCTTTTTGTTCTGATTCTTTCGTACATTGTATTGTCTGTCTTTTTGTTCTGATTCTTTCATACATTGTATTGTCTGTCTTTTTGTTCTGATTCTTTCGTACATTGTATTGTCTGTTCTTCTTTGAATTACGGCTTCTGATTACCATGTGATATTTTTAAACTTTGTTAAATGTAATTTTCCATAGCGAAAATGACAATGTGCAGCAGTGCACATGCAAAATATATCTGTTTGTAAGAGTGCAGTTGACACTGTTACTGAATCTCATGAATAATTAGAAATGAAGTAATCCAGAAATCTTGATAAAGACAGAATTATGCATTAGATGCCTATAGATATATGAGAAATGTTGCATTGTTCTATTTTTTGTATTGGGATTTTACACTATTTTTTCCAACAGCTATTTTTAAAGTTTTCATAATGTTTAGGGTATGAATGATAATTTTAGTCGTGTCTATAATACAGGTATTTGCATTCATATGACTTATTTTTATACAAGTGTTTGTTTATCTCCATGCAGAAATCACCTGTTATTATGATCCAACCAGAAAGTAGGTGTGTGTAGTCAGTGTGTCATTATCCTGATATCCTTGTTTATCAAATTGAGAAATTTCCACCTGGGGTCAATTTCAAATCAAATATTTTGAAATTTGCTGTTTAATGCATGTAAATATGACCTTTTCTCAAGGTGACCCAGATTTTACACATATACATTTTTGTATACAACACAATCAGCTAGTCTAGATAATTGGGTCTAAGCCAATGATTGGTCACATGGCCAAAGCTCACCACTTTCATAAGTAGCTTTGAAAACCTACTTCGTTCAATTGTATCACCCCATATTTATTAGACCAGTAAACATTTTAAATCCGATTGGCATGATTCAGATTTAATTGTCTGCTTCTGAATTGAAGTATCAATATTTTGTTAGTGTTATACAAATGTATATGTAGCATTTCAGTTAACCCAGAATTTCATAATGGTCATGATTTTGTGTAGGATGTCAGTTGTCATTATCTTACATTGTTATTTAAATAGATTGAATGTAAGAACCTTTGGTTAACTTATTATTTACTTTTTGTCACTCAGAGGTTTTTACAAAGGGGTAGGGTGGGATTTGATTAACTTGCTATTTACTTTTCATTGATTGATTGATTGATTGATTGATTGAATGATTGATAGGTGTTTAATGCCAACTTTAGCAGTATTTCAACTATATTGTGGCATTTCTTTTTGTAAATCAGTGCCTGTCAAAAGGGGGGATAAAGGGTTGGATTGGATGAAGTTTCCTTGAGATCTTAAAAAAGTCTTTTGTCACATCTACAAAACTAACCAGAAAGATTTTCCTGATCTGTATAGTATTGTATTAAAAGGGTATCTTAAAATGAATAGAGTAAAAAAAAAGACAAGTCATGACATTAAACATTGAAAGTTTAAAAGGGTATCTTAAAATGAATTGAGTGAAAAAATGACAAGTCATGTTAAACATTGAAAGTTTACTAACATCATTCCTCTTAATGGAAGAAATATTTCATCAGATTTTTGGATCAAGTTCAGCCATCCATTTCTTCATTCTCCATAATTGTCTATTGACATAGATTCTTTTAACACCTTCAACAACCAAATATTTTGTCAGTTTGACAGTATGTAAAGGCCACTGTTATTAAGGCACTGAGATAGTAAAATACTACTACAGTCTTTGTCATAATTTTTTTCCACCTACTTGCCCGAAAACCAAATTTAGAAAAATTTTCTATTCGTTCAAACAAATTCTTTCATAATTTTTACTTGTCCGAATCCAGTTTTACTTGTCCCGGGCTTCAGGCTAGTGGGTGAGCAAGAGGACTGGTACTAAATTATTCCCCTCTTGTAAGGACACCTCTTCATTACAGACGTGGTGGTCATCTAAGAGGGAGATTACTGTTTACGTAGTTAGTGTAGTATGTCTGGTAGGAGGTATCATGTTATTGAAATTTTAGATTTTATTTATGTTTTCATATTTTTCTTTACAATTTAAATGTGGATCATGTGAGCTTATTGTTATCACCTCGTGTCCACTTGAGCTTTTGAACGTATTAATCTTCCTTGAAGCCAAACCCGATTGAAATGATCTCTAAGTACGTTTATAATACTTTTCAAAATAATGTTTGAAATCCCTGCTAGTATTACAAAGATAAAATTGCCAGAGTTTTACATTTAAGCAGTTGTAGTTTTCTTTAGCAAAATTATTTTCATGGTCCACTAGTATTACAGCCCTAATATGGTATGGGACTGTCATCCTCCATCTGTAGACACAATCATGTCCATCCAATAACTTTTGTTTTGGTTGACAGATTCTTTTAAGAAATTACATATCTGGAAGAGATACAGAATTTTTTTTTTGCATCCAAATTGATGCAGTGCATTTTTATTTCTTCGAATCGATTGTGACAAGGGCTTCAGATAGTAATTATTCCATCAGATTTTCTATATCAGCTATGATGGCTTTCAAGTTAAACTTGATTCCAGTAAAATTGGTGGGGGCAGGAATGAATACCTTGTCAACTTGCTGTGGTCGTTTCATGCCATGCTTGGCACAAACCATTCCTCACAAAAGTGCATGTCTGGCATCTTATCATTTACAAAATATGATGTGACCAAAAGGTTCCAACATCTAGAAGTGTGATGACATTTACTGGACAATAATTGTTTCTGTAACTGTCACAAGGAAGAGGGTGTTGTCTACTTATTGGGGTCATATCATTTTGTATCCATGATGGCAATCGTTACTATAAATAGAAAATGTTTTACTTCCTATCATGTTGTATCCATGATGGCAATCGTGACTAAAAATAGAATATGTTTTAATTAGCCAAGCTGCTAACTAAGATTCATTATAGTCTACTTTATTTGCTATTTTTATAGATCTGCTAATAAATAGAATTATACTTATTTTCAATCAGATTTTAGTTATTTAAGAAATAATCCATGGCAGCCATTGTGTTATATTCATTTAACCATGGGCTGGGCCTTTATAATCGAATTTAACCCCTCACTGTCGCTCAGGATTAAATTCGATTATAAAGGCCCAGCCCATGGTTAAATGAATATAACACAATGGCTGCCATGGATTATTTCGATTCTAATAGGACAAATACGGTAATTTACTTGCAAAACGCCGCCTATACACACAGCAATGTATTTGGCTGTTCCGTTACCCTCCTGAACACAAAGATACGATTTCTGTCATTTGAGATTACTAAATGTTGTCATTGATGAACATCAATTCAAAAGAAAGGGAAAATACTACAAATCCCACTTCGACAAGGAGGCGTACACGAAGCCAAAAAACGTCAGGATCTCTATGTTCTAAACTGGAAGTCTTCATATGACGTCATGTTGTTTACGTGCCAAAATTGTCAACAACATTTCGCAGAATTTTAATTTTCTATGGTAAATGTAGGTCGGTACACCATTTCGCGGGAGTGTACACGGAATAGCCAAATTGACAACATTACTGCGTTTGCGCTAAAAGTGTTGTTGTTGAGTATTATATAAACTGACGATAACACAGCGTCATATTAGAATTACAATTAGATCATATTTATCTCTGTATTTACAGGTTATATAGGTACATTCTTTAATTCCTCTTGTACAAAATATATAAATGACAATTTTCAATAATAGATTAATTGGAGTTAAATATATTGAGAAGTTCTTTTGTATCTGAACAACTTAAGGCAAAGTGTTTAATCATGTCTATGAAAGGTATATTACAGTCTGTCAAGCGACTCCTGATTTTCCTTATTTTTCCTGATTTTGAGCTGTTCCTGATTTTTTCCTGAATTTGTTAGATAAACTCCTGATAACTCCTGATTTTGAACTTTTTCCCCACAAAAAAAATAATAACATAATATGTTGAAATTATTTTAGTGTATAGCATCTTATCAATAAAAGAAGGTGAGGAAAATGGCCTAAGTAAGACCTTTTAGCCTGCCAATTACATTCTGACATTCTGATAATGACCTTCATATGGAATCAAAAACACCATGCTTAAATTTATATATTATGGCCTGAAAGCTCTTACTTAGAGGGGAAGAAGGCAGCCATGTTTTTGGTTTTTTGTATGGTTTTATCACTTTTTAAATAAAAAAAAAATTCCTTATTTCCTAATTTTTTGAAGCCAAAAAGTGCTTGACAGACTGATATTACATTAACCACAAGTCTTAACAACAGATTGTGGCACACATGTTGCTAGTTTTGCAAGAAAAAAAAATCATTTGAAAGTTCAGTAGTCATTCTGACCACTAACCTGATCCACTGAAAATCCCATCAGTATGCATGTGTACCTTTTTGAAATGGGTAATGTCAATGTCCTGTTACATATAAACGTGCAGAGGTAGCTACACTTTTTATAGAGTTTGTAACTGTCATTTTCCATAATAATTTTGTTGGAAATTCTTTTGTTTGTACCAAATTTTGTAATTTCAAGTTTGTATTTTTTTTAAACAATTTTGAACACATCCGATATAAAACCATGAATGTCTCCTTTTCCATATGTAAACATGTTAATTCTGTGGAGAAAAACATGCATACATCCAGTGACTCTATCTTCTTGAAGATCTGGAGGAAGCACTTGTCAATTTACTGCAGTCATATCATGTGCACCCGCATTAGCCCTTCATTAAAACATTTGTATCTCATGTTTCTATTTTCCATCCATAATGGCAATCATGACTTAAAATAGAAGAGATTTTGATTGGTCAAACTGCTAAATAGCTTTAGGATTTCCTCCTTCATTTCTAATTTCTATAGATTTGCTGATAAAGAAAGTTGTGCTTATTTTCAATCAGATTTTAGACATGCTACCTTCCAATAACAACTGAAGCCTAACTCAATCTCAGGCTTTTCTGTTGCTGCCATGATTTTGTCAACAAAAATTTGATTGGTCAAGCTAAATGTCATCTTGATGTAAGGTTATATCTAGTTGTGTCAGATTTTAAAGGAAGTTGATTTTTTTCAAATTTGCATCTTTTTACCCCATTTTTATATTTGGCTGAAATTTAAACTTCATTTGAGTTCTCTACAAATGTTTTTTTTTAGATTTCATATGAAATTCATATTTTAGCTTTTGCAATGTATTTATAACTGAATTGACATGTTGATGTTCCATATTGTATGTTTAAAAAAAAGGGGGGGGGGGAGATAAAATGAAATGGAGATCATTCATCATGATGGATATATATGAATAAGAAAAGTTTGACAATGTATACCAAAGGGGTAATCAGAAGCCATAAATTGAAGGACAGACAACACAATGGCCAAAAGAGGATCTACAAAACATTGATTTTATTGGTATAAGCCTTGTGTGCAAAGACTTTTACGGATGAAATAAAGCAACTACAGTCAAATCTGTCTTATACGACCGTCCAAGGAAACAGTGAAAAATGGTCATATAAGGCAGGTGGTCGCTTGATACAGGTTTAATTATTATGAAATGCACTGTAAAGAGAAATTAAAATTAAGGTCACATAATACAAGTTGTTGCTTAATAGAGGTGGTCATAATATTAAAGCAGGTTTGACTATAACACTGATTCTTTGTATGGATGTAAAGCGTTCACTTAGCTGTCCTTGAATAATGATTATAAATTAAGCCTTTCGGAGACAAGATACATCATCTTAGTGAAATCTGGTTTATAAATTATTAAATTAAATCATGTCGTGACAATATTAGTTTTTTTGGTTACCCTCCAAGCAATGCACATTTACTAAGCATAATTTTTTGTATATAAATTGTATGTTATTTCCATAAAAATGACATTTTTTTTTTTTAAATGGAATATAAAGTGTAACTAAGTTACTTATTAATTTCAACCAGAGGTCATAATATTTACTAACGTTTTATGCAATTATAATGTCATTAAATGTAAATTATTGAGGTCGTCAGTTGGGTAATTAATTTTATTTTTGTCCTCACAATTAGGTTGCTTCTTTATCATAATGATAAAGTGATTATAGTTTATATAGGACACATACATGTACCTGTAAAAGGACACAGCTGATCAAGGTGGGGATTATCGGGATGTGATTAACCTATTAAATTACACACTATTATTATATATTAGTGTTGCACTTAAAACTCTCCTGTCAGCCACTTTTTATGGACAAAAAGATATAGGCTTTTTTAGTCAGCTCTTTGTATTATTTTTTCAATGTTGCAAGGCAGAACATTTGCAAAGTTCCTATTACATGTATTACACATTATTATTATTATCTATTAGTGTTGCATTTAAAACTCTCCCATCTGCCACTTTTTATTGACCAAAAGGTATTGGTTTTGGTTGCCACTTTGTATTATTTTTAGACATGTCGCAAGGTAAAACCATTTTCAAAGTTAAAATTAGACGAAAAGTAAAGAAGAAAAAACCTGAAAATTTTTGTCTCTGAATCATGTAACCTTTTGGTTTTCTCTCTGAAGAAGAGAGAGAACTATTTTGATATTTCAAGAGTGTCTAGATTTCTAACTGTATATATGTTTTAAGGCATAAATGTTGACATTCGAATCTCCAGGCGGTGCATTATATTTTTATAAGTTACAATTACATAATTTACATTTGAGCAAGAAATATAATTTTCATTTGCGCATATAAAGAGATTACCGGTACATTTAGGCAAATCGAAAAACTACTTAAACTACATGTAATCTTTAACCAAGAGCTTGTAATACAAATGTGGAATGGTCACACAATCTTGATCTAAATTTACCCAACTGTACTACCATGTACGAAGTTTTGTCTGTCAGAGTGAAGTGGCAAATTTATAAATACTACAAAAAAACAGCATCAGTGGTGTAATGGACAACATGCTCATTTCGAGTGCAGTAGATTATTGGTTCAAGTTCCAGATGGATGAACCAGAGTTATGATACGTGTGAGTAAAATGGAGAAAAAAAATACCACACTGTCGGAACAGTTCCAAAATCCAATCAAACTATTGATACCCCCAAGACATCTACATGACTGCTTACTTTCCTGGCTTGGTGCAGGCACTTCAATTATAAGTAGCAGGGTTAAGCTATTTTTATGGGCCCAAACCCCCCCTCTTAGTGAAATGATGAGGTCATGCAAGTGTTTTACACATGTGAGTAAAATGCCAATTGGTTAGGTACATTTTGCATTCTTTGTTGGCATCTCATTTATCTATTTCATATTCTTTGTCCATGTATTGGGTACTCCAGTCAATACATTCAATATTACAATATTTCAAATCTGCAGTTGGAAACAACTTACAAGCAACATTGTGTTGTAGAGCAATTTCAAAGTATATTATATTTATATATGACAGTTTGTATATTATATTTATATATGACAGTTTGGGAAAATAATGCAGCTGTTAAGCACAAAATTTGCTCAAAAATAAAATCCTCAGATACTAAAATGTGGATTACATACATATTACTATTAGTACATACACATCCACATAAGAAATGGTGAGTTTCCCTTGCTGTGATTAATGAATAAATACCTGTAAATTCCCATTGAAAAGTGATATTTTTTTAGATAAAATTTTCATTAATGTTAATAATCCACATGTTTTGCAAAATTTGTGTTTTGTTCTACAATACAATTGTATAATATATCTCAACGACAATTGGACAGATTGCTGGCCAATATATTTATCTACACTGAGGCATCCTATTTGATCACGAAAGATTATTTTTTCAGAATCCCCTGAGGATAGCATGTTTAAGTAAGGTTTTTGTTAATTCAGATTTTTTTTTACAGAATTGCTTCAGGATTTCAGGGAAATCATTTTGATTTTGTCACGAAATTAAAATTCATGGGTTTTTTCCCCCCCATTGGAAATGCATAAAAATAGGACTGCGTGGGCATGTTTGATAATACACTATTCTACCCATCTTTCCAATATATAGGTGACATAAATTGTGTTTTATAATTAAGTATAGTTTAGATATTTCTGGTTCAAAAATTTGGCCTGGCCTACTTAAAATAATTTACCTGTAATAAAATGAAACCTTATAGATTTATCATGTGAATTGTTATTATTACTTATTTGGCAAAGTACAAAAATGTAATGATATGTTTTTATAATAAATCAGGTCAGTGGTTTTGTAAACCACACAGATTACATTCAGGATGTATGTCACAGAAGGGTTTGTTTACTCCTACATAAAACAGTTGATACCTAGAATTATTATCCTTTTTTAGATTTATTTATTTTCCAGTGTCCTATCTTGTAACCTGCCATCCATCCCTAAAGATTGATTGATTGATGTTTAACACTAATTTTAGCAGTATTTCAGCTATGTCGTGGCGTGAGCAAATTTTATATTAATTTTTTACACTTACAAGATCATTAGAAATAAAACATACTTATCCATCCCTTTAGAACATATAAAAGTAGCATTACTGTATTTTTAATTTCAGTGTTTGGGTTTTTAGTAAGCATAACATCAATTAATTTTTTCCTCAAATTATGCCAATTAGGTCTACTTAAACAAGAATACATGTAATTGAAACAAAAATATTTTCATTAGGAAAATATGGTGCTAATTTTAATCCAACTTAGATTGGATTGTCCTTAAGTAGTCACGTTCCAAAAGTATATTCAATAGTCATTTCAAAATGACTACTGTTGCTAAAATTTAATCTACAGGTATAGCTGCAGGATAAAGACTAATTTAACAGTCTCTGCCAAAGTTTACCTATATTTAAGTTTATCCTGCAATTGTGTGAATTTGAGTCATAATAAAGGGGTCAAATAAATTTCAGTATTATTTAGTCATGGACTGAATAAAACTCTTCTGGTACCTGATTCATGTAGAGCTACAGTAAAAAACGGTAACAGTATAAGCGTGAACGTCAAAAGAGAACACAATTGAAAATGATTCACACGATGATTGTTTCTGCTCTTTTCAGATAATTTGGTAGTTGATTGGACTTTTTGACATTGCAGGATAAATACAATATACGTACATTGTCAGTGAATATAAAATTAATATCCACTCACTGAGAAACGGGACAGAAAAGCTTGCTGAAGACTCCCTTGTCTACCCGTTTCTAAAGCTCGTACAAATAAATTGTATATGTATGTATATTGTAGACAGTCAAACCTGTATTAAGAGGTCACCTTTGGGACAGAGAAAAAGTGGTCTTATAAGACAGGTGACCTCTTAAAATAGGTTCAGTTCATATGAAATGTTTTATGACATGACAAGAAAAGGTGGCCTTTTAATACAGGTGACTGCTTAATACAGGTGACTGCAAGGGTAGGTTTGACTGTATAGAGATTTCAACATGGATAAAATAGTTAAATTTGAAAAAAAAATAGGCATAAATGACCTTGTTCTGTACTTACTAAACTTCAGCAGATATGAAGTACAAAAATGTAATTCATCTTCTGTGCACTAACCAAAGTATGTTAGGTAGTTATATGATTAGAAATTAAATGAGTTGTACTAATTAACCTAGTTAAGCATGTTACATATTTACATGTTCTTTTTGCAAATAGAACATATATTTTGACATTAAAACATATCAGAAAACTGTAGAATGATAGAAAATATCCTTGATGAACTAACGTGAAATTTGTCCTAGCTCTAGACAGGAGTATTATCCTATACTAATGTAACAAAGGCTGTACTCAGCTTCTACTGCAGACAATGTAAATAGCAGAAAAAATGTACTTGTTGTTATAACAATGTATATGTGTCAGCTATGTAGACAATGAGAGTAAATCATTATAAGCCACATGCAACAACAGTTTTACATCAGCATGAGTATGTTTTCAACAAGCTGTTGTACAATATGTATCATTTTGTTTAAATAAAAACAAAAACACAATACAAAATATAAAATATGAGTCATCATCAACTGGCAAAATGTTATAAATTGGTACCCCAAAAAAAATGTCCTGAAATATTTGATATGCAGAATCTCAGAAAGTAAATTTGATGAGATAGATATGCACATTTATTATTCTCCCATTTTTCAAGATCAGGAAGTTTTTTATCCCCCCGCGATAGCGATGAGGGGATATAGTAATAGCGGCCGTCTGTCCGTCTGTCTGTCTGTCTGTCCATCCGTCACACTTTCTTGTTTACGCGATAACTTGAGTAAACATGGATAGATTTGAATAATTTTTTGCATGTGGCTTGTAATTATCATTATCATGGAAATATTTGAAGCAAGGGTTTTGTTGGAAAATGTTAGTTTTGGGTTGAAAAATCACCAATTTTGAGAATTGTGTCTTGTTTACGCGATAAGTTTAGTAAACATGGATAGATTTGAATAATCTTTGCATGTGGCTTGTAAGTATGTTATACATTAAGACTGCAAGGCTGCTTTCTATAAATATATAAAACTAAATATTATGCAAGTGCGGGGGGATACGTCGCACATTCATGCACTAGGCGGTTCTTTTATTGTTTTTGTTTTTAGGGAGGAAACTATCATTGGCATTGGTTCCATATAAAAAAAATCATGTATAGAAATTTTATTTTTACAAAACCCAGCAATTGGAAAATGGACAGGGATGTTAAGTTTTAGAAATCCAAATGCCAGAGTTCTTACAAAATTTATGAAGATCAAAGGAATTTTTACAGAAATTGGAGTGAAAATGTGTGATTCTGATGAAATTTGTTTGGGGGTTGAACATGTGTGATTCTAAAGCAGATTGCATTAGACTTGACCAATTTTCTTCAAACTCCACAGGAGTAATATTAATGGTGATCTCATGGTCTGTATACTTTTTGACGATTTTCTCTTTTGTCCTTCCAGAATTATGGGCCTTAATCCTATGACAAATAGTCTGTTGCAGACATGTATTACAATAACCTCCACCTTGCCTTGAAAGTTATTTTTCAAATTTTACCCTATTATTTGTAATGGTGGTCTGAGGGTCTGTATGGATACTGTCTTGATGAATTTCATGTTTGTGTCTCAAGAGTTATGGCACTTTTATCTGATAAAAAAATGAGTCTGTCATTAAACATGTGGCATGCTTATTCAAGTTTGTCTTGACTGATTATGGGACTTCATCCAATAAAAAAAAGATACATGTGTTATGTGCTTATTTTTATACTCATGTTCTACTTATAAATAATATAACTCACTCATACATACAGTAAGCCACACTGAAATGACAAGGATGCCCCAGATGTAGCTATTATTGACAGAAGTAAAGAATGCCGCTCAACTGCAGACTAGGGGTCATTTCTCACTTATTTAGGGCTTATGCTCATTGTTGAAGACTCTACTGTGACTGTGAAATGCAGAACAGCAATAAAAGCACTGTTCCTTTTCTTGGTTTTGTGTCTTAATTAAGTGTAATGTTGGATAGTCTCTCATGTTCATTTACATCCATTTCTTTTTTTACTAAGTAAAATTGTCAGTTAAATCAAATAAACTAGTACCGTAATAATTTATTTTCTGTAAAGAAGGTTTTTTTTTTCCCGTTGCCTAATACATGCAGATTATCATAAAAACAAACCACACTGTTAAGTACCGGTAATATGTCAGGAAATTGATGTTGTGTTGTAAAGTGCAAGTTGTTTTCTTGTACCATCCTGTTAAATGGATATTTATAACAGTGAATTCAAATTATACAATAGATCTATAAAAAAAAATGAAGAAATGCCAGGAAATAGAATGTTAAGTAATACAATGAAAGGATCAAAAATAAGATGTATGTTTTATTGTATATATAAGAACTATATATATATTATAGATTGACTTATAGATGAAATAGGTATGTGAATGGAAGCAGATGTTACTATAATGTACACATCATCACTGTCTGACTCACAGTCAAGTGATCGGTTGGCAGTTGATCAGTAGTGTTACATCAGATATATAAATGTCAATTCTGCCAATGCAAAATCGGCCACGTATGAACATGTTTTTATTCTTTAATAAAAAAAATTCTATCAAAAATGTCAATTCTGCCTATGCAAAATCGGCCACGTATGAGCATGTTTTTATTTTTTAATTGTTTTTTTTTAATCATAAATAATTGATTCCTTCCTCTTTTTTTTTTATATCTCAAGTCATTAGTTAAGATGCTTCTTTACAATAGATGTAATATTAGTCAGATTGATTATTAAGAAAAGAAAATCTGCTGCATCAATTTTGCAAGTTTAGCATCAGGCCCCGATGCCATAAAACTTTTTCTTTGCTGAGCAAACTTTTTTTGCTCAAATCTGTGTTCTCAGCCAATCATTTTTGAGTATTTCCTTATTTGAGAATATTCTCAGACTTAAGCAAATTCTCAAGTTTTATGGCGCCGGGTCCTGAGTTCATTTAAATTATTTTTTATGCTCAATTCTACTGAATATATTGCATCCGTAAATTAAAGAATGAATATTAAATGATTTACACTTTTGCATATGTGTTTTAGAGTAAGTTTGAAACCAGATTCATTTATATGTTTTATTTGCATTTTTCAATAATAACCATTTGAACCCCAAAAAATACAAGTTTCCAAATCTTACAGCAAAAGGGAAGTAACTCAATTTCCTATGTAGGAAAAATATTAAAACAGGGAAAGGGGGATAACTGTAAGAAGTCGTATTTTCTTTTCTCTTTTAAAGTTCTATTTAAATTTTGGTTTCTCTAATGTGCAGTGCCACAAATGTCACAAATATTGGGAAAATAAGATATTAATTTGTAAGTTACATTCATTTTCTTAAAAATTGTCGTCCAGGAATTACTCATTGAGATTGAAGAATATATCAATGACATTTGTACATAAATAAGGCCTTCCAATAAGGGGCTGTACCAGGTACCTTTACCGCCTAAAATGGTCTTTGGTACCTCCTGATTTTAAAGATTGTTGTATAAGATATTCATGAAAATTGTTCAAATTGTAATAAAAGGTACTGCCTGTATTTAGTGAAGTACTGGTAGACTTGAAAAATGTTGAAAGCCCTTATGAATTGATTATTTCAGTCATGAAGTATTCAAAAGGAGGGAGAAGTACAAATTGAAGAATTTTATAGAATAGATACAACACAAAGCTAGAATATTATAGATTATGATAAAACAAGATGGACGTTGACATTTAACATTCATTGCTTTCATGCTTATCTCATTGGGTCGTGTGTGAAATACAGCATAATTTGTGCAATCCGACACCTGAGATTTCCGACTTTGTGTGACATTCGACAGAAATTTATGGTCCCAAAGTATTTCTGTTAATTAAAATAAAACCTTCGGTATTCTGACATCATGTACAATCTCTAACACATTTCCCTGGTCTCTTGATGTGTCGAATTGGACAGTTTCCACTGTATATACATTGAAACCTATCTAAACCGAACCCTGTGTAAACTGAAAACCTACCTAAACCAGACAGACTTTACAGTCCTATCTACTGAACCCTGAGTAAACCTAAATCCTGCCTAAACCAAACAGACTTTACAGTCGTCTACTGAACCCTGAGTAAACTGAAAACCTACCTAAACCAAACAGACTTTACAGTCCTATCTACTGAACCCTGAGTAAACCTAAATCCTGCCTAAACCAAACAGACTTTACAGTCGTCTACTGAACCCTGAGTAAACTGAAAACCTGCCTAAACCAAACAGACTTTACAGTCCTATCTACTGAACCCTGAGTAAACTGAAAACCTGCCTAAACCAGACAGACTTTACAGTCCTATCTACTAAACCCTGAGTAAACTGAAAACCTGCCTAAACCAGACAGATTTTACAGTCCTATCTACTGAACCCTAAGTAAACTGAAAACCTGCCTAAACCAGACAGATTTTACAGTCGTCTATGTAATTTGAACCTGTGCAAACTAAACACCTGTGTAGACTGAACAAATTCTTCAGTCCTAAGGGGGGTCGGTTTAGACAGGTTTTTTTTTAGTTTGTATTGAACTAACTTTAATGGTATGATGGAAGAACAGCTATTCATAATAAATTTACAGTACAAAATGTATATTATCTTGTGTGGCAATCGCCCAAGTAAAAAAAGTTTATTTGCATGAAAAACAATAATTTCTCTTTTTTTTTCTTCTTCAGAAATTAAAAGATCCAACTACTGCATTAACAAACTGTCAAGTAAGTAAAGTTTCTACCTATGTGTGAATGAGATAAATTGTCAATTCATTTAATTAAAAGTAAACGATTAGAAGGACATCTTGATTCATTAGTACTGTATGTACAGAGATGCCAATAACCTTATTATTTAACAGAAAATTTGATATCTTGTTTTGTTCTACTTTCTTCTGATTTAGTGAAAAATTCTGAAATATTTTTGCTGCCATATATGTTCTGTAATAAAGAACATATCTGCCAGAAATAAGGAGAATAAAGCATATCTTCCAGTAATATGAAGAAAAAACACATACAGATACTAAAAAAATCTAAATTACTGAAAGAGGCAAAATATACATGTACAATGTATTATAGTAAAATATATTTAGTGTAACAATATACATGTGTTGTCACACTTTCATTATTATATTAGGGGCAGCTTTGGTCGTGATCGTATGGTAGATGGATTTAAAACTACCTGTGCAATCAGTTCCTATCACCACTGAAGTTGTGAGTTCGAATCCTGCTCATGGCAAGGTGTACTCGATATAACATTATGTGATAAAGTTTGTGTTTGACTTGCGGCAGGTTGGTGGTTTTCTCTGGGTACTCCGGTTTCCTCCACCAATAAAACTGACTGCCATGATATAACTGAAATACTGTTGAAAGTGGCATTAAACATCATAACTCATTATATTACAGACAGAACTCGTTAACCAGTACTCATCTGTAGTGAGTCAAATTACCAACAGCATCAACTTACAGTACAGTAATCTACAGAAACAACACCAGGAGTATGCCAACCATTTAACTAGACAACTACAGGACCAACAACAACAATTACAACAGTTGTTACAACAACAGAAGACTGAGTCTATCCCACCACCAGGTATACAATATAGTGTAATGTCAAGTTGTTACAACAACAGAAGACTGAGTCTATCCCACCACCAGTATACAATATAGTGTAATGTCAAGTTGTTACAACAACAGAAGACTGAGTCTATCCCACCACCAGTATACAATATAGTGTAATGTCAAGTTGTTACAACAACGGAAGACTGAGTCTATCCCACCACCAGGTATACAATATTATACAATTATTGACTCTTGATGAGGTGGATGCAAGGATTTATTAACTCAAGAATATTATATTTACCGAGGCCAGAGACCAAGGTAAGTATTTTATTCATTGGTTAATAAATCCTTGTATCCATCGAATTGAAGTCATTAATTATTTTATTATATGACACATTTGTATATGTTGCTTTAACTTTTAAAATAAGCTTTTATCATGACATTTTCTTTGGTTTAGCTTGGTGCAAGACATGAGAATGTTATTTCACCATGCGTTACATCACGCGAGGTGGATATAGCGTTTTATCAAAGGACATTACTAGGGACATCGGCCAATTAGAAAAGACGTTATCTGAAGTCATGTAATAAAGTGTCTATGATCAATGTTGAATTGAGATGTTGTTCCTATAGAAAATTTTCTATGGAATAACAGCAATCCATTGATACTAAAAAATATCCCCCAGTGAGATCAAATGAAAAATGTGCAAATTACTGATACACCATGTTATTGATGATTTGTAAATGTTTCCGTTTGATCTTTACACATGATAATATCTATTATCAAGCAAGATGTGTGAGACAAATTATATTGAGGTCACTTTCCCTTTCCAGGTTTACCGCACATCTACTTCCTGTTTACAGTGTGACTTAGAATTTTTCATGTTTGCCGTAATGAAAACTTTTGTAACAGTTATCTCAGCTTCTACTGGAAGAAATGATTTTATATTTGATATATGGCTTTGGCATGGTGACTTGTACTGTGTCTCCCCTTTCCAGGTTTACTGCACATCTACTTCCTGTTTACCGTGCAACTTACAAATGAACGAGTGGGGGTATTCTTAGCACGACGTAGCGTGCAACATCTTGTTGGTCTGAGAAGTCCATTCTTGCAAAACAAAACACCATTAACATATACGTTATATGCTATAAAGCGTATTCTTGATTTTTATCTTGCCTGTGAAAAAAATGTAAAGGCACGACATAAGACATACATTAAGTATTTTTCTCATGAACTGGTGGAATCCAAACTTTACAAGAATGAGAATTGTATGGTCCGTTTCAAAATTGGGTATCTCTTATGAATCAGAAATCTTAGATGAATTTCATTGCTAGATATATAGTGACATTTCCTGACCCTATATCACAACTGGCATAGAATCTATTATCTTTATTTACAGGGATTGTTGTACCTACATCTATAGCTACCTCTGTTGTACCAGTGGTTCCTACATCAGTAATACAGATACCTACACCAGCGTCATTTCCTGGTCCTACATCACAAATCCAGACAACTGTCATAGAATCTACACCTGTCATTGTAACTGCTCCTCCACCAATAGTCCAGACAGAAATTGGGCCAGTCTCAGTAGAGTCAGTCCCATTCCAGGTATAAAGTAGGGTTATTTTTTCAGTCTGCTGATGTTTAGCTCACCAGCCCCCAATGGGCCAGGTGAATTGTTGAAGTCACTCAGCATTCATCATTGTGTCTGTCCTCCATCATCAGTAAATCTTTCAAATTTCTATATTTTTCTCAGAAATCATAAGATCATATTGAACCTAGCTTGGCAGAAATGCTACTCTGATGGGATTCAACAATGTTAATGATTTCCCCCTTAGTTTTGGAAATTCAACAAGCCTACTACAGCCAATTAGTGTTTTCTGATTGGCTGATATTTTGAATATCTTCTCTTCCGACACCACTAGTTAGATGGACTTGTTACTTGGTAAGAATTGATCCTATATCGTATGTCAGTTTTTTTCGCACCATTTTTTTTACAGTGGCTAGTTAAATTTTTGCTACATGCTTGGTAAAAACTAGTGTTGTAAACAAAAATAAAGAATGCAGTAAGAAGTTTGAAGATACCAAAGGAGCAATCAGTAACTTTGTACAGCAAGTATATCAATCAGTAACTTTGTACAGCAAGTATATCAATCAGTAACTTTGTACAGCAAGTATATCAATCAGTAACTTTGTACAGCAAGTATATCAATCAGTAACTTTGTACAGCAAGTATATCAATCGGTTTTCCATAAATGTGTCCAGAAAATCATCAGTGATTTGAAAAATCAGTGTAAATATATAACAGTAAATCATGATGTCTGTTTCATTTTAGGCTGCACCCCCTATATCAGCTAGTATACCGCAGGGTCCCCCACCAGATTTTGGCCCACCACCTTTTGTCAGTCCATATGCTGAAGGACCATACCCAGAAGACTCATACCCAGAAGTGCCATATGGCGATGGACCACCCCCAGGAGGTCCTCCACCTAGAAGACCAGGAGGTCCACATCGTGGGTTTGGTCCACCACATCCATTGGGACCTCATCCAGGATGGAGCCGAGGGCCACCTCCACAACAGTTTGAATATGGTACAGTATATAGTTTGTTAACACCAATTATATACCATAACTATTAAACCTCTGAAACTACTGGAACAAGAGGAACTCAACTTTACAAGAATAATGTATTTGGGATCCTCTGCAAAAATTCCTCATTTTGTCTTTATCCACCAAAAAATATGGCCACCTTAGGAAATTCTTGTATCTGATTGGCAGATACTTTAAAAGTCTTCTCCTCTGAAACTGCAAATAAATAATTGTTAGTTGGTATAAATAATGTGTGTGAGGTGCTTCACAGCAGTCCCTTATTTTGTATGGATCCAGGAAAATACATAGCTGCCATGGACAATTCTTTTTTCTGATTGGTTCAAATTAAAAAAGAAATCTACTCTGAATCTACCAGTATTATTCCGTTTGATTTTAAAGTTGGTACAAATGATGTTTGTGAAGTCCTCTATAGAGTTTCTTCATGTCTATCTTGAACCAGCAAAAACTGAAACTGCATGTTCAAAATTATTTATTAGTTGGTTTAAATAATGTCTATGAGGTCTTCCACAGCAATTCTTCATTTTGTGTGGATCTGAGGAAAAACATGGACACAATATGCAATTCTTGTTTCTGAATGGTGGAAATTCAAAAAAAAATGTTCAAGGTTTAATGATTTGTAACTTTGTACAAATGATGTTTTATATGAAGTCCTTGACTGAGATTCCTAATTTCATTATAATGCGACTAAAACATGGCTGTCGTGGACAATTCTTGTTTCTGAAAATATTCTCCTCTGAAATTACAGATCTATATGATTTTCATAGTAGAATCGATTTATTTTGGGTTCTCAACAAAATTCCTTCATCTTGTTTTGATCCAACAGAAAGCATTACTGTCATGGATTATTTTCGTTTCTGATTGAAAACATGTCCAAATGATTTGAAGGCCCGAGTGGCTCAATTGAGTTAGGTAGTTGGATTACCTAACAACTCATACAAGCCTATCACCAATACGGCGTGGGTTCGCACCCGGCTTTGTAAATTACAAAAAAGGATGCACTCGACTCACAGCTCAAGTGATAAAGTTTACCAGTTGCTTGCCCATGGTCGGTGGTTCTCTCCAGGTACTTTAATTCTATGTAGTTTTCAGTTTTGTGGAAAGTGAGGTGTCTCAAAAATAGGTACCCACCAACATAAATAAAGTAAAACCTGTCTTAACCAGAACTGTGAATAAACCTGTATAAACCAACGTAGGAAATATTTCTTAATTTAACCTGTATATGTAAAGCAAAATTATGTCCTATGAAATAATGTCCTCCAGGACAATAATTCATGATTATATTGTCATGGAATTTTGTCTTATCTATGATATTTTGTCCTTTATCTGGACAGTATAATATCATCTTATGGACAATATATCATAGTGAAACTGTGTCCTAATAAAGGGAGATAATTATAATTCTAATTCAAAACTTGGACATTGGTTGTTAATATATTTCAAATTGAATCAAATATAGTGTACATGGTGTAATAAGTATCATTTCTATGACAAAGAAATCTCTTATATTTTGAAATAAAGTATAGTATAAATATGTGAAGCATAAAAATATCATATATCAAGTTGATGTCGGACATTATTTCACAGTTAAATAATGTCCAGTAAGAATGGACAATATCTCATGATGGAGGACACAATTTCATTATGAAATAATGTCCATGGACAATATTTTATATTATATTTTGTCTGGAGGACATTATTTCATGGAGGACGCTATTTTATTTTACATATACACCAAACCCCTGTATATTATAAACATAAAAGCGGGTCACAAGGAGGTTCTGTTTAGACAGGTTTCACTGTATATTATAAACATAAAAGCGGGTCACAAGGAGGTTCTGTTTAGACAGGTTTCACTGTATATTATAAACATAAAAGTGGGTCACAAGGAGGTTCTGTTTAGACAGGTTTCACTGTATATTATAAACATAAAAGCAGGTCACAAGGAGGTTCTGTTTAGACAGGTTTCACTGTATATTGCTACAGCTATCTACTGTAATTTTTCTGTACATATGAACACATCACATACATTCCATCAATTGAAGAGTGACTAAGTATAGGTTTATGAAGTTGGTAAAGGTTTGTGAGTGAATGATTGTTGTTTGACGCGAACTCACCAATTTTTCAGCTATATCATGGCAAGAACAAGTTAATTTTCAATGAGATGATGATGAGGTCCGCTTTGTTCTAGACCAACACGCTGAGTGCTAGTTCACTGAAACAACAGTCTGCGGATAGACATGTCGCTCCACTCGAACACATTATTCTGATTCCAAGCCAACCAGTCTTTGCTCTTACTCCTTAATGCTGTGTGCTTATCGGAGAAGCAACAAATACCATTTTATAGTCTTTGGTTTGACCCGACCGGGGCTCGAACCCACGATCTACCGCTCTCGGTGCAAACATACTAACCATTACACCACCGATGTGGTTGGTAAAGGTTTGTATCCAGACCATGACCAAAAGACTTGCATTATATTCTACTACAGGTCATGGACAATTACCTGTTCCCGAAACAGTGTTTCATTCAGAATTCAGAGGTCCACCACAAGGTCCTGGTCCTGGACCTTTCCCTCTGCCAGATTTCACAAAACCACCACCAGGATTTGGTCCACCTCCAGGACACTTACCAGATATAGATCTTACTCCGTCAGTACCTTACTATGAGTTACCTGCAGGATTAATGGCACCTCTTGTGAAGGTAATGTTAACTACAAACCAATCTTAGATGTTAGTTGTATCTATTTTTATTGTTTTTGTTTTGTTTTTTATCTCATCACTTTTTTCCATCACTTGGCATCTGTCATCTGTTAACTTTTCACATTTGAATGTTTTCCTCTGAAACCGCTTGGCCAAATGAACCAATAATAAAGATGGCTCATTTCGTCTTGATCCGTTAACAAACATGGCCAGCCGTCATAGGCAATTCTTGTTACTGGTTGTCAATTTCTAAAAATCTTCTCCTGAAGCCGCATGGCCAAATGAACCGAAGCTTGGTACGAAGCATCTATGGAAGGTCCTCTATAAAGATTGCTCATTTCATCCCGATCCGTTAACAAACATGGTTGCCATGGGCAATTCTTGTTTAAAAAATCATCTTCTCAAACTAGGAGGCCTAATGAATTGTGATGTATGGGAGATCCTGTATAATATTTCCATATATTGTGTCGATCGTACAACTAATATGGCTGCCTTTGGCAGTTCGTGTTTGTGATTGGTCAATTAAAAAAATCTTCTCTAAAACCATTTGGCCAAATTAATTGAAGTTTGAAAGGAAGCACTGATGGAAGGTTTTGTGTAAAGTTTGGTCAAAGCAAAATTTCAGGTG
This sequence comes from Gigantidas platifrons, assembly GCA_002080005.1. Taxonomy (NCBI): domain Eukaryota; kingdom Metazoa; phylum Mollusca; class Bivalvia; order Mytilida; family Modiolidae; genus Gigantidas; species Gigantidas platifrons. The sequence continues at coordinate 746,950 of MJUT01008328.1, forward strand.
AGTGACACAGCTCAGCCCACTGAATCTCTAATTAAGGTAATTAAGACTATCAGTAGGAATTATGTCAATTCCTTTTAAGTTAATTATTACTACCAACAGGAGTTATGTCACCTCTTTTTGTCCCCCGACGCTTCGTCGAAGGGGACTGTAGAAATGGGTATCATCCGTCCGTGTGCTTTTTGGTTTCCAGATGATAACTTGTGAATGAAAAGTCAGATTGAAGCTAGGTTTGGTATGTAAGTGTATCTTATGAATATCTAGGTCAAGTTCGATAATGACAATTTTTACTAGAGTTGTGCCCCTTTTTATACCTCAAAATTGCTAAATATTTGGTTTTCAGATGATAACTTGGGAACAAATAGTCAGATTGAAACTACGTTTGGTATGTACCCGGTAAGTGTATCTCATGAATATCTAGGTCAAGTGCGATAGCGATCATTTTTCGACAAATCTTACCAGAGTTACTCCCCTTTTTTTACTTCAAAATTGCTAATATTTTGGTTTCCAAATTATAACTTGTGAACAAAAAGTCAGATTGAAACTAGGTTTGGTATGTAATTGTATCTCATGAATATCTAGGTCAAGTTCGATAATGATGATTTTTCGACAAATCTAACCAGAGTTACTCCCCTTTTTTACTTCAAAATGGTCCTTGGATGGTCCCCTTTCAGAATTATGAGTGATACAGGCTCACCTGACCCTCTAGTTTACAGTAGTTTCAAAATTTAATCTTACGATATAACCTTGGCGTCGGGGGACCAGTGGCCAACGGCCTTTTCTTAAGTTAATTATTACTACCAGCAGGAGTTATGTCACCTCTTTTTAAGGTAGGGGTCGTCATGGCCGTGATCGTATGGTAGTTAGATTTACAACAACCTATACAATCAGTGCCTATCACCACTGATGTTGTGAGTTCGAATCTCGATCAGGGTGAGGTGGACAACATTATGTGATGACTGAAATAGTATTGCATTAAACACCATCAAACAAACAAACAAACAATCTTTATAAGGTAATGGTAACTAACTGCAGGATTTATGTCATTTTTTTTTTTTAATAAAGGCAGTATTAAATTATCATACAAAGATGTCTGAATTCTTAAAGATTATTAGCTCAATTTGCTATTGTCATTGTTGTCTGATATCTTCATCATTCTCACATTTTAATCTTCTTCTCTGAAACCCCTGGGCCAAATGGAACCAGACTTGGCTACAATGGTCATGGGATGTTTTTTTAACAGATTTTGTGTGTGCATGTAGGGGGTTTAATATTTAACATTCAAGATGGCTACCAGTGTCAATAATGGATAATGATTGGCTGGAATTAAAAAGATATTTTCTGAAAGCACATGTCAGAATTAACTTAACTTAGTTGTGGGATTGTACTTTAGATGGTCCTCTTCAAACTTGCACAAATTAAGAAGCAGTAACACAAGGTACAGTTTTTCAGAAAGGTTGATTTATATTTTAATAGTTTTATTGTCCATTGTGGGCTTTTTTGAGAAAAAAGTTATCCAGTTTGTTATACAAATTAAATAATTTGAAACAGACTGTACAATATTTAATAATATTTTGCTCTTTCCAGTTGCATGAGAATGAATATAAACCACTAGATCCAAGAGATATACGACTGCCACCACCTATGCCCCCTAGTGAGAGATTACTGGCCGCTGTGGAAGCTTTCTATAGCATGCCTACACACGAACGACCAAGAGACAGGTAAAAGAATATACGTGTATATCTTAACTTCATCTTATTGCCTTGATAGAGGTTTGTCAGTGACTTGCGACAGGGGTGTGGTTTTTTTCTGCACACTCTGGTTTCCTCCACCAATAAAACCAATCACCACAATATAACTGATATATTGTTGATAGTGGCATTAAACACCAACCACCCCTCCATTGTGAAAGGATTGGTTGATTGACTATTGACTAGCAGTAATTCAGCTATATTCGGGATGAGAACATGTTCAACAATCTATAAAAACTATATAGGAATGAGGAATCTCATAAATCTACAAAAAAAAGGTCTTTAACATGCAGTGAGCACAAAAGGACAGATAAATCCATTCCACTTTGTTTGCATGTACATGAAAGGGGTTTGCATCTTTTTTTCTTTTCTTTTTCCCAAAAAAAATTGCATGCACCATAATCATGGAATTTTCTCAAAGTGGTAGAGAATTTACAAAATTGAAATTGAATGTTCATGTCTTTAAAAGATTGCTTCTGAACACAAAACGTAATGATTGTATCATTTTATTTTCAGTGAAGGGTGGGAAAAACTTGGTCTGTATGAATTTTTCAAAGCAAAACAGAGAGCAAAGAAAATTAGAGAACAGGAACGAGAATTAGAAAGAGAAGAAAGAAGGGGCAGATCGAGGTCTAGGTCTAAATCAAGGTCAAGGTCTAAATCAAGATCACCATCTCATTCAAGATCAAGGTCTAGGTCACGGTCAAGGTCATACTCCAGATCACCCAGACAGAGATCACATTCATATACACCATCACCACCACCAAGAGCCAGGAGAAGAAGATCCAGATCAAGGTAGCATCTGTTTGTTCTACAGATCGATCAATATAGGAAACGATATTTTAATCAATCAAGGGTTTGAAGCCAATTGTAAATAGGAAAACCATACATGTGATGGCACCTGCATTGCGCGGGAGTCTCACGCAAATGAGCCCACAAAAAACTACCCCCGGATACAAGCCATTTTCTCCCACATATCCATGAAAAGCAAAAAATCAAAATTCAAAGTAAACATCGTAAATTATTGGAAATACCCTAGACGATATAATTAGATTATTTTCACGTGTTTCCTATGTTGAAGTGTGTATCTCAGGTGAGGTGCTGTCAGTCAACGACACGGTCGAGTGAGCTATTTTAGATAGTCTGTTTTGACAAGAATAATAAAAGTTGTAAAATCTTATCACTTTGTTTGTGTAGCAATAAAATACAAGTTAATTTGAAGCCATTTTAAAAATTGCATAAATATGGCTTCTCGGAAGCGTCATTTTTCGTCTCCCGAAAATTCGTTCAGAAAGAAAACAAAATATGCTGTGATATGTTATAATACTGTGATAATGTTTTAATCAGGTTTTAAAGTGATCTAAGATAACATTTTATTCATCAAAACATTTTTAAAAATAAGAGTTATGTGTATTTTTTACTTGTATATATTGCTAAAACTGTATTTTATGATATGCCAATAAATATTTACTTACTTACTTACATGTACTTACTTAAATGAACAAACAATATTCAAAAGTTGGTTTCTTACGTCGATAAAAATGTCGATAAAATATCTCCCTGATATCAATCTAAAAAATGCCTAATCTCCCTGATATTCAAGACAATCTCCAGGATGAGCTCCAGGACCTTATCACATGTATGGAAAACAGTCATAGAAATCTCTTTTATTGTACACGAATAATGATGTTTTCATTTTTCTTATGAATTGAAAATCCAAAATGGCCACCTTGGCAGAACAAAGTTTAACATGTGGGTAAAATATTTATATTTTATATATATTATATTTTTTTAAACGAATGAACCATTTAAAATCAAATTTTACTTGTCTGTCTGTTGTTTGTGTTGGTTTGAATTCCAAAAAGCTTCCACCGGTCCCCATAGGACACTTTGTAAAAAGGATAAAATTATTTTTCAAAAAGAAAATTTATTTTATTGAGAGGAAACTGCATGAGATGAACCTCTTATATATTAATATTTTAGTATCATGATAACGAGATTTTCTGTATTGGTGTAAAAAAATTATAATGGGCTTTGATTGTATATTAAAACTATTAATATATTCGCTTATATTTAGATCTGAGTCACCATTGCCATATCAACGCAGTAGTAAATCACCATCACCAGTACGCCAAAAGATTTCACGAAGTCCTACACCACCAATAGGAACATTGTAAGGATTAGATAGTAACAAAGATACAACAAGCATTATGCTGCATATTTGTAGAATTACTCTATAATATTGTTTAATTTTCGTTGATTAGTTTTTTGTGTTGTCCTATTATGTGTCTTTACGTTCTGAGTTCTGTATTGTGATGTCCATTACAATTTCTGCATAGAAACGATGTCTTTACCTCATATTGTTTGTAGGAGGGCTCATGTATTATTTACGATAGTTGTGTTTGTTTGCATATAGTGGTGTCTAACACATATTGTGTTGTGTTTTTGTTTTGTTTTTCTTCGTCTTTTATACCCTATCTTGTCAGTTTCTCTGGATTGTCCGTATGTGATTACCCTTTCGGTATTCTCTCATGTTTATTTACACATATACATTGGATGAAAAGAAACTATCTAAGATCGAAGAGTGATGACAACCAATGGAAATCTGGTTTATTGTATCTTGGAGGTACTTCCTGTGTAAAAAGATTGGATTCAATCAGTTGAAAGTGTTGAATGTTGGTGGCAGTTGAGGTTTCTTTGTAAAATCTTGAAAATGAAATAGAAATGTAAAATGACATATCACATTTCCTAAGCCTTTATTAGATTGCTCATCTATGTCAAAATTTATTATTATAAATTTTGTACTTCGTGTAAATTTCTGTAGTGATATTTGGTACTGTAATATTTTGGCATATTACCTGGACAATTAGAGACTCGGTATAATAATGATATTAATGTGGTCTTGTCCAGGTAATATGCCAAAATATTACCCAGGTCTGAGAGACATATTACCCTCCCCTTCAGGTCGGGTAATATGTCTCTCAGACCTTGGTAATATTTTTGCATATTTAATACCTGGACAAAACCACATTATTATATAAATATCACGACCAGTGGAACATTTAGTTGACCAGAAGTTATCAGACTCCTTGTCACATAATATCATGTTTTAGAACATAGGAAAGGCAGGTTTAAAAAGCAATATATTATCTGGATTTTGTACATTAAAAAAAAATGAAATATTTTCTCATGTTAAACTGAATAGGAAGATTGATGGTGCATTCACTATCACTGACTCACTCACTTGATATCTTTCCACAGTACTAGTGCAGCAGGTGATTTTATGTCAGCGGGGGCACCTCCACCTACAGGAGAACCAAAACTAGGACAGGAAAATAAAGGACATCAACTCCTTATGAAAATGGGTAGGTTATGAAAGTGGAGTCACTTACAAATCCGTAGTCGGTGGGTTAAATCCCTGGTTGGGTCAACATAAAATAGGTATATGTTGCTTCATCGATAAACATACAGCACTAAGGATTTTGTTGACATAGAATCAGTATAATATGTTCAAGTGGAGTGACATGTCTACCTGTGGAATGTTATTTCTAGTACTATTGAAATTTTTAAAAGGCATGTTGGTCTAGTACATAGTAGACAATTTTATCATTATCATTTCATCCAAATGGAACTTGTTCCCACCATGATAAAGCCAAAAAAAAATATGCTCATTTGGCATTAAGCAAGAATCACTTACTCACTTCATTATAGATCCATATCATGAATAACATACAAATTCAAAGGTGTATCCAAAATCTACCATATAAGAATTGAGTGCATTATTCTGTAACATTATATGAACTTAAAAAAGAAAATAAATATTTTTGGTCAACATTAGAGCATTTTATTTTTTTTTAAATGTATATTGTCCCTGTCATTTTATTTTTTTTTAAATATATATTGTCCCTGTCATTTTATTTTTTTTTAAATGTATATTATCCCTGTCATTTTATTATTTTTTAAATGTATATTGTCCCTGTCATTTTATTTTTTTTTAAATGTATATTGTCCCTGTCATTTTATTTTTTTTTAAATGTATATTGTCCCTGTCATTTTATTTATCCTTTCTAAATACAAAATGCATTCAACACAGATACCTTTCATATTGTTTTTTTTCCATTTCTTTTATATATTTTAGAAAAAGACATTTCAATAATGTCAAATTAATATTCTGAGGGACCATTGTTTAAAACAAAAAGTGGGAGGGGGAGACATGATGTTTGAAAGTCAAGTTTGGTCTGCTTTTTTGACCTTCATGACGTATGGAGGTCATCCTATGAATGATTTCATATGTTTTTTTATGTTATGATATTCTAGGTTGGGGTGGTAAAGGATTGGGTGTAGAAGAACAAGGTATTGTAGACCCCATCAGTGCAGCTGATGCACGAGATAAACAGGACATGTATAAAGGTATAGGAATTGATATGAAGGATCCATTTGAACAATTCCGAAAAAGTAAAAGCCATGGTTTTATACAGAGAATGAAAGCTAGAGATGAAATGAGGGAAGGTATGTGTATTATAACTGTATCCAACTATCCTAAGAAATTGTTTTGCTAATGCAAGTGTAAGAAATTCTTTCTGCATCCGTCTGTCTATTTGTCGGTTCATCCATCCATCTGTCTATTGTCTGTTCATCCGTCCATCAAAAACATTGAGAGGAAACTTTGCAGTGATTGCACACACATTGAAGATGTGCCCCTCATAATTTGGACATTTGTTTTGTCATCCCATGCCCTTAAAGGGTACCTTATTTGTATAATCTGAAGCTTCAATTGTTTTCGTTATCCGACTGCATAGTGATTGAACATATATTGCTGATGTACGCTTCTTACTAGCATTTGGAAAATAAGATTTTGAATGTGTAAAGCCATAATCATTCTCCCAATATTATGTAATTTCTAATTCCAATGATTAGCCATACTTTTCACCTGTACTGCGTTCTTTATAGTTATTGTACCCTTACATACATGTATATAGTCTTTTCCCAAAATTTCACAATTAAAATGTGGTCATTGTTGTGCAATTGATGCAGGTCCAGGCTCAACATTGCTAGGGAAAAAACTTCTATGAGGTGTATTGTACTTAAGGATTAGGGTTATGGTATTTAACTTCTATGAGGTGTATTGTACTTAAGGATTAGGGTTATGGTATTTAACTTCTATGAGGTGTATTGTACTTAAGGATTAGGGTTATGGTATTTAATGGCACTTTCAACAATATTTCAGTTATATCGTGGCAGTCAGTTTTATTGATGGAGGAAACCGGAATATTGAGGGAAAACCACTAACCTGCATTAAGTTACTGAAATATTGTTGAAAGTGGTGTTAAACACCACAGCCTTAACCCTAAAAGTGTATTTACAAGAATTCTGTAGATTGGTTGGTTTATGGTGTTTAACGCCACTTAACAATATTTCAGTTATATTGTTGCAGTCAGTTTTATTCGTGGAGGAAACCGAAGAAAACCACCGACCTGTTTAAGTCACAGACAAAACTTTATCACATAATGTTGTATCACCTTAGTGGGATTCGAACTCACGTTAGTGATGATAGGAACTGATTGCATAGGTAGTTGTAAATCCAACTATCATGACCATGATGACCCCTTCTTCATCTTCATTAAGGTTTTTTGTTTATATGTTAGCATTGAGTTTTATATTGTATTAATTCTGATTCACTTATTTTTGTAGCTGTCAGACACAAGAACACTAAAGAGGAAAAAAGTTGAAAGTGATTAAAAGACGACTATATCATGACATTTGTGTAGAAATCATTCTGATCATTAATAAATTATTGTAATATATTTTATCATGTTATCTTTATCAACGACAATAGACTGGTGACATGGCAGAAATAGGCTGTTGTTAATAAAGGCATGCTGTAAAAAAAAGTGAAAAGAGTCATTTAGTAACAATTTAAAAAGTTATAGGGGACAATACTCAAATTCAATTTTCAACTTATGTTATGGATGTATTGTTAATTTAAACATATTTTATTGTCTAAATAATGACAAAAGGATCAGACACAAGTTTTTCAACTTAGTATTGTCTTCTCCATATACATACAATATACAATATGATATGCATTATTATTAAATAATTTATCTAAATTTCTTAACATGAAGACATGAAACAATAAATGTAGCAATAATGTATTGTTGTCATCATCGTCATACATTCTGTGTAACAACTTTTGTTGTAGTAGATAAATCCTTCTGAAATTTTAACATAATCGATTTGAGGGATTATAGACATACCATTGATTAAACAAGAGGTCCCCAAGATGTCAAAAAGGGCCTTTTCTGTTAGCGTTTATTTTGCTACCAGTTTTAATGAATGTTTTCTTTATATGCCATTAAAATTCTATATATTACATCCAAGTTTGATCCAATTTGAAAAGATCAAAATGTGAAAAGTTAATGCACGATAGACGCAGGTCACCAAGTGATGGGAAAAGTTCTTTGGTTATTATGAGCTAAAAATGGTTGGATTAGATTAGTTTTATGGGCACAAACATCTCCTCTTAGTGACATAGCAGTCGTGCAGTTGCTTTCCACATGTGAGTAAAATATCAACTCTCACATAGAACTGGGTGAGCAGCATTCTAGTAAAGATATAGCAGAGTTCTAATCTTGAGCTTTATACATAATGTATTTATTCTTCAAAAGACGAAAAGGTTCTTGTATGCATAATAATAGTTCTATTAAAGAGACCTTCATTTAAATGTTTGAAAGTACACAGGGCCATCGGAAAACATTATAGGAAAACTATGGGCAACTTTGAACCAAAATTTCTTTTTGTTTGTTATAAATTTGTGTTAGTTTACTATTCCCAGGTCCCTTGGTGTGTCAGATTAGACAGGTTCTACTGTATATTCCCTGGTCCCTTGGTGTGTCAGATTAGACAGGTTCTACTGTATAAAGAAAGATCTTCTCATCTCTAAAACTTAAATCTAATCATTTTGTCATATTTTTAATAAATTCTTAATTCAAAATACTCGAAAAATAAATTATAATTCCCAATGTTGGCAAGACAAATTTCATGACTTAAAAATAAAAACATGATACATTTCAATCTGAAACACATTTATTTGGAAGACGGCGTGTTTGCTCTGTAATGAAAAGGACTGAGAATCAGGATAATTAGTCCTGGTGGGGCAACATGTCTACCAAGGAGTAGAATGCTGGTTTAGTGCACTAGTCCAACCAGAATAATAAATGTAATTCAAGATATAATTTGTTCTCACATTGACCTTGATGATAAATTATCACAAACAGAAATTCTTTCTCTCACTAGAACAAGACTAAAACTTATTCATGTTCCAGCATTGTTATTTTATATTCTTTCTCTCACTAGGACAGTTGGGGCCGTCATGGTCATGATCGTATGGTAGTTGGATTTACAACTACCTGTGCAATCGGTGCTCATCACCACTAAAGTTGTGAGTTTGAATCCTGTTCATGGCGAGGTGTACTCGATTCAACATTATGTGATAAAGTTTATCAGTTACTTGAGACAGGTTGATGGTTTTTTCAGGGTACTCCGGTTTCCTCCACCAATAAAACGGGTACTGACCGCCATGATATAACCTGTTTTTAGTGGGGTTCATGTTACTCGATCTGTAGTTTTATTTATATGTTTTGTAGATCGTTGTTTGTCCTTTTGTACTTTTTCTTTTGGCCATTGTGTCGTCTGTTCTTCTTCGATTTACGGATTCTGATTATCCCTTTGGTATCTTAGATTTACGGATTCTGATTACCTCCCTTTGGTATCTTCAAACTCTTCTCACTAGAACAACACTAAAATTGTTTCATGTTCCAGCATTGTTATTTTTATTTTGTTAATAGCAACATAAAATATAGAAAGTAAACAATGTAAAAAAAACAGAAATACAAATCAACAATATGTATGTATAAATATTAAACATATAATCCTCTAAAGAGGTTACTCATCATGAACCAATAAGTATTGTATTAATTCGTCATAATGCCATCTTTTTTTTGTTAAGTCATCAAAGTAGACCGGTTAAAATACATATATATTACCCGTTTTCTGATCATACAAATGCTTTTTGCAACTTTTTACACTTAAAAAGAGCAATTTTCCCACTATTAGTGCTTGAAATTAGACATATTCTAGAAAATACTAAAAACATTTCTACTTAAAATTGGAAGTTACTTGCACATTTCTGACTAACAGAAGTTATTTCCCTTGTACCTGTTCCACCTAAGTGTAATAGAAGAAAGGACAAAACATTTGAGTATAATTTTCTTTAAAAAATCAGAAGATAATTTCATTGCGAAAAGAAAATTCACGAGTTGTAACCACATTAAAATTTTATATAGATTGTGAAAGAAATGCATACTATTTTCATTGAATTTTGCATGAATAGGGACCATTTTGCCCCCCTTAAAGGGAAACAACTCATAAAAAAAAAAATCTTATAATCAAATCAGAAATGTATAAATGATATATTCAAATCATATACCTGCAGTTGTATATATATAATAAGTATCCATTTTGCAAGAAGTCTGTTTGAAATAAGTGTATGATTTTTTACATATGACTAATTTTAATTCATCTTTTCTCACATCTTTCTTTTTTTATTTACCAGAAAGAAAGAAAAAAAAAAGTGCAAATAATTATTTTTTAATTTCAACCAGCAGGGAATATTATTTTTCTAAGAAGTACAAAAGTAATATATACTAGTAAACATAAATCAATGAATTCAGAGGTTGAGACATCAACTACTACATTATGGAGGTTGTAATAATAACGATTCTGATAAAAAGACAAGATACATACAGATCTTTATACATTATTGATTGCTTATACAATACATTTAATCTTAACAAGAAACAACATTAAAATAAAGTAAAACCTTCATAAAAATATAAATTAAAAGACAGAAATAAAATACAAGGTAAATATAGAGATACATAACGATCCGTGAAGATTACAATATATCCTGCACGTTGGCTAGAAGAGTTACGGTGTTTAACACCACTTTCAGCAATATTTCATTTATATCGTGGGGGTCAGTTTTATTGGTGGAGAAAAACACAGATCTTCCGCAAGTCACTGACAAACTTTATCACATAATCTCTGTATTGGAAAATTTGATTGGTCATAATTAATACAATTATAATTCTACTTAAGTTATATAAACTTGTAATGGAGAAAACCAGTGTTGTACCCTCTTGTTAACAAATTTTAGGTGTATATTCTTAATTCTCCTTTATATTTAAGTAGTGTTTACAATTCCTCTTTATGTACTGCCAGTTGAAACCATGTAATGCTGGGAGTTAAATTTGAGGAAATCTGTTGTGCAACATTGACCTAATTTTGAGGACATCAGTCATGCTTCATTGACGTAATTTTGAGACATCAGTCATGCTATATTGAACTAATTTCATAAGTGTTATATCTGAATCACTATAATGTTTACAGAAGTTTTGCAATATATTTAAGGTATACATCACAAGTTCATCAAACACCGGTAGACTTAATTTAAGCTAATATATGATATCAATTACAATGGAATCATTTCTGAAAAAAAAAAGTTTGGCACATTCCAAATTATTGTTTGTGATTTTTGTTCTTGATTTTTTAAGCTTAAAGGTATTTAACCTGACAAGAGTCAAATTGTATTTTAGGCTACACTAAATGATTTAAAAGTTTTTTGAATTTTGTAGTTTCTGGATTAAAAAATAATTCATAAGCTGCTTAAAATATAATGAGTGAATATTTTTTGTTAGCAACTAATTCTTAATAATTTGCACAATCAAATTTCTGCACAAAGGCAGAAAATTTTTAAAAAGAGATGCGAGAGAGTAGGTGGACAGTAGTCAACAGCTTTAACCATCACGCTAGGCTCTTCCATGTTTGGAGATAAAAATGTATATACATAGATAAGCAATAATTGTAAATGAAATGATCTTCAAAATAAACTGAAAAACACTTGTTGCATATATTTTTTGGGCGAGTTCAGGTGGAAATAGATTTCCATCTGAACAACAAACACTATCAAAGAATTTGACTCAAGAAACTCGAGTTTTGGCCCCAATCCTGTATATTCACAAGTACAACTTTGATTGGTTTGACGTCACTCGAGTCCAACCCTGGCATAAACCAAGGGTGAAAAATTATATAAACGACCATATCCTACTAAACGCTACAGATCTACTTGAACTCTTCCATTATATTATAATATTGCATCACAGAATGCATGTAATCATATTACACAGAACATATATAAATATCTTATTTGTAAATCTGAACTTATTTGATAAGTTCAACATTTTATTATTTTGTTTGTCAGTTAATGGGAATAATAAAATGTCTCAAGCTCATTTCTATGACATAAAATTATCAGAAATAGACTTAGATGTATCATTATACCACTAGTAAGTACGAAAATATAGCTTATTTTTATATTTAACGAGCAAGTGTTAGAATATGGTTGGATAACATCGCTTTCAATATTTTGTATCGTGACAGTTACCGGTAGTTTTATTGTTTGAGGAAATAATGAGTACAATGCTGAAATAATATCAATACCTTCAAATTTAATGTCTAGAGTTATTTTCTTCAAGTAATGTTATTGTGTTTGAAAAACTATGTAAATTTATAAATATTATTAATATGAAAGTCCCACCTCCTGGTTAGTGTAATTGTAACTTTTTCCATACATATACAAAACTTAATATGTTGTATAAATACTGTTACATCTCTGCAATTATGAATTTAGTTTATGAAAATAAAATTCATTCATTACCTACCTAAATTAGCAACCCAATAATTTACATGTGTGTAAATGGAATTCTGGTACGTAAAAATACAATTGATAAATTTGAATAAAAATTTATCCGGACTATGGATGCATCTGTCAGAATACATATAGGTATACATGAACATATTGAGTAAAAACAAAAATAAATAACATTATCTAACATTATGTACGTTTTCCCTTGCAAAGTAGCCTGTGTGATACAAGGTGTTGCATCACCACACTGTGGTGATAAAAGAATGGCGCTACGTTGTACGAGACGTTCTCTGCCGAACTCCTTTGTCATGACATCATATCATTGGAATCCGGCGAAAAACAAATCAATGTAGGCAACGTAAAGACATAGTATCAATGTTTCCGGCAACTGTAAGGTCTACATTTCTTTTTTTTAAATCGTGATCGGATTGTACAGTGACACTGAAAGTGATAGAACAGTAATTCGATATTGGTGAAGGAACGACAACAAATAACGTGACGTCATTCACAAAATGTAGTCTTCCTTAGAGTATTGTAAAAAAAAGTTATAAATATTAATTTGACCCTTGTTATTTGTTTAAAATTTGTTTTTTATTGAAATGTTAGATAAACTTATTACATACAAAGTGTGTTGGTACAAGACTATGTATCAGGTCTTGCCTGTTGCGTGAACTAACCGCATCACAACTCGTTGCTCTCGCGACTCGTAGTGATACTAGTTCACACAACAGGCTCGACCTGATACATAGTCTTGTACCACCACACTATATATGTAATGAGTATATATTTTAGTCTTCTTTAGTACCATAAACAGTTACAGGAAAAAAGTCCTAAAAAAAACAAAAAACAAGATGAACTGTGAGCTAATGCTCACTTATGATACACCCACATATATGTTCAATGTGTATAAAAACCAACTAAGTCGGCAAACAGGAAGTAGGAATCTGACGGGTCCAAAAATGCTTCCCACAATATGGCATACCTATATGAAGCTTGTGACCAAATATCAGATTTCTGCCATCAAT
>MJUT01008328.1:779359-795301 GCA_002080005.1 Gigantidas platifrons
GGGGGGGGGGGAATTGCATCCTCAACTTCACATTGGCATCTCCACCCATACCAAATATTAAGCTTCTATCTTTTGTAGTTTCAGTGAAATGTGTAATTCTCAAAATATGTACTTTTTCTATAAAAAAAAAACATGATTTTACAAGAATTTTTTGTTCTAATTTTGCCCAGTTTCGAACTTAAGCTAGAGATTCTTAATATAATGCTTGTGTTTAAGTTTGAAATCAATTGGTCAACAAATAAAAATCTGAGACCGCTTACAATATATCCGGACGGAGGGACGGACAGACGGACGGATGCCCGGCATTTCTATATCCCCCCGCTCTGCTTTTTGCGGAGGCGGGGGACAAAAATAGCTGGTCGCAAGGCAGACCATCCAGCTCGCCTGTGCAATCTATAGTTACATGTGAATGTCATAACTATGTGGTTAGTGTTTAATTTGGTTAAGAACAATACTTCAGTTTAGCCAAGACTAAGAGAAAACCATTTAATGGTATTCAAAATGGACATATAAATGTAATAGTAAAACAGGTCTAAACAAAAATGTTGAAGTCGTTCGGGCAGAAATAGTAGGTCACAGTGACCTATATTTGTGTGCTGTGTTTTTAACTGTCTGCGACAAACTCACATGTGAAGTTTCATCAACCTGGACCAAGTCGTTTGTCTACATTGGACCTAAACGCAAACGTTAACGCAAAAATGTCGAAGTCATTCAGGCAGAAATGGTAGGTCACTGTGACCTATATTTGTGTGCGATGTTTTTAACTGTCCATGACAAACTCACATGTGAAGTTTCATCAACCTGGATCAAGTAGTTTGTCTACATTGGACCTAAACGCAAACGTTAACATTGGACGCCGACGACGCACAGGTGACGACATATGCTCTTCTGTACTTCGTACAGGCGAGCTAATAATTAAAGATAAAACTAGAGGCTCTCTTTGTTATTCTTGCACAGTTTGTGTTCAATCAAGTCTACTTTTTGAGAAAAATCTGTTTAACTAATTATGTCACTTGAAAACTATGCTCGCTACTGTGAATTTTTATCTATCAGTCTATGAATTTTACTCTCCACAATATTCAAGGAACGTGTAAATGAATTGATTAATTGGTGTTTTATGCCAACTTTAGCAGTATTTCAGCTATATGCCACAATATAGCTGAAATACTGCTAAAGTTGGCATTAAACTACAATTAATCAATCAATCAATCAATTCATTAACATGTTCCTTAAATATTGTGGAGAGTAAAATTACCTCTTGATCTGCCAGTACAATAAGTTTTAATATTACACTGCCACCATTGTCAATGCCACTTTTAATTTCATACGGCACTATCAACGTCGTGTTCTCTGACAGTATGAACGGCTTTTTAACTTCTGTACCATTTATGATGTACATGTATCTGGTTTTAAATACTCCCTGGAATTCATACCTATCCATCAATGGAAACATTACACATGTATCGTTGTGTGGACTGGAGGTTAGATCTCTTGTTTCACATTCTGTAATACATATATGATATTAAGTTGGTTTGGTTTATGGTGTTTAACACCACTTTCAACACTATTTCAGATATATTGTGGCGATCAGTTTTATTGGTTGAGGAAATAGGAGTACCCGGAGAAAACCATCGACATGTCACAAGTCACTGACAAACTTTATCACATAATGTTGTACCGAGTACGCTTCGCCATGAACAGTGTTCGGACTCACAACTTAGTGGTGATAGGCACTGATTGCACAGGTAATTATATATATATAACTACCACACGATCACGACCATGACACCCCCCACTTAATGATAATAAGATATTCAAAATCAAGAAAAACGTAGATAACTAATTTAGACTCCATAACACTTTTCTGGAATAACTATCATCAGGTGTGCTCAAAAACCAAAAGATTGGAAAATAAAACAATCTAAAAGTATTTGTAAGTAAGTAAAGCTGAGAGCCATACTCAGTAAAGGTCACCTATGCCAGAGGGAGTTTTACCTTAGTTTTAATCAATCACAATTTTTTAGAAACTGTAATTTTAAAACAAAAATAAATTTAATAAAACCAAGTGAGTCCTAAAGCAATGACTATTGGGTGTATGATCTGTAATTAATAGTCCACCAATAGTATCAACTCACTGATAATAATGAAAAAAGTAGATATCTAATTTACTGTGCATAATGCATATATGGAATAACCTTCCTCCGGCTCGAGCAATATCATTTCCACTGGTCCGTTCCACGACCCTTGGGCAGTCTGTATATCCTGATATTGCCCTCCATATCAGCAACTATTATATAATTATTGCATCTGTCTCAGCTTTTCTTAAAAATAAACAAGTTACAAGTAAAAAATAATATACAAACCAGTAGTTGAAATGTTAAATGTAAAGGACAAGCTTGAGAGTGATGTAAACATAAGATACTGGTTCCCATACTGATACAGGACAGGAACACTGATGACACACTGGTCTCCATTACTACAGTTGTACTGGTTGTCAGAGTGAATTGTATCTGGTACCCCTTGTCCTCTGGTCAACAAACTTATAGAACAGTTAGCATTAGCTCCTAAGGGGTCAATACAACCAGATATAAATACATTGTATGTCACTGAGGTCTCAGCAATGTTAAATCTGAAAGTAGAAAATCAAATGATAGTCAAGGCAGCAGAATTAATTAAATGTATTCCATTAAAAAATCACAGTGGATTAGGAGGAAAATTATATTTTTATATTATGTTGTGTTGGTATTCATGTGTTTTCTGTCCATTTAATGAAAGTCACTTTCAAAAATGGAAAGACAGTCAAACCTGCCCTAGAGGTCACCTCTATTAAGCAGTCACTTGTATTATAAGGTCACCTTTTTCTTCTTCTGTCATAGACAATTTCATCTCATTTTCTTTCCCTGTCATAGAAAATTTCATCTCAAGTGAACCTCTTTTAACAGGTCACCTGTCTTATAAGACCACCTGTTCTTTATACAAAAGTTGACCTCTTAATACAGGTTTGACTGAACATGTATCTTCATTACACACAATTTTTTTAAACTTCCTCAAATTTAAATGTACAATAACACTGCCATATTTTTGTGCCTGTCCCAGACCAGGACCTGGATTTCCAGTCTTATGCTGTGGTCCCCATTTTTGTGTTCAGGTGACTGTTCGTATTGTTGTAATTGATGATCAATATTTTTTTCAACTTTCTTTTCATAATGCAATTAAATTGACATGGTATTTGCTCTGAACAAAAAAATTAACAATATATCTGTACAAAAAGTTATTTGAATGTATTTAAAACAGCTGATTGAGTTCTCATTCAGCCACATTCTATTGTATTGTGAAATGTGCTACTTTAACTAAACGTTTACTTCATTCTTGTTAAACATAGGTACATCTATAGACCTGTAAGTGTAACCATTCACCTGTTTCATAGGAGAAGTCAGAACATTTGTAAAAATAAGCTAAATTCACATTTCAGCTAATTCCAGCTTTAAAAAAAATTATATGTCTGTGAATGCAGCTATCTTGGAAGGAGGGCTTATTAAAGATCATCTCAGCCCAATTGTTTATTGTGGTTTAGTTTTTGATATGATGATTTAACGTGAATAAGGGGGTTGTTGTCGTGATCATATGGTAGTTGGATTTACAATTATCTATGCAATCAGAGTCTAACACCACTAAAGTTGTGACTTCGAATCCCGCTCATGGCAGGTGTATTAGGTACAAAATTCTGTGGAAAAAGTGTGTTAGTGACTTGTGAATGCCATGTTATAACTAAAATACTGTTGAAAGTGGCATTAAATACCATAACCCCATCCCCTTATTTTTGTCATGCCAGTTTTTTTATATATTTATTATTATGCTTCCCACCACATGTTAATGCTATACACTACCTACATGATTGATTGGTGTTTAGAGAGTCTAACTTTACAGTTATGGTTGAGATGAATTCTATCTACAATACCTGTATATGATTGATTGGTGTTTAGACAGTCTAACTTTATAATTATGATTAAGATAAATTCTATCTACAATACCTGTATATGATTGATTGGTGTTTAGACAGTCTAACTTTACAGTTATGGTTGAGATGAATTCTATCTACAATACCTGTATATGATTGATTGGTGTTTAGACAGTCTAACTTTATAATTATGATTAAGATGAATTCTATCTACAATACCTGTATATGATTGATTGATGTTTAGAGAGTCTAACTTTACAGAAATGGTTGAGATGAATTCTATCTGCAATACCTGTATATGATTGATTGGTGTTTAGACAGTCTAACTTTATAATTATGATTAAGATGAATTCTATCTACAATACCTGTATATGATTGATTGGTGTTTAGACAGTCTAACTTTACATTTATGGTTGAGATGAATTCTATCTACAATATCTGTATATGATTGATTGGTGTTTAGACAGTCTAACTTTACAGTTATGGTTGAGATGAATTCTATCTACAATACCTGTATATGATTGATTGGTGTTTAGACAGTCTAACTTTATAATTATGGTTAAGATGAATTCCATCAATGTTGCCTTCTATTGAAGATGTAAACTCTACATGAAATTTGTAATAACATGTAGGAAATAAACCCTGAAAAATACCAAAAAAAACTTCATATAATCTCTGGAAAACAAAAGAAAATAATAGTGTACATACTACTATAGAATACAATATAAAATATAGGCTCTAAAGAACCAGTATTGGTTAAACTGGATTTCTACAAAGAAAATAAAACCAAAAAAACATTCCTCAGCCCCTGAGGCTCAGTATCATTAAGACTTTAACATATTTGCAATAATTTCCTAAACCATTTTCTATAGTGGAAGACATTTTGGATTGTTAGTCCTTTTTTGAAGAAGACACTAACACATTTTTCACATAAAGTCATATGTAAAACTAATTCCCAAAGTGGTGGCCATCTTGGATTTCTCATAATCTCCAAATAAAATCTTTGTGAGGACCATGTAACTATTCGATTCTGATAAGTATTCAAGTAAATCAGAATGAGTTATTAGACTCTGCGACCATGCAGGTAACTAAAAATGAACCAATATAAAGGCTTCTAAATGAAAACGAACGAGTGAGTGAGTGAGTGAGTCAGTGAGTGAGTCAGTGAGTCAGTGAGTCAGTGAGTCAGTGAGTGAGTGAGTGAGTGAGTGAGTGAGTGAGTGAGTGAGTGAGTGAGTGAGTGAGTGAGTGAGTGTTCTTTAATGCCAAATCAGCAATTTTGCAGCTATATCATAGTGAGAACAAGTTAATTTTCAATGAGATGATGATAAGGGCCCTTTGTACTAGACTAACACGCTTAGTTGGATTTTTATAGTGCTAGCTCACTGAAACAACAGTCCGCGGATAGACATGTCGCCCCACTTGGACACATTATCCTGATGCAGAGCCAACCAGTCTTTGCTCTTTCTCCTTAATGTTTTGTACTTAAAGGAAAGGCAACAAATACCAATTTTATAGTCTTTGGTTTGACCCAATCAGGGCTCGAACCCACAATATACCACACTCAAGGTGAGCATGCTAACCATTACATCACCGATGTTGTTCAAAGTGAAGGTTGGTACAGTACATGCTTACCACAGACTATTTTCATCGAATTAAGTCCCATGACTCATCAAAAAGTATATAGACCCTCAGACCACAGCTTCTAATATTTCAGAAATTTTGAAGAAACAAGGCAAAGAAAAGTAAGTGCGAGACATGTTTACACTGGACATAGGCACAACGGTACATTATATAACACATCCTTTCTAAATACACAGAATGAGAGATAACTACATCAGCTATATACCGTACTATTACTGTTGTTATGAATTATTGCTTACCACATGCTTCATTATTATAATCTCATATGTATTTAAACTATATCTTATATGTTGAAAAAAAAGTCCCGACTCCAGGGAATTCTACTAAAATGAAACTTAAATTATAAACCGATGCAAATCAGGAACACCTATTTCACCAAGTGAAATTCAGACAATTCTGCCAAAATCAGAACAGTTGGCAGATATGTAAGCTTTAGCATCTCCAAGTCATGGATAAGACACGTCCAGATAAGTAATGATACAAGTTATAGCAAACATATCTAAAGAATATTGTAAGCTTGCACTTGTTGTGTAGTACCTACCTTTGGTCTTAGCTTGGTATCTTTGTCTGGAATATATGCTATAGCAAACCAGTCTCCAGGCAGTGGATGTGACAAGTCTAGGTGTGTAGTCTTGTTATCACTATTGATATTTACTTCTCTTACATCTGTTCTATCGAGGTAGAAATTGTCTGGAAATGTCTCGTTCTTTCCTAAAGGCAAGCTACCGTACTGCAATTGTCTGTGAAAAGGATTAGACAATATTCTATGACAACATGCTATTTGCCATAGGACCTAAATTGCAGAGTTTTTTTAAGGATAACCTTCAACATGCATGTAATAATAGACCATAACAAATACATGTAATGAGATTGTTGAGTATTGTACAAATATAATTAATACGGTGAAATCACTTTTATTTTTACTCGTAGGGTACCAATTTTCGTGGTTTTCGTGGGTTGGCTGATCCACGAAATTAAGAATCCAATGAACAATGAAACTTGAGAAGCAGTTTGACATCGATATATAGCCATATATGCTGTCGAGTGACTTTCTGAACCAGCTGCATAGGGTACAGTTGACAATTTTAATGACAAAATAAGTATGAGCATACTTTTTAATGGGTTATAATCCACATGAGCATGTTCCTGAATGATTTGATTTTGAATGCATGTGTAAAAACGACAGAAAAGTTTATCGAAAATTAATTTGCAGTACCTCTACAAGTACAATCTGTCATTGGAGTCAAAATAATGAGAAAAACAAACTTTTTTGGGGTTTTTTTTAGTTGTGAAAAACAAAAATCGAAAATAAAATGGAGATTAAATATTTGTAAAACATCAATACAAATTAAATATATATTGATGGAAATTCCTAATGTATGTGCTCATAAAATAATTTCAGATGATTTTATTTTAATTTTCAAAATCGATAAAATAACACTGATCTATAATTATGAAATTCAACAGCTGTTTTTGTTCCGGTTCTAAGCTGATATATGTAAAATAAAAAATCGAGAAAATGAACACGTTAATATCCACGTTCCACTTCCAATTACATAATTCTACGGCTCATCTGTCTAATGCATTGAAGCTTTCTCAAAGTTTTGATACCCAGTGAAACCTTATCATGTTCAAAATATAAAATCAACGATTTTTATTTGGTACAAACACAAAATCCACGAATGCATGAATCCATGAATTTGTAATTTTTAACCAAACCACGAAAATTGATACCCACAAAGAAAAGTACTTTAACAGTAGTTTATTTTGATATCAACGAGTAATAACTCAAAATGAACAAAACTCAAAATTCTGAAAACAGAGACAGAATTTCATCTTGTAAAGCATAATATATGTAATGTCTAAAATTTAAGAATTAAATATAAAAAAATTAATCCATAAACCTTTTTGTCTTGGTTTGGAATTATTACTGTATGGGTAATTAGTCACAGAACTGTTGTTAACATAAGTGGTAATTAGTCACAGAACTGTTGTTAACATAAGTGGACATTTCTCCTACTTAACAACAATAGCACTGTGTCCTAATTTTTCAATATCATTGTGTTTCCTGTGCAGCAGATCAGTCATACATTATTATAGGGATCCTATTACTTGTCATCTGAATTATCATCACACTTAGTTAATCAACAACTATGCTGTGTTTTTAATGAAGAATCTCCAGAAAGACCCAATTTTTTTTTGCTATAAAAATTTCTTTCAAAGGATATATACGTTCATATATGAATAACAGTATTTGCAATCTAAGCAAAAATATGAAGTTTTATTGCTCCCCTTCTCCGGGTACTTCGGTTTCCGCCACCACTAAAACTGAAATATTGTTGAAAGTGGCATTAAACACCACAACTCTAACCCTTTTCCGATATATCACATATAAGGATCTGGCGTAACTCCACAAGGGGTCACATTCAGACACATCATAAAAGGGAGAGCAGTTAAAGATCGCATTCTAATTAGATTGTACATATTTGTAACAAGAGTTAACAAGTAATAATACATATTTAACATACATCTGAACTTTTCTATCATCACAGCTGTCAGGACTTTTACTTGCACGGAACATGAAAGTGGCTTGCTTTGCATCAAGAGGAACAGTAAACATGTACGTCAAAACATTTCTGAACGAATCATATTCTCTTAAATATCCAGCTTCATATAAAACTGATGACACAGCTGATACACCTGTAAATAGAAATCACATGACAATTTGTATTGTTTTCTTTATGAGACACAAAATGTGGAAATAATAAAATGCTAAAATTTTGATCATGTAATTACAATGTACTAAAACCTTCAGGTATAAAGAGATTTTTTTCTTCTTATATTAATGACAGTATAAATGTAATATTTGTGCTAGTCATTTATTAACAATTATTGTGCTTCCCATTTCTTCTATTTGACAAACTCATCACTAGATACAACATACAGTTTGTCATGTGACTTGTGACAGGTCGGTGGTTTTTCTATTTCTCCGGGTACTCCACCAATAAAACTGACAGCCATGATATAACTGAAATATTGTTGAATGTGGAGTTAAATATCATAAATCAAACCAAACCATCTATTTGAGTACCGGTAGTTGCAGCTTACATTAGTAAATAAATCAAAACTAATATGGTTAATGTCATCAGAAGATAATTTTATAATTAAGAACACTAGTTCACTACTATGTTCTTTATTTAAAGAAAGAGATTTAGTTCTCAAAAGAAATTAAGATACTATATGTATACTTATTATATATTATTAAGATGAGTCACTGGTGGTTCTCCCATACTAATAAATGAATAGTAATATTACACTTCTACATGGTGTGGAAGTAAATGTTTGGAAATTATGTAAGATTACAATGCAGGGTCAGATTTTATTATTATTTTATTTTATTGTTGGATTTATTCATTTGTTATATTGTCCTTCTTTCTTTGTTGTAAAACCAATCAAATCAATCAATATGAAATTAAATGTATGTAATTCACTTAATTATTCTGCTCAACATTGGGCGTCATGATTGACAATAAAAGATTTGTATTGTATTGTATTGGATGTCACATCACCATGGAAGCCGAAACATTGAACTGGTCACAAAAGTCAGTGTAAATTACAAAGAACCAAAATGTCCCATCTGATCTATAATTAAAATGTAGCTTTAATCTTTATAGATGAATAAAAACTAGGAAGAACTGTTTTAGATACCCAAAACTTATGTCTCCCCTTAATGCAGCCATCTGTACAACAACCTATCTCGAAAGACAAAAATGTTATGGCCCGGACAAGAAAATACTATTTAAAAAACCATTATTTGACCTTGAGGTCAAAGGTCAGAGTCCCATGAAGGTCAATGTGGTACGCGACACACAGCCTTATGGTCATGCACCCACATACCAAATATCATTGACCCATCTCGAAAGACAAAAATGTTATGGCCCGGACAAAAAAATACTATTAAAAAAACAATTATTTGACCTTGATGTCACAGGTCAAGATCCCACGAAGGTCATTATGGTACGAGACATACCGTCTTATGGTCATGCACCCACATACCAAATATCATTGACCTATCTCGAAAGACAAAAATGTTATGGCCCGGACAAGAAAATACTATTTAAAAAAACAATTATTTGACCTTGAGGTCAACGGTCAAGGTCCAATGAAGGCCATTACGGTATGCGACACACCGCCTTATGGTCATCCACCTACATACCAAATATCATTGACCTATCTCGAAGGAAACAATTGACCTTGAGGTCAAAGGTCAAGGTCCCACAAAGGTCATTACTGTACGCGACACACCGCCACATATCATTGACCTATCTGGAAAGACAAAATACTTATGGTCCAGACAAGCTCCACTGAGAAAAAGCAGAAGCAGAAGCAGAAGTGGAAGAAGAAGAAAAAATCAGAGTAAAGCAATATGGTCTCCCTTCGTTCAAAGGGGAGAAATAAATATACAGGAGCCAATCTAATAAAATTAGATCTTTAATTGCTCCCCTTCTAATATGCCACACATAAATATCTAACAAAACTCAGTCTCTATACGGCTGAAACACAATATAGGGCTCATACTCAAAAGTAGTGTGTTATGTGCAATATTAACCTACTTCCATTAAATTTAAAGGTATCACTTTAATATCATGATTTGGATGGTAAAACACTGAAGTTGCATACAAATTTTCAAGAAGATATATCTCATAGTTTTTGAGTAACAAGCAAAAGTGTACCGAAAAATTTGCACAAATAAGGCATTATGCTGTTTATTGTTTATTTTTACACCAAAATTTACTTTTCAAAATAGGAAAACAACAAAACTATTTTAATATAAATCTTTAGAAAAATTAATCAGGATTAATTTGATACCAAATTCATGAAAATCAGACATCAATTGGAGAAATTATTAGGCTTTATACAAAAGGTATGTTTCTATCAGAAGTCTGTAGTGTCCGTAACCAGTAAACAAATCTTCTAGAAAACACTGTCAAAAGATTGATATTTTCATGTTTGAAGATGTAAAATACACAGAGTAGTTATAATCAGTCAAAATATGAACAATTGTAGACAGAATAAAAACTGCAGAACAGAAAATATGGTTACGGACACTACAAAAACCATGTAACTATATTTAAGGGTGTAATTATAATCTTGTGTGAATAAATGTTAATTAAAAAAAGGGAAATAACAAGTCATTCTGAGTAATCTTAACATCATACCAACTTCAGACATTATAGATCATAGAAAACATGTTGCTTTTAAGAATAACTGTACTTGAATGTTCAGCTCTGCTGCAACACCGCATTGCCCTTTATTGTGTTTTACCTCATAGGTGGCCGTCATGGTCGTGATCGCATGGTAGTTGGATTTACAACTACTTGTGCGATCAGTGCCTACCACCACTAATGTTGTGAGTTCAAACCTCCATACAACATCATGTGATAAAGTTTGTCAGTGACTTGCAACAGGTCGGTGGTTTTCTCCATCAATAAAACTGACCGCCACGATATCACTGAAATATTGTTGAAAGTTACATTAAACACCATAAAACCAATCATCCAACGGTCTCTGCAAGTGTGAATGGACTAGTCAGGCAGTAGATAAATAATAGACTAGTCCATATGTGTATTGTCAGAAGTTTGCAGGGATAAAACGGCAAGATATTTGGCAGTACGAGGACAAAAACAAAGAATAAAGTTAAACATATATGATAGACTCAGATCAGCGTCCTGCCTCAAATCGGTGCCCACTGGCGCCATTAATGGACTAGTCGGGCAGTAGATAAATAATAGACTAGTCCATATGTGTATTGTCAGAAGTTTGCAGGGATAAAACAGCAAGATATTTGGCAGTACGAAGACAAAAACAAAGAATAAAGTTAAACATATATGATAGACTCAGATCAGCGTCCTGCCTCAAATCGGCGCCCACTGGCATCATTATCTCAAATCACCATCCAATTTAATGGTATTCTCAAATCGGCATCCTTTATACATTCTCATACCTATGGCTGATTTATTGCTATCAAATCAACGTCCTTTTCAGAGAAGATCTGTATGTGCTATTACATGTACTTTATCACATGATGGATGTGGGCCAAGTTTGTACATCATCTGCATTGCATATTATATCAAATGAATGTAAAACATCAAAGTTACAGGCATAAATTCAGTGTGCCTGACTTGTGTTTCGTCTAAAAAAAACAGCTCATCAATATTACTGTTTTCTCCGCATATCCAAGTTTTAACTTGCTCAGTATTTTCTTTGGTCCCCAAGTAGAATTTTATTCTTTTGCCTTTGTTATTAGAACAATGTTTCTGCATATGGGTCTTTGTTGACCTCTTTTTTATTTTATTTTTTTTGTCATTAAGAATCCCTCATCTGGAATCCTGTCTTGTCGCTTCTCCATCATTGTTTTACATTTGTAAATATCTGCCATAACGGATGTGATGTCATTTGAAGCATACGTCAGTGACATCGATTTGAGAAAGTGAAAAAGGACATCGATTTAAGAATTAGACACCGATTTGAGAATTTGAAAAAAGGAGATAGATCCAAGGTACATATGTCTGTGACGTAGAAATCGGACGTCGATCGGAGTCTTACATATATTTTTTTTCTTCAACATTAGAAAAATAAATCGACCAAAATGCTTAGAATCGATCATCGAATTGGACATCGACGTCCGACTGATATTAAGTCCATATTTCCGATCATTGGTGCACCACTACAAGTAATGGTCATCTAAACTTGACCATTTACGACTTTTTGGTAGATTATCATGCCACGACATACTGGAAAAGGGGTGCAATTAAAGATCTAATTTCAATTAGAATTGTGACAGGTTAGGCCTGGCATGTGCAGATCACTACATCTGCATTATAATTGTTTACATTTAAGTGCAAAAAAATACAATAAATATTTTTGCATTTTTTTTCTTTTCTATTTTATTATGCAGCCTTGTCACTAGATTTTATTATAGCAGGCTTAAATGAAATAGTAGAAAGCAGGGGGATCTGGGGGTCCTCCCCCAGTGGGGTTGCAAGGGGCAGCACCCCTGTTGGGGGGGCCTAGGGGGTCGAAGCCCCCCCATCCGAAAATGAATTTCTATGTTTTTAAAGGTGAAAAACTAAGCTATTCTGGCACCTTTTTACAATGCATGCATTAAAAGGTGCTAATTTACTTGGGAAATTACAGAACTAATGAAGGTGTGTGATCTATGTAAAAAGTAACCAGGCCTGGCCATATATTTAAGTGCCTGTCCATAGCTAGGAACTACTAGTATCAACTTCATTATTGGAGACATTTTGAGCTTGTTGTTATGGTGTGAACTTGAGTTTACCTGTTGAAGGCCATACACTGAATGACTTGTAGATCATTTTTATAAGGATCATGTCTCTTTGTGACTTGCTCTGTATCTTTCAAGATTGTTATGTATACTTGGAAGCATATTAATTTCAAATCAGCAGAAACTTTTTTATCTAATTTTTTTTTTCAGATACTCATTGGAATGAGGATTTTTTTTATTGAAGACATAATTGCAGGATATTTTTCTCGGCTAAGGCCTGTAAGGGGGAAAGAAACTTGATTTTTTTTAATTAAATTTTAAAACAGATCTCAAATTAGATTTTACCAGATCTGTAAATAAATGCCTCGGTTTCATTTTCACCAAGATAAATTTCTCATTGTAAGATTGATTCGGTATTTAATACTTTAATCTTCAGAAAACTGGCTAACTAGCGGTCAAATATCTTTATAGGCGTTTTCTACTATTTCGTTCTTTTCTACTTTCAATTGTCGCACATGACAAAGTATATTTGGAATAAAAACAGGAGCAGGTCAATTCTTTTAAAAAAAAAGATCGGCTCATTCTAAGCTCAACTGTTGTTGTGATACAAACCTTTGTGTAAACAATGATCCTGCGATTTTGTGGAAAAATATTCCGTTATTTTTCTTTTCTTCGACATGTTCGAGTTCGGCCTTGACATTGTGCCTATTTTTACTTAAATTGGATATCCAGATTCGTCGAGCTATTAGCGAAGCACAACCGGGATTCAGTTTATTTTTTCATTCGGTATATCTCGGATCTTTTCATTCTCCGCAATGAAAAACATAACCATGCATAGTAATCAACCTTATTGTAAACACGTTTGTTTTTCTATGTATTTTATCTGACAAATGAATAAGTATCACACCCAGTCGAAACAATTTTTATCATTTGTTCATTTTGGGCCTTGTCTATTATTTTTTTTCTTTTCTGTAGCCAGCGTAAAATGAAAAGTAAACGGCAATTCTGATGGCAGCTGGCTACCAACGACAAGGGAATCCTAGACATCTCGGTACCTGGACATTTCGGTACTGACTTGGACATCTTTGTACTCGGTACTGGACAGTTCAGGACTTGGATGAGACAATTCGATACTAACCACAATTGTTTGGTACTTATTAATTGTCAATATTTTGGTACTAGTAGTTCTTTAATATATGACCCAAAAGTGGATGGATATGTGTTTTTGATAGTTCCAGTGTAGATCGATCCCGGAGATCGTTGTTTTTGTATTGATTTTTATTTTCATTATTTTGATCTTTGCTTCAGATTATCTGATATCCCCGATGTATGTAAGTTCGTCACCCTAATGATTCTTCAATAATTTCTATTATCATAAACATTTTATTATATTTTGACCCCCTCCCAGAGGGTGTGCCGGGGGTAGAATAGGCACCAGGTTTCTCCGTCCTAGAGGCACTAGTCCTCTAAAAGGGGTCAACCCCACGGGAACCCCGGGGTATAGAAATGGGACAGAGAGCTTCTTCGGCTTGAAGGGGCGTCCGTCGGTTGTGCGGGATGTATAAATTGACAACCAACCCGTCCTTCGGATGAGACGTAAATAAAACCGAGGTCCCGTGTTGAGAGATTGCCACCCTCTTCGCACGTTAAAGAACCAGTGTAACAGCTCATTATGAGCATTATGCTCATGATGAGTGGTCCATAGGAGACCTGTTGCACTGGCAAAATTCTCCGTCCCTACCCATCACCTTTCCTTGTTTTAAGTCCCATGGCGCTTAAATTATTCTCGTCCTGAATATAGCTGAAAAATTGCTCGCTGGACGTTAAACATCAATCAATCAATCAATCAATCAATCATTGATTATATTTTGTTTTGGTCTGATGTTATTTATGCACCATAAAAATTTGTATAAACAACGTCTAAATGTAAAAAAATTATAAAATTTTTTTTTTAAATTCAATCAAATTATTATTATTATTCAGTACCGAAATGTCCAGTACCGAGTACCGAAATTTCGCATATGTTCAGTACCGAGATGTCCTGATTATGTGGATTGCAAGTGATTATGCATAGACTGATATCCTTTATAACTCTTGGGGTGAGGTAGGGCTGGATCATTGCATGAAACAAGTACCTGCCACATCCCGAGCCTGGATCAAACACTTCACCTTCTGAAGGCAACCCTTTACCAACAGAGCTAAAGCCAGTAATGTCAAATGAGATCTCCGATCCACTATAGATCAACTAGAAGAGATGCACCAAGATTATATTTCAATATCATTTAATATCAATAAGAAAATCACACAAGCACTTGTTTCTGGTAAAAAATGTATATTTCTTTACCAGAAACAAGTGCCTGTGGAAAACAAACAACTTGAACTTGTAAAATGAAAGTGCAGATTTTCTTATTGACTATATTGAGCAATTTGAGGT
The DNA here is from genome assembly GCA_002080005.1 of Gigantidas platifrons. Taxonomy (NCBI): domain Eukaryota; kingdom Metazoa; phylum Mollusca; class Bivalvia; order Mytilida; family Modiolidae; genus Gigantidas; species Gigantidas platifrons. The sequence continues at coordinate 794,684 of MJUT01008328.1, forward strand.
TGTGGAACAACTTTAAGTGTCTCCTCCATTTATATATTGTGCAGTGTCCGAAATTCGATAAGAACCTAATTTCGATAGGTCAGTATTTTTAGTGTCGCATTCGGATACTGATGACGTCACCACCCGGAACTTTTTGGTATAGAACGACCTAGTGTTGACGTCTACCACAAGTAAACAAAAATCTAGAAAATGTCTTTAAAAGAAGTGAGTAACTTATTTTATTCCTCCTAGACTAGAAAAACTATGTTTTCACTAATACCATTTTATTTGACAGCAAAATGTTGATTTTCCTCATGAAAACTTAATTAGAATCCACTGAACTGTCATTGTCTTGATCGTCTGCCTCTACGCTAATATATTCTAAAAATAGAACATAGTGGAATCCCTGTCCAAAAATAAAACGTTTGGGAAGCCAAAGGTGTCATGTTATGAAATTGTTCAAATGACGTTCAGAGACATCTTTAAAGAGTGGCAACTTACAGAAGTGAGAATAAAGTGCTACCAATGAAAAACTAATTAAATCTATGATTTTTTTGTAAGTTTATGTCTGTATATTTATTTTATTTTAAATTAAACATGTTTTCCATTAAAAAAAATCTCGAATTTTATCAACTACAA
>MJUT01008328.1:807843-821410 GCA_002080005.1 Gigantidas platifrons
CTGTACACAAATGATCATAACCTACCCATCACATCTGTACACAAATGATCATAACCTACCCATCACATCTGTACACAAATCATCCCATGTTAACCATCACATCTGTACTCAAATGATCACAGGTTAGCCATCACATATGTACAAAAATGATTCCAAACTAGCCATTACATCTGTACACAAATGATCCAAAACTAACCAAATACATCTGGACACAAATGATCCAAAACTAACCATTATATATATATATACAAATGATCCCAGACTAACCATCACATGAATGAATTATGCACACAAATAATCCCAAATCTAACCATCACATCTGTACTCAAATGATCCCAGGTTAGCCATTACATCTGTACACAAATCATCCCAGACTAACCATCACATCTGTACACAAATCATCCAAAACTAACCATCAGATCTTGACACAAACAAGCCAAAACTAGTCAAAATATCTCTACACAATCTATCCACAACTAGTCATCACATTTTCTCAAAATAACAAAAATAGTCCTTATATTTCCATACAATTGTATGTTGGCATAATGATACCAAATTAACCAACACATTTCTATACAATTTCTTTTATACAAGATTGATATAATTGATTGAAGAAATACAATATATTAGATATATCAGCACGAGAACGTACCGTTCCTTTCAAGCGTCGTGCCACTACAAAGCCAGCCGTTTATATCGCAACAACTGGTCAATAGTTTGGTGAGATGTTTCAGGTCTTAGTGGAAATGCCATATGATCTTTGTGGTAACTCTTTGTGATCTCGACAGATGCCTTTGCCTGAACATATTTGAAGGTTATCAAATATATTTTGATTGTATTATTCGCTAATATATTGTATTATTCGCTATACTATTATTCAGTTATTATTTGGTGTGATGATATTATTCTGAAAATAATTACCTATCCGAAGACTAGTTGCTGCAAAAATACAAGGTACACACAACAAAATCAGTACACAATAGTTGGTCATGGTCAGTAGTTGTCTGTATTTAGCAATTGTATGCCAATAGATAAGAACATTATGTATATACGTGTATAGAGACGAGTTGAGTATATGATACTTATTTATTAAATTCTTGATTGGTTTTTATTTTGGTTATTTTGTTTTGATGTATATTCTTTGGAAAGTGGCACAATCTGTCTGCAGTCACGTCGAACAAAATAATCTTCGAAAATAATTGTTGATAATCATTTTATTCTAGTCTAATAAACTATGTATACTTGTTGACATCACACATAAAGTCTGGAGGAATTCTTTATGTTAATATGGATGTCTTATGTATCTTTTCACGAAGAAGCAAATCATGTTTTTGAAACAAGTTCAAAATTAATATAAGAAACATTTTGTGAGATACTCAGAAATAATTTTGGATTTGAATTAATGTCTTCAAAATGTGATGACGATTCCATTATTCCCATTTACTTAACATTGAACGATTGATAAGAATTGTCGCTCACCAACAGTTTATAAACCGTAGTAAATGTCATTGGGAAAACATGTCCCCAGTTTTAGTTGTGATCCTATTGTATATTTCCAGTTGTATGTGTATAGATGGTAATGTTCAAGAAAGTGTACTTATTGGTAAGTTGTGTTTAAAAATGTGTACAAAGTCAATAATATATTGTGTGAAATATGTTCGTTCAAAGTTGGGTAGTTGATTTTTGTTGTGTTAATATTAAATAAGAAATGCCGGGAATTATAGCTGCGTTGCCTGGAAAACAAATTATGTACGTTGCACTTGGACAAGCATATGAGCAACATGTAATAGGTCGAAATGTTTGCCCTCAATACCACTCCAGCATGACAAAGCATGTGATAATTAGGAGCTCATAAGCAAGAAGAATATGAGGTTTTTTTCGTTACTTGGACGAGTTGAGTTTTTTATTTTTCGCTAAAACAATGGACTACCCTCTGGAAGAATGTGTATCCCACAGCGAAGACATGAAGTCATATATGCATACATGTACATCGTTGTTCCTCGATGTCGTTCGTTCATAATAATTAGAATTTGTGCATATTTTCTTTTCTTTTCTTTTTTTTATTTATGTCTTTATTGTCTTGTTCAGCCTGTTAACATATATCCCTTTAAGCCATGCTTCCAAGTGAATAGTTAGTGAGTGAGTGAGTGAGTGAGTGAGTGAGTGGCGTGAGTGAGTGAGTGAGTGAGTGAGTGAGTGAGTGAGTGAGTGAGTGAGTGAGTGAGTGATGTTTTACGCCAATTCAGCATGTTTCGGCTATATCATGGCGAGGACAAGTTAATTTAATTTTCAATGAGATGATAATGAGGTCCTCTTTGATCTAGGGTGACACTCTGAGTTGGATTTTTATGGTGCTAGCTCACTGAAACAACAGTCCGCGGATAGACACGTCGCTCCACTCGGATACATTATTCCGATTCCGAGCCAATCAGTCTTTGCTCTTTCTGCTTAATGCTGCCTTCTTAGCGGAGAAGAAGCAAATACCAATTTTATAGTCTTTGGTTTGACCCCATTGGGGCTCGAACCCACGATCAGCAGCACTCGTGATCGCTAACCATTACGCCACCAATTCGGTTCCAAGTGAATAAATTACAATACTAAAGTGACATAAAAACATAATTTCATTGACAAAAAACATGATTTTAGTGTATATTTTCTTTGTAGATGAGCTTGAAAATGAGATCAAAGAGGCTCTGGAAAATATAAATGTGCAAGCAGTCGAACTTGATGTCGTCAAATCCAGACTCCGAGAAAACGAAGCTAAGATCGAATCAATAAAGGATACAATGAAGTGCAAGTAGTTGCTTTTAATACATTTTGTATATTTTGTGTTTTTGGTATGGAATATGTCTGACTTTTTGTCTGTAGCCATTTAATAATTGTGTCTTTCATTTTTTAGACAAAGGGTTAAGTCGAAACACTTCCGTGTTTTGAGGTCTTGGATCTCATTTTCTATTCTTCGCTTTACATTAGTAGATATCTACTTTACAGATGGGCTGCTTTATTAGTAAGCCTATAGCCGTCTATATCTTATATGGAATTTTATTTTGTGTGGAGTACTATGTATAAACTAAATCAGTAAATGGTATTCCTCTGGTTACATGGAGTAACCAGAAAGAAGTTCGATTGGAACTCAAAACAAATTAAGCACTTTTAATTTTGTTCTTCATCTCATGTCATGGTAAGGTCTTCAATGACAAGGATATCTCACCGTAAGCAATCAGTGCGAGACAGTCGACCTTTATCTGTTGGTAAGTCGTACTGTTAACTTCTATGATTGTTTTAGTGATTTTAACTACACGTAAAAATATGTATTTTCTGTTTCTATTTCTCACCAACAGCAAAGAGACAATCCAGTACTGGTGTCGGATTTACAGCAACTTTGTCAAACACTCTAACAAAACTGAGTGACCACCAGGTTATAAAATTTGACTCACTGATAACCAATTTTGGAAATGGTTACAGTCCTGCCAGTGGTATTTTCACTTGTCCGGTCAGTGGACTATACGAATTTTCATCATCTATTGTATCAAATGGCGATCATAAAAATGCCGATGTGGACATGGTTCGTGACGGAATTAGGATTTTATATATCCATGCAACACTGTTTGAGTATGACACAGGTTCTCAAGTTGTTATCTCACACTGTGCCAAGGGACAACGGATTTGGATACGACATACACAAGGAAACACGGATTCAAAAGAACTTCTTGGTGAACACTGTACTTTCTCTGGTCATTTGATACATGCAGATTAAAAAGAACTTCTTGGTGGACACTGTACTTTCTCTGGTCATTTGATACATGCAGATTAAAAAGAATTTCTTGGTGGACACTGTACTTTCTCTGTTCATTTGATACAGATTAAAAAGTAGAACATATAAAATGTTTCTTTTGTTCAGTTCCTGGGTCAATGGAACAAGACCTTCACTGTGGATGTACTATTATAGCAGAATCAAGTCCCCTTTAACCGACCTTCACCTTTTGAACACATTCTGAACTTCTTCTTGTGTTAGGTGGTTACCACTCTATTGTAGGTCAGTGTTGACAGTTTTATTTTAATCTGTGAAATTTTAAGACATTTTCAGTTTTCAAGGAACTATGTATTAACAACACACATGGTGACAACCCACCAAATACATCATCAACGAGGGGCCCGGGTGGCTCAATGAGTTAGGTCGTTGCATCTAACAACTCATACAAGCCTATCACCAATACGGCGTGGGTTCGCGCCCGGCTTTGTAAATTACAAAAAGGGTGCACTCGATTCGTAGCTGTAAGTGATAAAGTTTAACAGTTGCTTGCCCAGGGTCGGTTGTTCTCTCCGGGTACTCCGGCTTCCTCCACCACTAAAACTGATTGCCATGATATAGCTGAAATATTGTTAAAAGTGGCGTTAAAACACAAAAAATCAATCATTAAATCAATCATCATCAACGCTTGATAAAGAAGAAATCTTTAACAACTGTATATCTGTCATGCGTTCCTTTTTTTGTGATTCAAGACGATAAACTCGACCTTTCGTCCCTCTATTGGAAATCCAACTTACATAAAAAATATTCATATAAACACGTTATATTGCTATATCAGACAACTGCTACTCTAAACCTCGTTCCAAATTATAAACATATTATTATCAGCTGTCGAAGAAGGGGTTCAAAAACACTGCGAATTAGGCTATTCTAAAAATGATATTATTCAGAGTGGGTGCTGAAAAATGCAAAGAACCAGTTATAATATATGAAATCAAGAGTCATATCTATTCGTAATAGTACATAAAACGATCTTTACACAACCATTTGTCGATTTGACCTTGACCCTCCCATTTTTTTTTACCAACCCTTAATCTTTACTCTCCCCCTCCTTTTCTCTCACCCTTGACCCTTACCCTCCACTTTTTCCCCATCCGTGATCCTCCCCCCATATCTTCCACCCGTAATCCTCCACTTTCTCCCATCCTTAATCTCCCAATACTCCCCCTTATTTACCACCGTTAACCCTTCCCCTCTACACCATCCTTTATCCTTCCCTTCTACTCCCATTTGATTTGAAAAAGAAGAAAAGTAGTATAAGATATTATAAAATTCCTGATATTTGTATAGAAGAGGTAATATTGACACATGATTTTAGCAAAGAAACTATTATTTCAAAGGTGAATTACAACAAAAATTAGTTGAATATGTTTAGTTTGTCATTATAGAATGTGCTCATACTTCAACTTTTGACAAAGATGTCTTTAAAAAATGTTAAACCAGAATTTTCGAAATACAAATTCTAAATAAGGGTTGTATTTTTTTTTTTTTTTTTTGGTTTGTTATTAATTATAGGTATCAATACAAGTACATGTAATGTCTTTGCTTTGCTTTAGGGTGTGTACAGTTAGTTAATAATCACTTTTGTAATAACATTAGTTCAATGCTAATTTTCTTGCAGCGCAGTATAAAAGGGTAAATATACTAGTATTGTAAATGTTTATGCGTTCAATTTGTGTTTTCAATGATTGTTATACTTTTCTTGAATGGAAATGCAAGAATGATACACGCGCGTTTATTGTTAATTTGATACTTATTTTAGTGGAAATTCACTGAAAGGAAAAATGTACATATTGTTGGTTAACGACAAATGATACCAAGAGGTAAACTTTAGTTTAAATAATAATGACAACGTCCAGAAGCACAATCAGCTGATAAAGGGGACAGATTTCTGTCATTCTGTAGAGAATCAAAATAAGATCTTTAGACCTAGAACTATTGTGTTTATACCAACACTTACGTGATCTTTTTTAGAGACCAAGTTGTTTGAGCTCTGGAATTGTATTTTTGTTTTGTTTTGTTGATTGTTGCCAAAAGGACATTATTTTTCATTACCTAAAACCTAATTAATGGTGAAACCTATCATATTACAAAGAACAATCCATTGACCCAAACGCAAAAAAGTTGTTAGAATGTAAAATGTAGGTCATGGTTGCCTAGTTACTGGTGAATCCTCTTGTTCTATTAAAGAGCTATCTCATCCACTAACAAAATACCATGACTTTACGGTATTCAGGATATAGACCGAAGCGCAAAATCCTAATTAAATCCGGATGTGCGTACGTTCGACAAGTGTAGATTGGAATACCCCTCCTTCTCGATCGGGGCATAATAATAACAAAATTGCAAGTTATGTTGTGCTGTGCATAGTCTCACAATTGCTTGGACTATGTCTGTAGTATTGTTAGAAATTCTGTATTAGTACTAAAAATTGTTTACATCGTAAAAGTTATAAAATCATAATTTATTATCAAGCCCTGCAAAAGATATCACACCCGACCCCCAATTAGGCCTCCATAGAGAACAGATCAAGTATACTTTGAGAAAGATACTTGATAAATTTCAAAAGTAACATGTTAGTTCAGAACTAACTCTACAATGGGTAAACCATAGGCGCTTCCATACATGTAAGCCTCTGAAGTATGCGCTCTTAAAACACATGGGCACATGTTGGCATATACAGTCGCCTTTATCATCTCGTGCACACTTTGCGATGTCGTCGGAAGTTGACAAAATAACTCAAAAAGATGTCATGAAAATGTCGATAAGTTTCAAAACAAGTGAACAGGTTGACATATATAAATGTTGACAAGTGGAAAGAAAACTAGACTTTCTGATATGTTAGTTCAGAACTAATTCATTCGTGACATTCTGTATACAGATAAGAAAGTTCAATATAAGAGAAGGTAATGGTATACGGTGTCATGGAAAGGGAAGCTATCTTTGTTTGTATATTTTTATTTCTGAATCTCCCGGAAACAGAAACTGCAACAGCATCAACTTTATCATCGGAAAGTCGATTAGGTAGGTAATTTCATTTTTTTTTTACAGTAGAACGCCACATGGAATTGTAACTGCTTCTTCTTTTTTTTTATACAAAAAACTTTATGAGCCGCCAGAATGGGTAGCGATTTTTACATTAGAATGTATGATAATGTCGTTAATATAAGACAATCATGAATCTAGTAATTTCTGAAATTTGTAATGAATAAATCCCAACTGCACACACCCCTACCAATTAAATTTAATCCACCAGCAGAGGTATCTCGACATGGTGATAACTATATAATATTGACGCAGATATCTACTCTAGTGCACCCGAAGCGTTTCTAAAATAATCTTAATCGTGTGCGCTGACAGTCAACAGATTGGATAGTTAAATAGTCTTTGGGGCATGCAATCCGAGGGGCTTAAAGCCAGATCGTCAAAATTCGTACAAGGTAATATATGATTTCAGAGGAAGGAAAACGTTAGAACTGCCAATTTCAATATTAGATATTTTCTAATAAACCATGCGGTGCCGATGTATACCAGTTATTGAATTATATTGATTGCTGGTCATTACATGGAACCGTGTTAGAAAGTCACAAATAACAGAGGAAAAAGTACAAAGAAAACAACACCGTATTACGGTGGCTGATTAAGGCCACGCGAATAAAACATATTTTGTTCCCTCAATATTTATATATATAATATCTTGTTCCCACGAGAAAGATATTCTGTTCCCACAACATATATTTAATTCCCACAACATATTATCTTGTTTCCTCAATATTATATACATGTATATATATTTTTGTTCTCACAACATATCATATTGTTCCCTCAATATATTATTTTGTTCCAACAACATATTATCTTGTTCCCTCAATATATTATTTTGGCGCCCGTCCTCCGTTTGTCCGTCCGTCCATCGTGAACTTTTCATTCAAAGACCTTCTCCTCTGAAACCACTAGATATTTTTGTTCTAGCATGGCCTTAATCAGCCACCGTACATTTTATGGTTTTTGTTGGAAAACTTTTCTTTTTTATATTGTCCTAAAAACAGTCACGATCTCAGAATTTATTCGTTTAATTGTGAAATATCTGCATGAATTTATATATGCCTAATCAGTATTGTAGTTCAAATTTAGTTTAAATATTTTAGATGAGTTGGAAAATCAAATGGAATATGCATTCCAGTCCATAAACACACACAAAGACGAGATCATTAATATCGAATCGGAACTTGGTGTCCAAGAGAACAGAATCCTTAATTTAAAGAATAGTTTAAAGTGTAAGTATTATCTAATTCTAGATATTCTTGTCACAGTTACAGTACACTCCAACTGTCGATTCTTAAAAATGATCAAGGAGACCAGTAAATAAGCCACAATTAATAAAAATTAAATAACAAAATTGTATCGGCATTCGTGCTTTCGATTCTCGTTTATATTTAGATATTTCAAGGTCTTTCAAGTGTAGTATTTAGTGTTCATAAATCCATAACTGCATAGATACGCATGGAAAACAATGAATAGATGGATCAAATACAGTTATCACTTAACAAATATATTTTGTACCAAACAATATTCAAGGTGTTCCAAGATAACCAAGGTTCTTCTTCATATATGACAACTTTTCAATTTTCCAAACAAATATTTATATTATGGCCTGGTTGTGATCTGGACATGTAAAAAATAATAGGATTCACCCACATATCTAAACAGGTAAACTCTCTGTAAGGAAATTGTTAGTGCACATATGGAACTAAAGTTGTCATCCGGACAGTACTGTGTTGAGAAAAACAAACAGTTACAGTTAGAAACTTACTATTATTTCAAAGGAAGTTCGAGAGTAGATCAAAGGTTAGAGATGTGAATTGAATATACTGTTAACGATGGACAGACAGTCTGACAACAGACAGGGGCGAGTACTAACGGTAGTTATATGGCCAGGATCCAGTAATTACTTACATAAAAATATTTAAACCCGATAATGTAGCTGGTATGCTAAATTCTTACTTTTGTTTTAATCTAAATTTTTTCAGCAAAACGTCAGTCAGCAATAGTAGTGGGTTTTACAGCACTAGTTAACAAACCTCTAGCCAACCTAACTGTAAATCAAGTTATAAAGTTTGACCATGCTATAACCAATGTTGGTGGGGCTTATGTACCACAGACCGGGCAATTCATCTGCCCACTGAACGGCCTGTACCAATTTGCAGCATCCATTGTCTCTAAAGGGTCTGGCAAAAATGTTGAGATAGAAATAGTTCGTGAAGGAAAGCTGCTTGTTAAGATACATGCAACTGGATATGCACACGACACTGGCTCCCAGATAGTTATAATACACTGTATTGAGGGACAAAAAGTCTGGGTCAGGCATCATGCAGGAACAAATTCTAAAGCTACGGTGGCAGCAAATTCTTACTTTTCTGGACATCTTATATATACTGATTAAAACAATGCATAGGAACTGTTGTAATTTGAATTCTATTTAAGACTGCTTAACAGAAATGTATATAAATGAAAATCTTGATTTTGTTTTGTTCAGGACAGAAACACATGTAGGCCACTTTAATTATGCAAGTTTGAAACTTCAATAACAAAAACTATGTATTGCATATTGGTTTTTTTTTCTGATGGAGTTAATCTTAATAACAAATTCTTTTTTCATCTCATGTTTTATTTTGAAGACAACTGTCCATCTAAAATTAATCAGGTTAATAGATTTGTGTCTGGCATTTATTTTGATTGTGTTTTATTTTACACCATCATCAACAGTGTTTCAGGTACAGTCTATACATAATATATTCGTAGCCAGTTTTATTAGTGAAGAAACAAGTGTACCTAGAGAAAACCACCAACTTTCTAAACTTGACCTCATGTAGTTTTGTCAAGTACAACTGGACACTAGCACCACTCAAACTCACAAACTTCAATGATGATAAGCACTCATCACAACCACATGATGTTGTCACAGAGTGAGTGAGTGATTGTTGTTTAATGCCAAATAACAAATTTTAAGCTATATCATGGCAAGAACAACTTACATTTGATAAGATGATGTGTACTTTGTACTAGACCAACATGATTTGTTGTATCTTTATAGTGCTAGCTCACTGAAACATCAGTCCATGGGTAGACATGTCGCTCCACTCAGACACATTATCCTGATTCTGAGCCAACTAGTCTTTGCTCTTTCTTCTTAATGCTGTGTTACCTGGCAGAAAAGCAACAAATACCAATTTTATAGTCTTTGGTTTGAACCGACCGGGACTCTTAAGTCACAATCTACCTCACTTGAGGTCAGCAGGCTAACCATTACACCATCGTTGCGGTTGTTGTCAACAGAAGCAATATTGACCGGGACTCTAACTCACAATCTACCTCACTTGAGGTCAGCAGGCTAACCATTGCACCACCGCTGCGGTTGTTGTCAACAGAAGCAATACATGTATAATTGAAAACAGGAAATGTAAATAATTTTGTAAAATTTCAAAGATCAAGAATAAAACAACATCAATTTTTACTTCAGATTTATTTCATCTTTAGAAAAAAGAACAATATAAGTATAACATATAACTTTCTACAATATCATTTTTTATTTTGTATAAAAATTTAATCATATAAACAAAGTATCAAAACTATATCACATTATAGAAACACAGTTAATATGTATGGATACATTTGTTTGTTAGAAAACATTGATAAATATCACAGAATAAAAACAAAAAACACATCAAATTAACATTGTACAAATTGGTGCTGTTCAATGACTTTATTTAGAACAATATCAACAAAAGAGAATTAATTTATCATGTGGATAACTTATTCTTAAACCTGTGAACAATTCAAGGACAAAATAGACCATTAACAAGGTTAAAAAATAGGATGACGGTAAAAGAATTGAAAGAAAATTAAAACAGTGATAGTCAACAATTTCAACCAATATAAAGAAAACAAACAACTACCTTTTACCACAAATCATTGAACACAAAAAAAAACAAGACAAGACAAATGTCAGTTGAAATCCAGGTCTTGGCTGGAGACTGGCTTTGTCAATTCACTCATATTACATTTTTGCTTGTAATTTTCTTGACCAAAATTGAAAATAGGTTCAAATTCATATTGATCTTTTGTAGATGTCTCAATTTAATGTATTGATATTTTAGTATGAAAAATTAATTAAATTTAACAAGTTATCATGATAATGAGTTTTTCAATGAAATATTATCCTAGAGAAACATATGATAGCTATTTATAATGGAGCATATTGATTATGGAGTATGGCGAGTAATGTTGAGAATTTATGTAAATACAAAGAAGCTGCATGTGTCAAGTCTCTACATATTATGCTTTCTTTAATGAGAAAAAAATGTATAGAAAATTACTTATAGACATTTTCAAAACAGACATAACAATAACCAAAAAAAAACAACATAAAAATAAATATATCAGAATTATATATTTTAATCTATTTACTGTGTAAGTAAATACATAGATAAAAACAATAATTGTAACTACTTGTATTTCTGAATATAAGGTGTCTTCTGAAACATAAATTTGTTTTCTATTAAAAATAAAAATGTAAATAATTTAATGTTGAAATATTTCTTTGCATAGAGAAACCTGTCTCAACCAAACCCTGAAGAAAACTGAAATCCTGTATAAACCGAATTTATTTAAAGTCCCACTGTAGGAAATTTTTCTGAATTTATCCTGAATAAATCGAACACCTGTCTATTGTGAACAAAATAGCTAGTCTCAAGAATATTCAGTTTAGACAGGTTTTACTGTACTTATAAAGAGATAGCAAACAAATACAGGTGTAGGTTCGTCACTGTTGTTAATTATTTAACAAAAGGATTATCAAACGGTAATCCTGTTTTCTTTTCTCCTTTATCACCTAATGCCATTTCTTTAGCAAAATTAAGAACTATCTTGGTGTGTTTCTCCCAAATATTAAACTCTTCTAAGAATTTTGAATATGACGATGGCTTCTCTGTCAGCTCAGCGAGTGTGATTTCTTTGTCATACACTGGATTGTCACGTAGCCACTGTGATAGTTTTATTTGGAACTCGTCTGCTTCTTTGTTCTGGTTGAGTGACTGTAAAGTGTTGATCAAGTGGTCATAGCACACATGTACCCATTTTAAGTATACACCAGAGGAATCTACAAGAAATAACAATTACAAATACATTGAGTACTTCAATAAAAATGTAGATATCATATTTAGAGCGCACAATGCGCTTCTGGAATAACCTCCATCAGGTACGCTCAAAATCGAAAGATTGGAAAGCCAAATAATTGTCTTTATACTTGATTATACCTGTGGAATCAGTGCCTATCACCACTAAAGTTGCAAGTTCAAATACCGCTTTTGCCGAGGTGTCTTGCGTCAGGTCTCCGTGTACTGAGGTTTGCTCCACCAATAAAACTGGCAGCCACGATATAACTGAGATTTTGTTGAAAGTGGGGTTAAACACCATACCTTAACTCTTTATACTTATTTATTATAAAGGAAGTGATCTGGACGATGTGTGAATGTGAATCAATAAAAGAGAAAAACCCACACCACACTTGTGTAACATATCAAGGAAAAGATTGCTGTTCTTTATCTCACAGTCATAGAGGGGTCTGAATAAAGTCTGTAATGCACAAGTATCAGCTGAAAGAAGTTATTTTAAATTTCACTTGCTTTGAAAGTTGGTCTTTGTAGCTTTTAAAATAAAACTTCATGTCTTATAAAATATAACAGTATTTTACAATAATTTACATCTATGAAAATCTTAATCTTAATGTGTCTTATATATGTAAAGTGGTGTATCATATGTGTATCAGTAAATAATTCATAAAATGCATAAAATTTAAGATAAATAGTTTTCTAGAGTAGCATTAAACATACAAAATGTATATTTGAAATGTCTTTCCTCAACTATGAAAGAATATATGCTTTTGAAATGTTAGTAAATTTCCAAAATACAGTATTAAAAATTAAAAAATTCTGCCAATGGATACAACATTAGGGGTAAAGTCCAACATCAATAGGCTCTTCTTCTTTTTCCAGTGAGAAACACTGGTAAGTTATCTTCATTCAACAAGTTAGGCAAGGGAGATAATTTACTAATGTTTCCTATTGGGACATACTATACTTAATTTATTATCATAAATGTCATGTTCGTAATTATATCGTAATTGGATTTACAACTACCTAAGCAACCAGTGCCTATCACAACTAAAGTTGTGAGTTTTATATCCTGCTCATGGTGAGATGTACTTGATACAACTTCATGTTAAAGTTTGGCAGTGATTTGCAACAGGTCTGCAGTTTTCTCTCAGGTTACTGAGGTTTCCACTACTAATAAAACTGGTCCACCACGATATAAACGAAATAATGTTGAAAGTAGTGATAATCACCATAACCCTAAACCTATAATATATATGTGCTGCTCAATGAGTGCTCTACCATCCACTTGATGGACACAAAAATAAGGACACATTCAGTAATGACTTACCAACATGTTGAACAACATGTCTGAACAAATTAACAGCTTCCTTTGGTTTATTGAAGATCTTATGTAATGTTGCTAATGTCGCCATGGCCAGGAGGAGATAATTACTGTTCTCTGGCTGACATAACTTCATGTAGATAATAGCTCTATGTAACAAATCATCTGCATCTGCTACCCTGTATAATACAAAATAAATCACATGCTGAATTAAAGAATATAGTCCCTTTTCATCACAGAAATTATTTGTGAATTGAATTA
>MJUT01008328.1:846379-871865 GCA_002080005.1 Gigantidas platifrons
TTAATGGTTGAGATCCCCACCCCGAAACCATATATATTTATGATCAGGATGACTAGGCAAATTAAATGCATTATAACTCAGGTCCTGGGGTCATACCCCACCCCTACCTGAAGTGAACTTTTTAATGGTTGAGATCCCCACCCCTAAACCATATATATTTATGATCAGGGTGACTAGGCAAATTAAATGCCTTATAGCTCAGGTCCCGGGAGGTCATACCCCACCTACCTGAAGTGAACTTTTTAATGGTTGAGATCCCCACTTCTAAGCCATATATATTTATGATCAGGGTGAATAGGCAAATTAAATGCATTATAGCTCAGGTCCCGGAGGGTCATACCCCACCCCCTACCTGAAGTGAACTTTTTAATGGTTGAGATCCCCCACCTCTAAGCCATATATATTTATGATCAGGGTGAATAGGCAAATTAAATGGCCCAAGATTTTGACTTGCAACTCGGCTGTTGCATCTCTGATGCTTTCTCGATTTTTTCTGTTTATCATTTAAGTTGTCATTGTCTGTTCAGTTACCATCATGTGTTATATTTAATTAACCTACAATTACCCTTCTTTATGAAGAATTAAAGTCTATCATGCTCTCTAATTGAAAACAGATAATGAAGAAAAAAAACGTGTATTTATTAAATATGACTTGTGTGGTATTTATTTTTCTAGGGTCAAGCAACAGATATTCAAATTCAAGCAGAGGAGATTATAAAGTTGAAAAAACAGATTAATGGTTTATATTTTAAACATACAAATCAACCTTTAGCAGATATAGGTAAGTTGTTCTGTGTTATACATAGACAATACATGTATTTTGTCGAAAAATATATAATTTATTTGTACGAGCTTTAGAAGTGCCCCATTTCGCAGCGAGTGCAAATGAATTACAATGTATATATTTTAAGATAAAATATGTATATTGTATTTATCCTGCAATGTAAACAATCCCAAAACAACTGCCAAATTGTCTAAAAAGAACATAAACAAGTGCCATTCTAATCGTCTTTGATTGTGTCCTCTATGAAGTCTGTGCTTATACCGTTACAATTTCTTACCGTCGTTCAACATGAATCGAGTACCATAACAACTATATTTTGGTCAGTGACCGTATATAACAAAAATTTATTCAGTCAATCCAATTTGCCTGCTCCAAAAGAACCCGTGCAGGATGAATATAAATATATGATAAAAGAACTTGCTCATGTAATGTTATAAAGTCTTTTCCATTTAAAGCTCACTTGACAAAGAATCATGTTAGGTTTTGCCATCACTAAATCCACAAACTTTTAAACTTCAATTTTTTTTCTTTGAAACCACAATAGGAATGTTCATTAGATGATCCTTTACAAAGTTCTGTTTTTGTATGTGGACAGTTTATTTTTCAACTAATTTTGATTATTCTTTCTTTGTATGGCACTTACTATTTTCAAGGTATAAGGAGGTCAAAATGGGTCCCAAAATTTTGAATTTTTATTTTTAGTCTGATTTTAATGGGTTCAAGTTAAGGACACTGTGAAAATGAATAAAATAATTGTTTTCAAGAACTAGACTTGCTTGAAAATATATAACTACATGAATAACCAGATGAGCAACAGCCTCTCTCAGGTGAGCCTCTAGTTAGCTCGACTTTTCGAAGAAAAAAAGTCGAGCTATTGTCGTCACTCCGGCGTCAGCGTCTGGGTCGGTTAAGTTTTTTGTCAGAGTCCATTTCTCAAAAACTATCAAAGGTATCCATTTGAAACCTGGAATACTTGTTCACTATCAAAAGAGGAACCAATTACAAGGCAGATGACCCTGTGATTTGTATATCCAGAGTTATCTGTCCTTGTTTTGACATAGTACATAGAAATTAGGGATATTCTTTTAGTATAATTAAAATTTCTCAATAACTATCAAAGCTATTAACTTGAAACTCAATACACTTGTAGAAAGTGTTGACCCCAATCTGTTGACAAGAGAAGACAACTCCATCCAGCATTTTATTTGAGTTATTTCCCCTTTTTGACTTAGAATTTCTTTAAAAAATGCAATTTCTCAATAATTATGTAAATTGCTTGCAGTTTAATATCAGATACGAAAAAGTCAAGCGTCCAGCACCCGTGGGCGGTGCTCTTGTTTTATCATGTGATCCAGTACATTGTAGTATCTAAAAACATCCAGTATTGGGTCACATATTGGAACCTTTTATTCACATAGGAAAGTTCTCCACTCCTCCTGGGGGCCGTTGTGGTCGTGATCATATGGTAGTTGGATTTATAATTACCAATGCAATCAGTGACTATCACCACTAACATTGTGAGTTTGAACCCCACTCAGGAAAGGTGTACTCAATACAACATTATGTGATAAAGTTTGTCAGTGACTTGCGACAGGTCTGTGGTTTTCTGCAGGTACAGTACTACTCCGGTTTCCTACACCAATAAAATTTAGCGTCATGATATAACTGAAATATTGTTATAAGTGGCATTAAACACCATAACATTCCCTTTCCACTCCTCCATAAAAATAGCTATGCTGTTCAATACCTACAAATTTTGTAAGCTTATCACTGATTGCAATTGGTCATTTGAAAAGAGACCACTGACATGACCAGATATGGAATGTTAGTGGATTTCAAGATAATATTTTTAAAAGATCTAAGAAACATATAATTTTGATAAGATGATCTAGTATATCTTGATAATTTTTTTTTTTTAAATGTGTGGGTTTATGAAGATGTTGAACTAACTGACCTAATCACCCAAAAAAATTGACATTCCACAAAGGCAATAATTACATATTCAATAATGGACTGTAAACATGAGGTTAGTGACAAGTTCCTGGTTAACATATACACTGTAAGATCAATTGAGAAAAATGTGAAACTGAGCTTATATCAAGACGATCAGAAAAATAATGCAGGTCTCGCCCAACTAAAGTTTACAACGAAATTCGCTAGCCTACAGAGACAATAACTATGCAGGTGAAATTATTTAAGGAAAACAAAGCTGCCATGAAAAATAAATTTGATCAGAAATGAAAACAAGAGATCAAACAATTATCAAGTATTACTGACAATGCAAGTACATGTATTATCAGAACACAAAACATTAAATCATCCCTTTCCAAAATGCAGCTTACAGGGAGCTGGTAATCGGAGAAATTATTATAGGGAAAAATCATGTTTTCAAACATTATACCCACATCTCAATGACAGAACTTTTGGCAGTGGACATAAAAATAAATTTTAACCCTGATGAGAAACACATGGGTGAAAGTGAATTTTCCTGAAAATCCTGAAAATTACGGGCGGTGGTCTTGGGGGCGACTAAGGGCCCCTAGTAGGTCCAGGGCAAAGCCCTGTTAGGGGAACAGCAGGCTAAGCCCCCGGAAAAATATGAGATTTGAGGATTACCAGATCATCCAGAGATGAAAATATTTACCTCGTTTTTGGGAACAAATCCTCATGTCCACCTCAAATTTCATGATTTTCCAGGGTGTTGAATATTATAAAACAGGAAATGCTAGCGAATACCCTAGATTGCTTTCCTATAATGTATGTTATTTTTGTATCTGCTTTGTTTTTCTGTTGCTTTCAATTAACATCGATACCCCTCACAAAGTTGGCGAGGGGATAATAAAACGCTTCAAATCGTAATATTGTTCTTTCTCAAGTTTAAAAAACTTGATGAAGAAAATTTTTTGGGAAAAAATGTGATTGACCCCCCCCCCTCGAAAATTTTCTCAACGGATTTACACGATTCACGAAATCGGCCCCACCACCCCTCAAAAATCCGGAAATCTGGCAAATTCTAGAAAACTTTCACCCATGGAAACATGATGTATTGAATGTTTGTTGGCTAATGTCCAGCAGCAAATATTTCATGAATATTCAGAAAGATGTAATACATGTACATGTATACCTAGTAGTTTTAATAAGTAATGCATCTTCTTTTTTTTTTCCAGAGAAATATATGGAAAGAGATAAATTTATGAATCCAATAGAAGCAAAAGAATTTGGACTAATAGATAACGTTTTGTGAAAATTCTTCATATGCTGATTTTAATAAACATATAAGAGTAATTTTGTTAAAAGGTTTTAATTATTTTATCTCACCATTGTAAGAGTGAGACATGACAGAAGTGATAGTTTTTACATTACGGACATTATTAATATTGTCTAAAAGTTTCTTAGTAGTGATACTGCATCAGTGGTGTAATGGTTCGCATGGAGTGCAGTAGATCATGGGTTCAAGCCTCTGGTCGGATCAAGCCAAAGACTATAAAATTGGTATTTGCTGCTTCTCCACGAAGCACACAGCATTATGAGTAAGAGCTATTGTTAACCTGTGGACTGCTGTTTCTTTGACCAATCCCTATGAAAATCCAATTCAGTGTGTTGGTCTAGTAAACTAGAGGCTCAGATGAGCCTGTATCACTCACATGACATAAATAAGTCCTCTTATGAATGTCTGCATGCCAAATACATCTAAGTTACTATTCAAATCCCATAGGGTTCTATGTTAAAACTATGTCTGCTCATGGCAGCCATCTTGGATGGAGGTCGTGGTGACCGGTCATAATTTTGAAAGTATACTACCCATGGACCATCCATGCCATACTGCCTGACTGGTTTCAGAGGAGAAGACTTTTAAACAATTTTCCCATAGGGTCCTATGTTAAAACTATGTCCGCTGAAGGTGGCCATTTTGAACCGAGATCGGAGTCACTGAACACAATTTTGGAAGTTGACCACCTAAGGACCATTGATGACATGTTTGCTATATTGGCTTACTGGTTTCAGAGGAGAAGATTTTAAAAAAATTTTCCCATAGGTTCCTATGTTAAAACTATGTCCGTCGAAGGCGGCCATCTTGGAAGGAGGTCAGGGTCACCATACACAATTTTGAAAATTGACCACTGAAGGACCATCCATGCCATGTTTGCTTTAAACTGGCTCACTGGTTTCAGAGGAGAAGATATTTAAACATATTTCCCATAGGGTCCTATGTTAAAACTATGTCTGCTGGTGGCTGCCATCTTGGATGGAGGGGGCCCGGGTGGCTCAATGAGTTAGGTCGCTGGATCTAACAACTCATACAAGCCTATCACCAATACGGCGTGGGTTCGTACTCGGCTTTGTAAATTACAAAAAAGGGTGCACTCGACTCGCAGTCGCAAGTGATAAAGTTTACCAGTTGCTTGCCCATGGTCGGTGGTTCTCTCCGGCTTCCTCCACCACTAAAACTGGTCGCCATGATATAGCTGAAATATTGTTGAAAGTGGCGTTAAACACCAAAAATCAAATCAAATCAAATCAATCTTGGATGGAGGTCTGGGTCACTGGATATAATTTTGAAAGTTGACCATTTAAGGACCATTCATGCCATGTTTGCTTTAAATTGGCTTACTGGTTTCAGAGGAGAAGACTTAAACATTTTTTTCATCGGGTCCTATGTTAAAACTAAGTCGAGTCACGGCGGCCATCTTGAATTTCCGATCAGCAAACGATTCACAAGATTAGTACAGGATCACCCGATGATCATTTCTGCAAAGTCACAATTCAATTGGCTTAGTGGTTTCTAACAAGAAGATTTTAAAAATTTCGACCAATCAGAACACAGTATGGGCCCTGGCAGCCATGTTGGATTTCCGATCAGTGCCAAAAACAAAAATCTTGTATATGACCATCCAATGAACATTTCTACCAAGCTTGGTTCAAATCTGTTTTGTGGTTTCAGAAAAAAAGATGAAAATGTGAAATTCCCATAGGGTCCAATGTTAAACTAAGTCGAGTCATGGCGGCCATCTTGAATTTCCGATCGGCAAACGATTCACATGTTTAGTACAGGACCACCCAATGATCATTCCTGCAAAGTAACAATTCAATTGGCTTGGTGGTTTCTGACAAGAAGATTTTTAAAATTTCAGCCAATGAGAACACCTTATGGCCCCTGGCAGCCATGTTGAATTTCAAATAAGCACCAAAAACACAAATCTGGTAGAGGACCACCCAAAGAACATTTCTGGCAAGTTTGGTTCAAATCTGTTCAGTGGTTTCAGAGAAGAAGATTTAAATGTGAATAGCTAACGGACCACAACGGATGCTTACCCATGACAAAAGCTCACATGGCCTATGGCCAGGTGAGCTAAAAACAAACACATGGTTTAGCTGATAAATTGCTTACTTGCTGTTAAACAACCATTGCTGAGCATTCATAACAATCATTCTTAAATCTATACACAAAGAAAACAAAATCATGATATATCAAGTGGGTAAACAACCTCAATTCAATGTGGTCCAAAATAAAATATCGAGTGTTGGAGGATCAACTGTTTTAATAAAACTAGAAGAAATTATTGATAAGTTATAACAATTAAACAAAACCATCAATTGCAAAACATTGTTGATAATATATTAATATATATTTCAAGTACAATCTTAATTTTTGACGAAAAGATAAATTTCTTACGACGAAGACAATTGGTTTTTAGTCTCTCCACTAGAGGAAAACTTACATTGTTTAACATATTTACATGCACAAAGTAGTAACAAACAATTGTGGTCTCCCCAATGTTAACGTTGAATGTGTTCCTAAAATAAATCTATTTAAAGACTAGCTAATAGTCTGTCCTCTACTTTCTGTTTCTTATAAATCTATTTAAAGACTAGCTTAGTCTGCCCTCCTCTGCTTCCAGGTTGTCTTGTATATGATAACTTCCTCTTTTTGTTTGGCACTGATCTATCATTGGTCAACAACATTCTGTTGGTCATATCTACAAAAGAAATAATACATGTTTATCAATAACTTGGACATTTTTCTTTTTATCTCGCCAAGTGATATTTTCAGTTTCAACGAACTGACTCTGATAATGAAACACATAAGTAGTCTTTTCTTCCTATTATACTAAGCACGATAAAAAATGTCTTAGAACTGCTTGCTATTTTTTTTATAGAACATTAAATGGTTCTGTTTACAGTGCAAAGAAATTGTAAGATTTTAAGGGTAGTCGAGTCTAAACATTAATCATAAACAGTGTATTGTACATACCTTGAGTCTGGTTCATATAACAGTCTCTACTAGAATACCCATTTTGTTCATTGAACAACTGAAAAAGTAAAAAAGATAACATGAAATATCAACTTAGTCTCCACTTCTTCCTTATATAATTTGATTGTGAAAAATATAATTTCCGAGATTTCAATGTGGTTAAATATTTTGTTCAGATTTTTTTTTATATCCTTTTAGAAAATTGATAAAATTGGAATGGTATTTATATGTTTTAAATACCAACCAATGTACGATTTTATTATTTCTTTGGAATCAAAAAGAACCTCTTGATTTAAATCATTTACCTGTGATCCTACTAAATTATCAAGGTAATCAAGATCCATGGGAGGGGAATCATAATCCTGCCACTGTCTACATGATCTGTTGTGTTCATCAACATTTCTTCCATTCACATGTCTAACTCTTTTGGGTGTTTGGTCTAAATGTTCAAATCCATTCCCACGCTGACTAGATAGCTTGTCTAACTGAGTGTTATTTCTAGTGTGCTGAATTCCATAATTATAACTTTCTTCAATAAAAGTTTGTCTATTACCATCAATATCAGTATGTCCTTTATTAAACATGGCAGATCCCCCATCTTTGTCATTTTCTATATCGTCATTACCATAGCAACGGCCAGATTTCTTCCCCGATATGTAACTTTTACCTTGCCTCTTATTAAAATGTTCAGGTTGTCTATTTCTATTGTCATAACAGTGATTTGACGTTTCTCCCGATGGCTTGTTATCTTTGTATATTTCATTCCTTTCATGTTGAACAGGTCTGTATATGCCTTCGTGTTGTTGTTGTTTATCAATGTATATATGTGACAATTTACAATCCTGTCTGTTATAAGCACGATGTGATCTTTCATCCTGTGTATTTTTGTGCTTGCCATTTTCTGTTGGTCTATGGTTTGATGTAATAATCTCATTTTCTGTGGCTTCATTCTGTACTGCATTTGATCTTGAGTTGATTACTCTGTCATCTTAAAACAAAGTGGTTGAATATCAAGAAAGTTCTTAAACATGTTAAATCACATAAATTAAATTACAAAGATAAAATGTGTTTTTTATGCTGTTATAGTAACCCCCCTCTTATATCCTATCTCTAAATTAAAAATCTTATATAAGATTCATTTATCATTCACTGGTAAAGTGAATAGTTAACTGCAGTATCATTTTTTGTCATCAGGCACCAACTTTTTTACTGCAGGGACTATAATTTGGAATATTAATTTTGGAAATCAACTTCAGCTGTAGATATTTTGGCATATTAATGAACAAAATCTTCATATAACTAAACAAAAATAGCTATGTTCTGTATATATGTTATTTGTTAAACCAAGATCTTAGACGCAATTGGTCATTGAAAGTTGTAAACAAACCACAACTACAGATGTTATCAGCCAATTGTATTGGTTTTTTTTATCATGACTACAGGGGGGATTGGGGTCGAATGAGTTAACGAGTTTAAACCAGCCAGCCATATTTCTGTGCCTGTCCCAAAGCACAATACAGATTTCTGTTGCCTTTTTAGAGAGTGAAGATTGCCAGAGGAATGTTTTGTGGTTTAGCAGTTGGCTATCTTGTTGACCAATCATGTTTAATTTGTTTCCAACCATTTCTTGTAAGAGTGTAAAACAAAAGTTAAAATATCAAAACAAATTTTGTTTTTAAATCTTAGACAAAGAACATGGCTTTATCAAGAAATATGTACTTACTAGATGATTCTTTTGAAGTTGTCTCCCTTCTAACTGGTTGTGCTAAACCAACACTGATTCTGTGTGTAAAAGATCTTGAAGGTCGTACGCCAAATCTTGGAGACTGGTATGCCTGTCTTAAAATGTTTCTTGTTGTCTCTGATAGATCTCGTGTAAAGTTTCTACTTTCAGAATTCTTTTTTGCATTATCAATCTCTTGAATATTCTCGGACACTGAGTACTGCAATTTGTCAGATTTTGTCGCATTTATATGTGGGTTGCTAGATTTTTTGGAATATGAATTTATTGTCTTGTTACCTAAATCCTGTGAATTGTATACAATAATCTCTGGACTCTGAAAATGGTTAAAACTGTTAGGTTTATTGTTGAAATACTCTTTTGAATGTACTTGTTGATAATTCAATAAGTCATATTGAGAAGACGGACGGTAACTACTCATGCCATGGCCATTCATCATGTATCTCATGTCTTCTGTATCTAATTCTGATTTGTCATTATTTTGGTAAATCGTAGGATTCAAGATTCCGAAATCAGATTTTGGATCAAGTCTTTCATATCTACAGTTGGAACTCGTCAGTCTATTATTAATTTTATTACTTGATGATACATTTTCAAATTCAGCTTTAGCCATTTCCATACAAGATATTCTGTTCACATTGCCTTCAATTTCAGCTTTTTCAAATTCATTCAGTTGTATAGAAGATTGTGAACCGTGTAGTGATAACACATCATTAGTATCCTGTGTATCTGTCTCTTCATATGGATACTTGTCATCTGTTGTCTCTTCATGAAAGTTTCCTTGACTCCTACCAAAATTAAGTTTACACCTTTTCTCAGGAAATGTACCAGCAACGAAATCAGTCCTCTTTGTATGTTTTAGGGGTGAATATGAGTCTACAATTCTGCTGTCATTTTCATGTACAGCATCCTTATGCATTATCATAACATCTTCAGTGTCATCCCATTTGTCATTGTTTAAATGATTTATATTCTTTATATTAAAATTATCTTCATTGTTTTTCCCTATTATTGGTTGTTTGAGTGTCCTTTCTTGAAATGAAAAATATTTACTGTGTGAGGAATCAGATATAGAATTCTTCAAAGACTGATTTTGTTCATCTTTACTAGTTTGTTCCATGAACATGTTTTGATTACCAATTCTACTGTGTTCATTGAATCTGCTATAATTTTGTTGACAAAGTTTGGGATTTACTTCAGGAACACTATGAAGTCTTGAATTTAATCCTTGACTACTGTGTAGTATAGAATACAACATCTGAAATGATATAAAGTAAATAATAAATTGCTGAAATGATATAAAGTAAATCACAAATTGCTGAAATGATATAAAGTAAATTCACAAAATGCTGAAATGATATAAAGCAAATTCACAGATTATTAATGATTACTAGTACTTAACCAAATTATATTTAGCTTTATCTTGTATTAGATTAGGATGGCAATATTACAAAACAAATTTGTTAATTTTGACAGATTCTGAAATTTAAAGGAGATAATTTCAAAACACTCAATTAGTCAAACCAACTTTAGAAGTTTTAACTCCTAATATATATATGTAAAGTAAAACCTGTATTAAGAGGTCACCTTTGGGATAAAGAAAAAGTGGCCTTCTAAGACAGGTGTCCTCTTAAAAGAGGTACAATTCATATGAATTATCCATGACAGAACAAGAAAAAAGTGATTTTTTTATACAGGTGACTGCATGGGCAGGTTAATGGTTTGATACATTGAGGCACCATACAATATATTGTTGAATTTCCATCTCTAATTCTTTAATTTTTTTTTAAATTACTCAATGGCAGACTGTTTCACCTTGGATACAATTGACCTTGAAGACCTATGTGCTAAATATTATTGGATTCCAATAGATGATTCTACTTCAGTTCCCAATAGGGGAACACTCATAGATCCTGACAGACTGGTTATGTACACCACTTAATTGCAAAATATCACTTGGCCAAAAGCTAAAATAAATTGCTTTTCTAACACGAATAATAATTTTACCATTCTGATGCAATGAAGCTTTAAATAGCAAAATATATTACTAGTGAATGTTTTACATACTCAATGGTCAGTATTCTACATACTTAAACTTTGTGTCACTTACTTGTAATATTCTCTTTGAAATCATAGGGAGTGTTTCCATCAAGTGTTCCTGTGAGCTTGATATTAATTCTTTTAAGGTCATTTTCTTTAAAATAATCTGTGAACTAAATAGTAAAATGATTCTGTATAATATTCTTTAAATACCCACATGCTATTAGGAGGAAAATAAAATGAGTTTATAGTCTTTTTTTCTAATAACAAAGTGTTTAGCTACTAAAAATTGAAATCTGACATTCCCTTTCACTTTGACAATATTGTAAATTGTACACTAAAATAATACTCTTGGGAAATTAGGAAAATCACAAAGACCCTTTTTTAAATTTTAGCATAGGCAGACATCTCGGGATAACAAAACCCTCAACAGTATCCCAAATATTTCATTTTGATTAAATCTGAGATATTTCATAAGATATTAAAAACGAAATCTGAAAATTTAAAAATGCTTTTATTGTGAGAAATGTGTCATGGGTCACAACTAAGTAAAACGAAAATCTGCATCCACATTGACATACAAAAAATGCTATAAAAAGGGCATTAACTCAGATGTGTGGAAACAAAATAGTCAAACCTGTCTTAAGCAGTCACTCATGGGGAATGTCAAAAGTGACCTCTCAAGAGAGGTGACGTCTTAAAAGAGGTTCCGTTAAAAATGGACCAAAGTTGTCATCAAATGGATTGCCAAGCACTTTCACGGAACATAATACATGTATTTATGGATGTAAATGAACATAAGTTATGCTGAATAATGTACAAGGTGTATGCATTTTTTCATGTATATTCAATGTGTATAAATGTAATAAATTTTCAAATTCTGTTTGTCAAATAAATTTTAAAATGTGCTTCGTTATTGTGTTTATTTAAGATATGACAATCATATGAACAACCTACAGTAGACTATGAGAAAAATATCAATTTAGCATATTATGTTCATAATTACCTAAAGGACATCTATCCCCCCCTCCTCCTTTTGAAATATTACTGTGCTCAGCCGCTGTGATTTAATACCACACAAATTGTAATAACTCATATTTGTGTAATCTTCAGCAGAAGGAATTTGCTCAAGGGTCCAACTATATATAGCTAGGGAGTGAAAATATAGCACAAACGTATATATTGACACTTTCAGTCAAAAACCGAAGAAAGAAAAGGTTGTCAGACCTCAAATCAGATTGCAACAATGTAATATTTTAAGCTACTGTAGTTCAAAGTTTATTTTTTAAATGCATATGCATTAATGTTTACACATGACTGTATGTATAATAAACAGTTCGATAGATTGTAATATTAACCCGGTGTCGAGTATAAAATACCAATGCTGATCAATAAAAATCTGAAGCATCTCCGTGCATTTCAATGAATGTTGAATGGCCAACATACGCATATATGAACATATTAAATATGAGAGCTAGGATTTTATGTGACAGAAATAAGTAAATAATAAATCAAAAGTTTATTCTGCTGAAAGTAGCTTCTGACAAAAAGTTTGGTCAACATTTCTCATAGCACAGTCGGATTTCGTTCACTTTCCAATGGGCCATTGTTGTTTGTTATTGAATGAAATCAAAGTTTCTTTAAAAACCGTAATGTATTACTTTTCAACAATATCACTTTCAAAATACTTAACAGGCACTTTTCCCACTTTGTATTTTTTAATAGCTTCATGTTTCTAATTTAACGTTAAAATACGGCGTTGAAACATCTTGTCTCCGACAAACTTTTATTGCACCTGTTTTCATAAAGATTATTTTAATGAGCCTTAACGAACACTGTTTACACCTATTCAATTGTTTATTAGGATTTCTTTTTATCTATGTTTATTTAACATTTAAATGACCAACTCAATTAGTTGTATTTCCATTCGACGATTATTTATTATCTTAAAAGTAACCGTATCACGTGATCGATCATACACATTATGTCATGTGATAAGATGTCCAAAATGGCCGTTATTAGAAGTCGATCTCACAATTCTCGCATGAAATAGGTAACCGTTGGCCGCGTTAGAGAGGTGACCATTGAAAAAAGTTAAATTATATAGTAATATTAGTTGGGCGGATCTCAAGGTGACCGTTAAGGAAGGTTAGACTGTACATTGAATACAAAGAAAATAAACATAGATGCACACCATGCCAGTAGATTATGATAGGGAATGTAGTAAAATTAAGTTAAATGCCATTAAATGTCATAAGAAGTGTTGTGGATTTATGATAATATGATATCGATAGATTTCATTTTTGAACAATAAACTCAAAATAAAATAATGCTCACATATGATACCCCCGCTTTTAGGCAAACAGGAAGTAGGAATCTGACGAGTCAAAAAACACATCCCACGATATGGGGTAACTATATGAAGCTTGTGATGAAATATCAGATTTCTGCCATCAATAGTTGCTGAGAAAAATGCGACGAAAAATGAGCATATATGTTCAATGTGTATAAAAACCAACTAAGTCAGCAAACAGGAAGTAGGAATCTGACGGGTCCAAAAACGCTTCCCACAACATGGCATACCTATATGAAGCTTGTGACGAAATATCAGATTTCTGCCATCGGAAGGACGGACAGAGGTAAAACAGTATACCCCCCTCCCCCTTCGGGGAGCGGGGGTATAATTATACATAAAATGACAATTTTTCTAGAATTGAGTTATACCTTTCAGAGTTGATACAGGGCAGTGTCAACAGAAACTTTTCTTCCTGTAAATGTAAATTAAACATAAAATTCAATATGTTTCAATATAAAAAATATCATTTATAACAAATTTCGGGAGAAGACTGTCTAAGTTGTTTAACTTGTGTCTTATCCTTTTGTCTTTTGAACAACAAAATTTGTTTAAAGTACAAATTTCAATGGTGAAACACACTGTAGATATATTTTTGCTATGATGTGTTCTGTCCAGAAATTCTCATAAAAATTTTCCCTAAAAAGATATTCTCCTATAGCAGATTTCTTGTTCAACAATATGATATAAAAAGCATAATACATTGCCTTCTTTTGTACCAAAGGGTCGTCGTGGTCATGATCATATGGTAGTTAGATTTACAACTACCTATGCAATCAGTGGCTATCATCACTAACTAACTACCTATGCAATAAGTGCCTATCACCACTAATGTTGTGAGTTTGAATCCCGTTCATGGCAAAGTTTTATAGATACAACATTAAGTTTGTCAGTGACTTGCAGCAGGCCGGTGGTTTTCTCTGATTTCATCCACCAAAAAAACTGACTGCCATAATATAACTGAAATATTATTGAAAGTGGTGTTAAACACCATAACACTAACCCCCCTTTTGTACCATTTAACTGAATATATTACCATCATCTGTAATGTCTTAACTGTCTGTCAATTTTCAGTGCAGATTTTCAAAACAACTTCTAATAACCAGTCATACAGTAAAAAGTAAGATAATCATTTTGTTTTACAGAATTTATTTTTACCCTAGTTGCATTTTCTTTTAACCATTTTCCACCTCTCCATTCCTCATTATTCCACACATCTGATGATCCCATCTCAATGTCACAAATTTTTCTGATAGATGAACATGTTTCTTCTGCAGTGTAACATGATAAAACCTAGAAAAAGTATGTTTACAATCATTAAGAAGATTTAGCAAAAGCAAGATTGAGTAGATAAAGAGATAATTAATGTGAAAACTATAATATATAATGATAATGATAATTGAAAGGAATACAAATATTTGAGTCCAAACTCTAATTATTACTTTAAAATTAGTTTTTAAAACTCATGATTTATTGGATATTTTACCACAGGAACATTCTTAACAACCAAGGGTGTAAATGACCTTACAAGATATCTTTTATCACTGAATGGAATCATTCTTTTAATACTTACCTTTGCATCAAAGGAATCATGTTTGCTCACAAAATTACCAAGACTTGCTTGCAGCTTGCACAAATTGTTGACATAATTGCCTGCATAAGGATAGCTGAAATATTTCAGTTATATACTTATTAGAACAGAATATCAGACTATACACATTATGAAAACAAGAAACTTACTTTAAACTAAATGAAAGAAAACATTTCTTATGTGTTATCTTTGATCAATGACATATTTTTATTTATAAGCCAGTTTTTTTAGATACACACATACGAGATTTTGTTTTGTTTTCAAATACAGTCAAACTTGTTTTCAATAGTCATCCTTGGGATTGTGACCCCTTATTAGAGTTAAAATAACACATAAGTCTACTCTGGGGGTTTAAACAGGTTGTTGAAACCAGGTGACCATTAGGGCAAGTTGGACTACATTAAAATAGTGAAAAAGATGTTCATATCAGTCTGTATCAATCTCTTGGTAAAGAAGAATTTTTCCTATTGCCTCTTGTAGCATACCTTGCATGTAAATTTTGATTGTCTGGTAATGAATCTTAATATCATAATGATGTATAATGCCAACCACAATTTTTATTTGCATTTTTTAAATCAGGTGCAATGAAGAAAGCTTGGGAATGTTTTTTTTTAACAGCAAAGAAGAACATTAAAAACAAACTTTTTTTACCTATAGATGCTTCTTTTATAGTTTCAATAAATTACATGAAAAATGTTTTTCTAGGTCCAAGAAAACATCAAAGTTTTAGTTATCAAGACTGGACTGTACACTTGCAATACTTGAATACCTTTTATCTGGCCGACCAAAATTACACAACAAAATCCAACATTTTGTGTATTTCAAACTAAGCGAGATAATTTTCCTCAGTAGAAGCTCCATTTGATTTTCATCCGACATGTCTTTCATTGAATGTAGAATAATACCAGCCCTGTCAGTCATATCAATATCAGCAAAGAATAAGGACTTTCCAAATATATCATAATTTCTCTCAATCACTATCAGGTTGTATCTAAAATTGAAAGACGTACAAAATGTACTTCATAAGTTCTCATTTTTATTAGGAAAAAAAATAAAGATAAAAAATGTACATCTTAACGAAAAACTAAATAAAAGCAATAATAGTATGTCAGATATACAGACAAATATACTATCTTTGTTTTGAAAGAATGGATTTCTCAGAGCAATATAGTATCAAAGGCTAGCCTGAGATGTGATGAGAACCCTATCAGTGATGATGTCAGTGACGTCAATACAATGTCATATTAGAAAAACAGTGATAATATGTTTGCATCATGGTTGTTGCTTGATAACATGATATTATTACCTGATGATTTCTGTATTGGCCTAGTTAGTAGTCCGAGGATAGTTGTATTGGCCTGAGGCGAAGCCAAAGGTCAATGGAGTTACCCAAGGACTAATAACTAGGCCAATACGGAAAGCATCACGTAATGATATATTTATTAACTAACCATAAAATATTGTCACATGTGTTTTTATCATTTCGCTTCAAAGAGTTCAACATTTTAATAAATTCACAATGTGTTTTATTTTCTTAGCATGAAAAATGGTTTTTCAATTGACTTTCTGTTTTCATTTATTTACTCTTGAGATGAAACAATTTTATATGTTTATTTTCTTTCGCTGTCCTTTCCATTTTTGCTTCACCAGATGGCAGTGACTGAGTGTCTCTATTTTATCGTTGATACGTATGTACAACCTAGAGAGCATCCAGAACACCAATATTGGCCGGATCAAAGTGTGACCAATATGTTCTGTATTGGCAGAGTTGTACTATCTGTATCACAAAGGCAGTTTTCATCTTATTTATGTAAATATAACAGTAGTTTATTAATAATAGAAATTATTGTATGTAAAGATCAAAAGGAAATTTAAAAATCATCGATAAATCAAAATATATGTAAGGTTGTAATAACAAGGAACCCACATGAGCTTAAACATGAAAAAGAAAAGATTTCTCCAAATCTTTTGATATTCATAAAGATAATTGGCTTAAATAGGTAGATAATTTTACTACACAGTCTTTGCCATAAAATATTTGACAAACTAGTTCAAAGGGGAAATTTTAGAGAACTTTTACTGTGTGTCCAAACAAATGCATGAAATTTTCACTAGCCAGAACCAAATTTTACTAGACTCAGGTATGGGGCTAGTGGCTAGAGGCAAAAACTGTACAAATATGATTTGATTCTATATTTTCTTAAATGTTCTTAAATGTTTTGTTCATACCTAGTTTCTAACAAAGACAAAATATCTCCACACGCTGTTAGTTGAGTTGAACCAATTATTGTTCTCTGTTGTACATTGACATATTGTTTAGTTTCTGTATTCAAGGAAACTTCTGAAAATTAGTTTTCATAAGTGTAATCAGATGTGCATAATAATCACTTGCACCAATGTGTACTATGCACTTTCAATTATGACAGGTTCACAATACTGTCAAAAGTATCATTGTTCAACAGGTTAAAATTGATTTACAATTTCAAGTTACTCCATAAATGTGGTAGTTAATTAATTTTGCTGGCTGACCTATTTGCCAATGTTTGTAAATAAAAGAGGCAAGATTTTCCCAAATATGAAACATATGTAATTAAAATTTTTGAAAAGTATATGTATGAAAACAATTGCAAGTAAATTAAGGGCTACAACCTGATGGCAACTTGACACAATTGCAGTACCATTGGGCCTCTTATTTGGAAATGAGAATTTGAGAAAGTAGAATCCCAAAAATCAATCCTAACCATTATTAAATGTTAAGTATCACTTTATTATAATTTCAGAAGGATTGGTAACATAAAAGTTATGTTATTGCGAAAAAAAAACCCCAACTAATATGTATACAGAAAGAAAATGAAAACGACCCCAAATCCAAAAATAATCAGATGTAAAGCTTCAATATACAAAATCAACAACAGGAAATTTTGAAAGAGAACACAGTTTATTTTAAGTGAAGTAATTATGAGAATAATTTCTCTTTTTCTCACATGTCAAGGTGTATTTGATGAAATATGTCGGTTACATGCAGTATTTCAATGGTATTCTCCAGATATCACCAATAAAACTGACTGCCGCGATATGACTGATATATTTGTTGAAGTGGTAGTAAACACTCACAATCTAAACCCAATAAATTATTTTGCATACATCATATGCCTTGGTCTTTTTTTTATGTTTAATGAGTTGAGGTGAGAGGTGGTTGTTCATTAAGTTAATAGTGGTGGAACTGTTGACTATCACTATTAACTTTCTTTATATAATCACAATACATGTACATACAATGACAATATACAATACCTTGCTGATGGTTATTTTCCACATCCTTCAGGTCCATTTTTAATGCTACAAATGTTACATTTTGTACTTCACATTCTCTACAAAATACTGATTGTTCTTCATATTCATACTCTATGACAAGATTAAACATGGACCAAGGGAAGTCACTGCTTATCAAACTCTTTGATATTATCATACAGTTACATTCTTCAAGGCTGAAATATAACAGTTATTCATATATGATGTTTTTTTCCATTTATATATGTTGTTTCATTGAGGCAGCCATCATGGAATTCACCAAGAACAAAAGTTTGCAATTGATCCACTGTAGTATCATTTGTGTATGATTTGTTTTATATGTGTAAAATGAGTTCTAAAGGGAAGGTGTTAGTTTGTAATGTTAAACAAGTTTTCGTGGTGGTGGCTATGTTTGATTTTCAATAGACACCAAAACTTCAAAATAAGTAGAGGACCATCTAAGGAACATTCCTACAAATAACAATAAGATTGTTGTATGTACAAGTATTTCACATAAGATTCTATCTAAAACTAAGTTCTATGGTAGCTATCTTGGATTTCAGATTGGCAACAAAATTACAAGCTTGGTGGAGGTCTATTTGTGCATGATTTGGTGTAAATATGTTGAACAGTTTGTGAAAAGAAACTGCTTGTACATATTTTCCATAGGATCCTGTTCTGTGATGACGGACATCTTTAATTTTTAATAGACGCAAACAACTCGAAACTTTCATGAAGATATACATGTATTTAAAAACATTTATTATTACTTTTTAATGATTCTTTCAATCTGTGAATCTTCTTGAATCTTTATAGTGATCGCTGAGCAGTGAGTTACAACTTCCTCAAGAACATTCAGGAAACTAGGAATATTTCTTTTTATGATAATTAAAATCTGAAATTAAACTAAAGATATTAAGCAAAAAATGTGTTGTAAATCCAACTAACATACGATCACGACCACGGCGGTGTCTACATTTTATTACAAAGAGCATT
Organism: Gigantidas platifrons; assembly: GCA_002080005.1. Taxonomy (NCBI): domain Eukaryota; kingdom Metazoa; phylum Mollusca; class Bivalvia; order Mytilida; family Modiolidae; genus Gigantidas; species Gigantidas platifrons. Next base: position 865,429 of record MJUT01008328.1, read on the forward strand.
CATTTCTTATACTAGAATCTCATCATGGGGATGGTATAATTATTAGATAAAGACAAATTTTATCTGGTTGTTACAAAACCAAATAACTCTAGGTCCAAAGACTAGAAAAGTGTCAATACTCATGAACAATTTTCAATATAAGTTATAAACACAGGAATTCATTTTGATTATTGCATGTTATTAGTATTTTTTCCATGGATTTTATTATGATTTAGTCTTTCTCAAAACTTCATAGTTTTTTTTTAACATTACAGTAATATGAAGGTATTTTCTTATTTATTTATAAATATGTAATGATTACATTTCATTCAATAAAAATATACTTTTTAGTATGGATTATGTCCCTTTTCTTCTCACATACAAGTTGAAGTTACATGTAATAGTTACCTGAATTTTAATGCCATAATTAGAAACAAAGTATTGGAACAGAAAGTTAATTCCTTTATTCATGGCATGGCTTACACTCTAATTGCATCTTTTATTTCATATTTTCTTAAGATTGGTACAATATACAATTATGGCCCTCGGAAGAGGTGAATATCCAAAATTGTCAACCCCACTAGGGTTATTTCTCCGAGGGAAATAATCCTAGTGGGGTTGACAATTTTGGATATTCACCGATTCAGAGGGCCGTAACTGTTTTATTATACCGAACAAAGAGTTGAAATATACTGTTTAATATTTGAATTGTTAAAGTATTATTCAGTGTTTTTACACCGTTGAATAATAGGGTTATTCAATGGACGTATGTAATTCTTGAGGTTATTCACCGTTGGCGGCGACTAGAAGCAAAAATATCCAGATTATTTTATGTCATGTGATTATCTTTTAACCAATAGAATTGATTCTTTATTATGTGAGGTATAATAAATGTATTTATTCTGATATACATACAATTTGTTGCAAATAAATATGAATTTTTGTTGTTGCTTTATTTAGGGTTCAGACTAGTTTTATAACATATTGTTTTTATTTACCTTTTTCTGAGAATTATCTTTGGAATTCAAACATTTGTCTATTTCCATTGATGTTGCCGTTATTTTTGGATGATAAATCTTCTTTTGTTGGAAATGAGAGCTCAGCTGGAATAATTTTTGTCTGACATCTTCAATGCTACCTATTAAAAAGCATTAAACATTGAAGGAAATTAAAAACAGAAAAGAAATTTACCAAATGTGTGATTTTTTTATTCTTGGAAAATAAATTGAGTAAAAGTACCATGAAACTGAAATTAAGGTGACCAATGGATAAATATGGATATATAACCTGCATCACTAAAGTGTTGACCAAATATGGAAAACCTTGGTTGTTTGGAGAAACCGACATAATCATGAAAACTTTATGCAAATTTAACAGATTCATTTGATCTTAAAAATTAGATCAATGTCAGGAAACAACTGCTGGCATGTGTCCTCCATAATCAATATGACTACCAAATATGGTGTACCAAGGTTGCATGGCAATGGCGAAACTGACCAAATTACAAAAACTTGACGCAAAGTCAATAGACCATGAAAATGAGGTCAAGGTTTAATTAAACAAGCCTGGCTGACATGTAACCACCATGATCAATGTATGTACCAAATATGGAGGTTGTATGGTAATGGAGAAACTGATCTAATCACAAAAACATGACAATGCTAACACTAAATTATATCAAATAAAGTTGTACGGAAAAAGGGTGAAATCCCTGAGTCTATATTGCATAAGTCAAGTAGCAGTATGATGAATAACAAATAAAAGAATTAGGTTGTAATTAAAATGATCTGTATTCCCTGTATGGATCTGGAAAATATAGTCGACAATTTCTGACAATTTTTTTAGGTTGATAAAGTAATTTTTTATGCCTAAAACTAGAAAACTGATGATATGGTGTCTTCCTGACAAGTCACATTATGCAGTAAACAATTATCTAATTTAAAAAAAGATTCAACAAACATCAAATTTCAATTTAGATTAAACTGCTATACAACTGCATCCACAGAGGTCCAAATGTGTTGTAATAGCTTAGTTTCAAACTCTGATTAAGTAAAAAGTACCTGTCAGACAAGATGGGTATTTCTCGTCAGCAGCTTGTAAATGTGAAATAGCTGATTCCAAGCAACAATTCAATAATATGTCTCTAGCACCACATAAAGAGTGTAAACACACTACTCTTTTATAACTTTCTTTCATTTCTTCTAAAAATAGAGAAAAATGTTCACATATAGCATAATAGCTGAGTAATAATGGAATACTACTACTAAAATAGAAAATGTCCTAATCTTGAAAAAAAGAATTGTTGATGTAATATAACAGAAGTATTATAAACATCAACATGTCATAGAATGTGTGGTAATAATTATATCTTATAATTGTGTTCATTAGGATGGAATGTAAATGAATATAAAAGGAGGTTTGAGTGGACTTGTTAAAATTTTTACATGATACCCCTGGACAAGTGAAATTGATATAAAACAGGGACCCTTAATGTGCAACCCCGTGCCATGAAGGTTATTTTTCATAAACTATTATGATGTAAACAAAAAAACAAACAAAAATTCAAAGAATCACAATATACATGTATACTTGGTTCTTTAAATAATCATAAGTTTTTTTTATGCTGTTACTGTGACATAAAATAATAATCATAATAACAGTATAATAAATATAATCTTCCTGTCTAATTATCTGCTCTTAGCTGAAAAAGTATAAGTTTGCAAATATTTCTTTTTATATAATATGTTACAATATCCTAAAAATAGATTGGTTGATACTAAACTTCAAATAAGAAGTATTTTAGCTATATTATGACGAGAGCAAGTGAACACATGACTGACACTGGGATAAGCTTATGGAAGGAAATCTTTTAATGCTACATGTAAAATAGTAATAGAATCAGCAAATTTTGCCTTGTAACTGTTCATAAATTAATAAATGACCATGCCCGTTAGAAGTGGATGCATGTTGTCTGTTACATGACTTGTTTTATTTTGCCATGACAAATATATACCAATATAGCCTGCCGAAAATGTGATAATTGTCAAAATGTTTACAAGAGGATAATGAAAGAAATAAACATAGCCAAAATCAAAAGCAAGAAATCTCTGAATAGATACAATAACCCCAACACATTAAAATGACTTAATAATTTGCTTGCTTAAAAGTGTAATACCATTGTCTGTTGAATCAGTCATCTGTTTTTCTTTCTGCTTTAACAAGAACCTTGTAAAATCTGTGTTTAAAGAGGACATTTCCTGATTTGGAAAGAAATCTCCTGTTTCTCTCAAGGATGATCGTAAATAAGAAACTTTTTCATTAATGGTATCTAAAATATCCTGAAACTTATCTGAAATAAAATTTAATAGAGAAATTATTATTAGAAATATCAGTATTCTGTACTGTTTGTCTGTGAAACTGTTAATTCATATTGTTTATTATAAGTAATAAAATGTGATTCTTATAATTTCATAATGCATAAAGGGTAGTTATCACATGATGGTTAGAATTATCATCCACCTTACACCACTAAAGTTGTGAGTTTGAACCCCCTCATGGTGTAGTGTATTCAATACAACATTATGTGATAAAGTTTGTCAGTTTTCTCTGGATACTCTGGTTTCCTCAACCAATAAAACAGACTGCCTTCAAATAACTGATATATTATTGAAAGTGGCATAGCACAACCGCAACAAAAACATAATTTCTTTATAGTAATAGACCTGTTTTGGTTGATTGATTGATTTTTGGTGCTTAACGCCACTTTCAGCAATATTTCAGCTATATCATGGTGACCAGTTTTAGTGGTGGAAGGAGCTGGAGTACCCGGAGAGAACCACCGACCATGGGCAAGCAACTGGTAAACTTTATCATTTGCGGCTGCAAGTCGAGTGCACCCTTTTTTGTAATTTACAAAGCCGAGCATGAAGCCACACCCTATTGGTGATAGGCTTGTATAAGTTGTTAGGTAACCCAACTACCTAACTCATTGAGCTACCCGGGCCCTTAACCTGTTTTGGATTAATGAGTAAACAAAATTACATTGATGGCACAGTCTGTTCAATTTCTATTAAATCTCTAAAAACAACTGATTAATAATTAGATTCCGACTTTTTCAAAAATAGTGTAATTGGGAAGGCAGTATTGTTCCTTATTTACTTTTTCTTGATTATGAAATATGATTTGAAATATGTAATTATATAATTTCCGTTCAGTCATTTGAAGCTGTATATATCGTAATGTGTTGCACGACATGTCTGCTGATTATTAATTAACAGACTATGATGGCTTCAAAGATGATTTCAGCTTTCAAAGATAATTGTACCATGTTGCAAAGTAATATTCAATTTTTCAATGATAGCTTGAATGTGCATCTGAGCATAAAGTGATAAACACATCCTTTTTAAACTGATATCATAAAAAGTATCAACACAAAAGTATTAAATGATTTTTCAAAAAAGTTGTCTCCCATGTGCCTAATATTGATAATATATTTACATGAAAGGGGATTATCTTTATATTCTTAAAGCAAAAATGTTTTATATTTTTTTGTGAAATTAATTATATACAAAATAAGGTTTGTTTCAAAAAAACATATAACATAAATATTGTCTCAGATTTAGCTTGTGTTGATACTTTTTATGATATCATAAAACTAAACATTTATGAAACCAACAAAAACAACACTGAACAGTTAAACATAATCTTAACAAAAAATAGAATACCAACCAGAAAACACAAGTTGTTTTAATACCTCCAAGCTGAACTGTTACAATTTTGCTGTGTATCTTGGGCATGCTGTTATTCCCATTTGTTTTATCTATGTGTTGTTCTCCGTTCAATTTTTCACTAACATCTATTAAAAAATCATAAAACTTTTAGAATGATGGACTAAAACATAAAAATAGACCTTAATTTAGAATTCTAATTCTGCTTAATTTCATGTCAAATTCCCAAACAAAATGACCAGTATGGATAGTCAATGTTAGAGCAGGGGCTGTCGTGGTCATGATCGTATGGTAGTTGGATTAACAACTACCTATACAATCAGTGTCTATCACCACTAAAGTTGTGAGTTTGAATCCCACTCATGGCGAGGTGTACTTAATACATGATAAGGTTTGTAAGTGACTTACGGCAGGTTGGTGGTTTTCACCGGGTACTCCACAAATAAAACTGACCACCAAGATATAACTCAATGATAGAGCTTTAACCATACTTTGTAAAGGTTAACAAGGTACTTATTCAACCAATGTTAATAAGAAAATTATAACAATCAAAATAATTCAATATTTAATGGACCAATCTTATCAATCTCACCTGCATTAGAATGATTAGTATGGAATGAAAGATTCTTTACTGGCTTTCGTTGTGCTTTCATACCAGTTCGTAATGTAAAGAAGTCGTCTATTTGATCAAAACCAAAGTCTTCCTCTGTAGAAATTATTTCTTTAGAAACTTACAAATAGATATAAAAGTAATTATAGAAAGCTTTCTAAAATTTTGGTCAAGTAAGATATTACTCGTGTATCAATTTCATTAGAATCTGTCAAGGAATAAATTTTTAAGTGCACTAAAACATAAGACAAGTGCAATGTTGTTGCAAATCAGCTCAATAGCTCTTAAATTATCTAAAATTTGTGAATAGGTATAAAGCAGAAAGTATGCAATAGTTTAATAATGATGAAGTCAATTTGATATGATGATCATGACAGTTGTGTCTATCTCCAATAAAATGCAATGTGAAATCATTATTAATGTCAATATTTCTGAATTGTGATAAATTGAGAAATGTGAATCAACTTTATATCCAAGAATCTAAGAAACCTCTAACCCACAAACCTTTTACTGGTAATACTCTATCCATTTTGGTGTCCGTGATTTCAATTAAATCATCTTGCCAATCTAAAAAGAAAAGATAAGAAAAAAGATGGGGATTGTGACCAGTGAGTAATATATTATAACCCTCTTATATAACAGAAAGAGTCAAGTTCATTGTTTGATATTGGAGATGCCAAAAATCATATTAAACATATATATAATTGAAAAAATCATCAACATTATTGAAAAACACAAACAACAACTTTTACAACTCGTTCTCATTCCATTTCATAAACAAGAGCACCGCCCACGGGTGCTGGACGCTCGACTTTTTCGTATCTGATGTTAAACTGCAAGCAATTTACATAATTATTGAGAAATTGCATTTTTCAAAAAGGGGGAATAACTAAAAAAATCGAGAGAAGCATCCGAGATGCAACAGCCGAGTTGCAAGTCAAAATCTTGGGGCATTTAATTTGTCTATTCACCCTGATCATAAATATATATGGTTTAGGGGTGGGGATCTCAACCATTAAAAAGTTCACTTCAGGTAGGGGGTGGGGTATGACCCTGGGGCCTGAGTTATAATGCATTTAAAATGCCTAGTCACCCTGATCATAAATATATATGGTTTAGGG